>LR738715.1:811873995-811890259 GCA_902687465.1 Secale cereale | reverse complement strand
CGACGCGCCCGTCCTCCCCTACTGCGCCTGGCCGCGCCAGCGCCGCGCCCGACTGCGTCGCCGACGCCCCGTGCGCCTCCCTGCCCGCGCCCTGGCCTCGCCGAGCCCTGGCGCCACTCGCCTCCAGCTCCACCCCCGCCGGCCCTCGGCCTCGTCTGGCCACCGGCCGCGTCGCCGTTCCACCCCTCCGCGCTCGCCACGGCCTCCCCAGCACACTGGCCGCGCGGCTGCTCCGGCGCCCGAGCCGCCCCCTACCTCCGGCCGCCATGGCCTCCCGCCCCGCCCGGCGCTCCTCCCGCACCACCCGCCTAATCCGTGCCCCGCTCCCGCCGCTGGTTCGGCTCGCCGCTGCTGGGCACAGCTCCGGTCGGCCCAGCCCCGGCAGGCCGGCGAGCGCCGCCGTGGCTACGGCCTCGTCGCCTCGCCCAGGAGGATCCAGCCTCCACGGGCGCCCCTGCCCGTTTCGCCCGTACCCGATGCCCTGTAGGCCATTTGGGCCACTTACACGTGGGGCCCAGCCCCCAGAACTTAAGAAAAAAAAAGAATAATATATATATAAATATATATAAAAATAAATAATAAGTAAATAAAATTGTTAATTAATTAATTAATTGATTATTAACTATATTAATTAACTTAAATAATCATGTTTAATTAAACTAATTAAACATTAGTTACCTAATTAACTAATTAAACTGTTTAATAGGTTTATTAGGTTTTAGTTCCTATGACATACGGGACCAACGCGTCAGCTTGACCAGTCAACCCACTGTTGACTGCTGACGTCATGCTGACGTCAGCAGGCACTATTCTGGATAATGTTCTATTAAATTAATTAATTAAATTCTTGAAATTAATAAAAACTTTAGAAAATCATATCTTTTAAACCGTAACTCGGATGAAAATACTTTATACATGAAAGTTGCTCAGAACGACGAGACGCATCTGACTACGCAACCCGTTCGTCCACTGCACCTCCCTATCATACCGAACCCGCAACTTTCCCCCTCCGGCCCCTCTGTCCGAAAATGCGAAACACCGGGAATACTTTCCCGGATGTTTTCCCCCTTCACTGGTATCACCTACTATCGCGTTAGGGCACACTGAACACCGCGTATTCCCATGTTATGCTTTGTGATGCTATTGTTTGCTCTGTTATTTATTTGTTTCCCCTTCGTTGCTTATTTTCGGTAGACTCCGATACTGTGATAGACGCCGAGACCGTTGATGCTTCGGTGTTCGACTACGGCTACGGTTCCGAAGATTCCTTTTGTCTGCAGAGCTTCCAGGCAAGCCCCCCCCCCTTTGATCACCAGATATCGCCTACTCTTCTCTCTACTGCTTGCATTAGAGTAGTGTAGCATGTTACTGTTCGGTTGCTCCTATTCTGTTGCGTAGCCTGTCATTGCTGCTACAACTATTGATACATGTACCTGCCATCCTAATGCTTAGTGTAGGATGCTAGTATTCCATCAGTGGCCTCACATCCTTGTCCGTCTGCCATGCTATACTATCGGGCCGTGATCACCTCGGGTGGTGATCACGGGTATATACTATATACATACTTTACATGATACTTGATGTGACTAAAGTCGGGTCGGCTCATTGAGTACCCGCAAGTGATTTGATGTGGGGGCTGAAAGGACAGGTGGCTCCATCCAGGTAGTGGTGGGCCTGAGTTCCTGACGGCCCCCAAGTGGATCGTTGTGGCGGAGCGACAGGGCAGGTTGAGACACCCAGTGGAGAGGTGACCTGGCCCTGGTCGTTGTCCGTGGTTATTTCATAATAACACGCTTAACGAGTTTGGATATTTGATCTGAGTCTGGCCATTTGGTCTATACGCACTAACCAGCTACGTGGGAATAGTTATGGGTACTCGACGTCGTGGTATCAGCCGAAGCCTTCTTGACGCCAGCGACTTAGCGGCGCGCGCCGGATTGGACTGGAAAGCCTACTCTGGTATTAGGAGAGGCTAGGTCTGCTTACCGGCCGCGTACGCAACGTGCAGGTGTGCGTTGGGCGATGGGCCCGGACCCCTGCGCGCCTAGGACTTAGACCGGCGTGCTGACCTCTCTGCTGTGCTTAGGTAGGGCTGCGACGTGTTGATCTTCCGAGGCCGGGCATGACCCTGGAAAGTGTGTCCGGCCAAATGGGATCAAGCGTGTTGGGTTATGTGGTGCACCCCTGCAGGGAAGTTAATCTATTCGAATAGCCGTGTCCCTCGGTAAAAGGACGACCCGGAGTTGTACTCCGACCTCATGACAACTAGAACCGGATACTTAATAAAACACACCCTTACAAGTGCCAGAGATAACTCGGTGGTTGCTCTCTCACAGGGTGATGTGCGGGAGGATCGCCGAGTAGGATTATGCTATACGATGTTACTTGGCGAACTTACCATCTACTCCCTTCTACTGCTGCAAGACGAAGGCTGCGAGAAGCGAGGATACTTGTTACTTTCCAGCTACCCTCATCTTCTGCTGCAAGATGGAGGTTACGAGAAGCGTAGTCTTCGATATGATTAGCTATCCCCCTCTTATTCTGGCATTCTGCAGTTCAGTCCACAGATGTTACCCCTTTACACATATACCTTTGCATATGTAGTGTAGATCCTTGCTTGCGAGTACTTTGGATGAGTACTCACGGTTGCTTTTCTCCCCCTTTTTTTCCCTTTGTCCCTTCTTCTCGGATGACGCAACCAGATGATGAAGTCTAGGAGCCAGAGGATCCCGATGAGGTTTCTACATGGAGTTCGGCTTCGAGGAGTAGTTAGGAGGTCCCAGGCAGGAGGCCTTGCCTTTTTGATCGTTGCTATATTTGTGCTAGCCTTCTTAAGGCAAACTTGTTTAACTTATGTCTGTACTCAGATATTATTGCTTCCGCTGACTCTTGTGTTTTCGAGCTTATGTATTCGAGCCCTCGAGGCCCCTGGCTTGTAATATAAAGCTTGTATTATTTTAATTTGTGTCTAGTGTTGTGTTGTGATATCTTTCAGTGAGTCCTTGATCTTGGTCGTACACATTTGCGTGCATGATTAGTGTACGGTCAAATCGGGGGCGTCACATTATCTCCCCCCATAGATGGCAGTGTGATCTCCGGATAGGATCTGTCACATCATAGGCTGGACTGATTTATTTTTTTAAGCTGTAAAATGATATTTTTTTTCTCGGTTGGACTTATTGGTTGTGTGCATCGAGCTATGCAGAGACCGGGCATTCTTACGATGCGACTGTATCACCTCGATATATCAATTCAATGAAATGTCCTTTATCAAGGAAAATGGGGCATTAACAAGCTGTGTATAAAAACTAATTTGCTTTCTTGGTGTCGGCTCTGAGAGGGACGAGCATCAGGTTGTGAACATTTTTATCTTCAAAACATTTTTTTGTTGGTCAGCTGTTTCCATAAAGAATTAGTCAAAGATGTTTCTCATGCATCAACTTATTTTAGTGGAGCTGAGCATTATGAGGATTTGTAAAGGCTTTGGGGTTGCTAATCTGAACAACCATTATGATAAATGGCAGTATGTTCATTCATGTTTTTTAGGAAACATGTGCTTTCATCATATAAAAGATCTACAATAAGCATCATTGCCCAGCATCTGGATATAACTTGGCTATATCTACTTGGGTTTGTCCCTACTAATTAATTGGACTAGCCCCTTTAGTCCATGTATTTGTATCATCCAGTGCGGCTAATTAAGTATATCTAGAAAATGAGTGTGAGTGGGTTATTGAAGGCGGCCGAAGGACATCCACCTTACACCTCGGCTCTGGCTGCCTTGGCTATCTTCTGAAGTATGGGTTTGTATCCTTGTAAGACATCTTTCTATGTTGCTTTTCTTGGTTTGATCTTAGTGGTGTCCATCGTGCATAGTATCAGATGCAGCTAGGAAAAATAAATGTCTCAATTAGGATATAAAATAACAAGCTAATGAGTCGTGCATTGCACATGCATGCTTACTAGTTAAGAGCTAAAGTGATAACTAAAACCCTATCATCCACAATATTATCACGATATGCAAGAGTTGAAAAGTTCACGAAAAAACAAATAATAATTGATTGGTTGAAAAACATAATTCCCCTCAAAACTAAAAGAACAGATACAAAGAATCATGATTACTTAACAAAACTATTACGGAAATACTAACTGGCGAACATTTCCTCATAAGGGGGGTGGCAAGCAAATGCATTTTTCTCGCAGTTATAGTTGTGGCGCGAGAACAAGTGGTGGTAGTTTTAGAAAAAAAATGTCTTCCTATGAAGAAAAAAGTCTTTCTCTAAAGAAATTGGCATGCTCTTGAAGAAAATGCCATGCGAATATGAAGAAACTACCAACGAAAACGTTCACATATGCCATCCCTCCCAGTAAACGTTTAACAGCTATTGCAGTCCAAAAATTAGGCTAACATTGATGCTAGCATCTACATAAAAAAAGCATTAACGTACTCTAAAGTTCAGAAGGTAATATATACTTTGCTACATTGATTTGCCGAGAATTGAAGTATTTTGCACCAACTAAAGGAGAAACTTAGAAGATTGACCGGATGTACAAAACACCTCAAACATAATAAAAATTATATCGAGGTCCATGGGCCACCGATTGACCATTACCGCCGACAGAATGAGTTGCCGACGCGCCACTGTCGCCGCTCCCATATTGGAGCCGGCCTCGCCTTGTTGATGATAGTCGGAAAGTCTTCCTGCATGTTCCTCTAAGGACCAGTGTCCCAGAGCCACAGTCATTGAGGGAGTCCCGTACTTAGGGGTCCTCAGGCGTTCGGGCCATTGATGCTGGGCCGGATTGATGGGCCATGAAGATAGAAGCAGAAGGCCCTCCCCCGTATTCGGTTAGGACTCCTATGTATGTAGTAAGGCAAGAAAGATGTTCGGATGTAACGATTCCTTCCTTCCCAAGTCGCCTTTGTAACCCTGGGCCCCCTCCGGTGTGTATATAAGCCGAGGGGTTTAGTCCGTAGAGGGTAACATACAACTACATAGGCTAGACTTTTAGGGTTTTAGCCATTACGATCTCGTGGTAGATCAACTCTTGTAACCGCATATTCATCAAGATCAATCAAGCAGGAAGTAGGGTATTACATCGATCGAGAGAGCCTAAACCAGGGTAAATATCGTGTCCCCAGTCTCCTGTTACCATCGATCCTTAGACGCACAGCTTGGGCAATCCTACCCGAGATCTGCCGGTTTCGACACCCCGAACATAACACCCCTTAACAGAACTATTCTCTCTAGAAGATGTTTCTTACGTTAAATAGTAATATAACATAACTCCCCGAACATAATTTGTCTGTTCAAGCAATTATGACCGGATTGCCTAGTTACCGAACATACCACGTGTTTACCACATGTGTCGGGGATATACCCCGCGGCGTAACCCGGCCAGACTTGGCAGTTTACTTGATGATTTACACTTGGCGATTCACTGGCATCCCGCCCGGACCAGATGGTTTTTATGATTCACGGGTAACCCGGCGGGCGGTTGACGGATGACAAGGCCCAAGGCCCAGAAGGCCGGTTTATGTTATGGTGGGCCGGTTTATGAAGAAAGCATAAGGAATATTCTCCTACAAAGGAAGCAAGACTAGGACTCCTTGTAATAGAGTAATCCTAATCCTACTAGGACTAGTCATGTAACCCGCCCCTTCAACATATATAAGGAGGGGCTGGGCTCCCCAAAGAGGGACAAGTTCTCACAAGTTTCTAAGGTTAGACACCAAGAACCGGTTTACCGGCGACACCATGAGGATCATAATGAGACCTAGCCTCAAACAGCACGTAGGGCTATTACCGGATGATGTTTCCCGGGGCCCAAAGCTGTCTAAACCCTTGTCTTGCGTTGCGTCTCTCGATTCCGCTCAACCCCTCTCAAGCTACCGGATTTACTGCTGCCATCACCAAGTCTACTAACGTCTGGATCAAGGAAAGTACTGAGCACCTGCCCAAATTAGATGGAGAAAATAAACTGCCAGCTGCCGAGTCGTTGCGGTGCTCGTCCCGCGGTTCTACCGAAGCCGCCGGATTCCGTTTCTGCCACGAATTCAACACCATCAAAGATGCGGATCGGTCTTGGCCTTGTTCCTCGAGTTACTGACCCGCCTCTGCTGCGGCGCCTCCATGGGCCATTCGACCTCAATCCGCGTCGTCGAGGACCACAGCCGTTCTGCTCATCTTCGTGAAATCACCTCAAGAGCAGCCGGCTCACGTCTCTGCATCACCTCCGCAGAGCCGCCATTGGTTCCTCTCGTCGTAGTTGTGCCTCCGAATCACCGCGCCAAGAACCGCCTTCGTCACATCCATCACTGCAGCAGCAGAATTGCAAAAGTAACCTCGCCTTGAGCAGTCCTCCGTCCGTGACAGCCTCGCACCCGTCGTCCGTGCTGACCCCGGTGTCGTGGACCCCCTACTCTGCGTATCCCCGTCGCCACTCCCCCGTCTCGGTGACTGGCTCCGCCCGGCCGGGCCGCCAGGGTCTCCGTGACCAACGCTGCTCCGCCAGCAGTCGACTTCGCCTACGCCTGGCTGTCGGGGCGCTGGATCCGCGCATTTGCTCGCAAGCCGCCGCCACCATCTCCCTTGCCGCCCAGGCTGCGAGCCGGTCGACTAAACTGAGGAACCGCCCCCGCGCGACCCGCCCACGGCTTAAAAAATTTCCGCTGTTGCTAACTGCTGCTCCCATAGCCCCTGCTTGGTTTTTTACCTCTGAGCCGCTGCGCTCCTACATGCTCTCCTGCTAGCTGCTGTCTGAAGAAACGGGACATTGGAAGCAGGCCGTGATTCCTTTCCTCGGCAAGCTATACTACGATTGGTTATCCTGCGAGGCAAAGAAGAAGCCATGGAACCTATCATGGTCAACTTAAGAGAAAGAAGAAAAACAAGAAAGGAAGAGGAAGAGGGATCAGGACGGCGGCTTAAGTTTTTCGCTGAAGTCAAAACCATGACCCAGAGAAAGATCCGCCGGTTACCTCAGTCGCTTCGGACCCAACGAAAATAAACCAGGTGCTATCTATTCTCAGTATTTTTAGCACATGTTAATTCTTCTGGAAACAATTACTTTGTCTTTCAATATATTTTATGCAGAACAAAGTTTACTACAACACTGACATCATAAATATGAGGCTCGCACCGATTTAAATATTATGGCCAAGTCCCGTGCCTGCGCCGGCTACCACTGTTGTGGCCAACTCATCAGTCTGCACCCGCCTGGGCTGGTTTTCAACACCACAGCCGACTTCCTCGTCAATGGACGTGCGCATGCCACCGCTTCCGCGGTCCGGTCTATATTAACACGCAGGTGCCGCACCCGCTCTCATAAACCGCCCGACGGATACGTGTGCAGGTCGCCACCCCCATTGCCGCGTTTACATCAATACGCGGCCGACTCATCTGTTGTCCAGGCGAATCAGGTGATATCTATCCTATTTATTTTTAATACATATTAATTCATCCGGGCAAAAAATACCCCGCCCTGCTGTATTCTATGCGCAGGAAAATCATTCATTACAAAGTGATATTATACTGTGGAGATGGAGGCATGCCAACATCATTTGTCACAAGTGGTCGTCGGTACTCAACGGACCCCCGCACTGGCTTACAGCGCCGTAACCATCTCTCGCAGTAACGCCGGTTTACCACGCCGTGGCCGTCTTTCGCACCGGTTTACAACACGAAGGACAACTTGCTTATCTCCGCCGGCTTACAATACCGCGGCCGATTCATATGTTTGTGCTGCCACTGATGCTGTGGTTGTTTTACTGTTCGCCCTGCGATCCGGTCTATTCAACATACCGGTTTGGCTAACAGACACCGACGAGGATCATAAGTGTCTTATGGGAGTTCACTCAGGTGATATCCATCTAAAGTTTATTTCTCTTGATATATATTATTTTCATCAAGAAAACAAGATGCTTTGATCAATCTATTTTGATATGCAGGACAATTCTATAAGGGACCAAATAGGGTTTTCCATACAAGCGCAACTCTCATATAGGTACCCTGCCTCTACGGTCACTAGGGGGCTTCCTGTTCAAACATAGGTTGTATTTGAACCAAAGAGAACATGAAAAAACTCACTAGGGGGTTTCTTGATCGTATTCGAATCATAGCTTAACCCCTTTTGTGTCCTCCTTGGATCGTATTCGAATCCACTGATCGGCGCAATGTCAAAGCCACTTGGGGCTACGTGATCGTATTCGAATCCTAGCTTAACCCCTTTGGTCCAGTGTATATGATTGTATTCGAATCATAGCTTAAACCCCGTTTGGGTCCGCCTTGGATCGTATTCGAATCCACTGATCGGCAAAATCTCAAGGCCACTAGGGGCTACATGATCGTATTTGAATCCTAGCTTAACCCCTTTGGTCCGGTTTACTGATCGTATTCGAATCAGAAGCCTCAAATATGGAGCCTTGTAGCTCGTGAAAAGCCAAGAGCTTAAGGGCCGCTCTTAAAAAAATGCCTAGAGCTTAAAGGCCGCTCACAAAAAGCCTGGAGCCTGGCAGCTCGCAAAAAGCCTCGACTACATGGTCTTATTTGCCAAAAATGCTTTGTTTTTTTCGATTTTACAAGTTTTGTTGTTAACCAAGTCTATTGATCTGGGATTGGGCAACTGCAAAGTTGACCATATATCTGCAAAATTAAAAGTCTGGGTCATGAACACCAGCATGAGTTAAAAGTCTGGGTCATGAACACCAGCATGATTTAAAAGTCTGGGTCATGAACACCAGCATGAGTTATATGATTGAGGTTTTCAAAGTCGCTTTAAGCGCAATGGATACTATTTCATCGATGGAAATGATTTACTTTACAAAAGAATAGTCCCAAGTCGCTGCAGGCTTACAACCCGGCACTTGGGAGCTACATTATTCAAACTGAGATTACATCAAATATACAAGTCTCATGTCGCTACAAGCATGCACCATGACACTTGGGGGCTAATGCAAAGTCATTATTTGATCACCTTTATTCAAGATCCGACTCATCACATTGTAATGTGCCGGCCCTTAGGGGGCTACCAATTGCTCCTGTCAACAATTCAAGGTACCCAAGTATTAATCCGTTATATTGAAGTATCCACTGCTCAGTTGGTAAAACACAAAGCTCTTAACCTTGTGGACGTGGGTTCAAGCCCCATGATGGGAGTTACATTATATAATGCTATTTTTTATGAAGTATATACAAAGTCCCTGCTCATTATTGCATAATGACCCGGCCCTTGGGGGCTACACCGATTGAAGTTTTTATGAGCATCAGGCAATTTCAAGTCCCAGGTTGATGCAAGCATGACAACCCGGCACTTGGGGGCTACATATGTGGAATATTCAGTTTTTACTAATGACTGGGATGAACAATCTGGATTTCTTCAAGGTTGCAACATTTGTATTGAAACAAGTCTTAAGCTATCACTATGTTCTCCTCTTAATACTTGGGGGCTACATGTAATATGCATATAAAGGAGGAACATCTTCAAATTCTCAGTTTCGAGCAAATCAGGAAGATTAATTGTGTGACCCGGCATTGGCAACAATCATAATCCGGCATCTATAAACAGTCATGACCTGGAATTATCAGTTTTTATAACCCGGCAATGGTGGTAATCATAAACCGGCATCTTCAAACCGGCTGGATATCAATTGAATATTTGAAGACCAATATTTTTGTCAAACCGGAGCATTGAAGGCTGACTCAAATGGATTCTTGATTTACAATATTTTTATGCAAGCAAGTTGATAATGAAGCTGGTCTGTTGACCCGGATTTTTTAGAAGAAAGGACAAGGACTTACGGATGGTCACGTGCCGGTTTACAAGAATTCTTAACCCGGAGCACATTCTGTCAAATTTGTTCTTGTGTTTATTTTGGAGCATAAGTTTACCATGGACAAATCCAAGCTAAACTGAGGGCTAATGTCGGGGATATACCCCGCGGCATAACCCGGCCGGACTTGGCAGTTTACTTGATGATTTACACTTGGCAATTCACTGGCATCCCGCCCGGACCAGACGGTTTTTATGATTCACGGGTAACCCGGCGGGCGGTTGACGGATGACAAGGCCCAAGGCCCAGAAGGCCGGTTTATGTTATGGTGGGCCGGTTTATGAAGAAAGCATAAGGAATATTCTCCTACAAAGGAAGCAAGACTAGGACTCCTTGTAATATAGTAATCCTGATCCTACTAGGACTAGTCATGTAACCCGCCCCTTCAACATATATAGGAGGGGCAGGGCTCCCCAAAGAGGGACAAGTTCTCATTAGTTTCTAGGGCTAGACACCAAGAGCCGGTTTACCGGCGACACCATGAGGATCATAATGAGACCTAGCCTCAAACAGCACGTAGGGCTATTACCGGATGATGATTCTCGGGGCCCGAAGCTGTCTAAACCCTTGTCTTGCGTTGCGTCTCTCGATTCCGCTCAACCCCTCTCAAGCTACTACATAGATGCGTGGCTCCACACCTAAGTCCGTTAATCCGGACATCTGCCGTGACAATTCCACGACAACATGTATAGTATTCGGAAACACTCCAGCCCTTGGGTTTTCGGATGTTAAAGCGGAAGGTCTTCCATGACAATCTTTTAATTAAATTCGACAGGAGATAAGTTTGATGATAAAGTACATCTTTCCACAGAATCAAACACCTATTCTTCATCTATACCATCTATAAGACTGTCTAATTTGCAGTCTCGTTGAGAATACTTGGCGGTTGTCTTTACTTGGTCGTATACCAAACTTATAGGGATTTCTAGTCCGTCAGGCCCCCGAGGTCCAACCCGAGCCATATGGTTTGGGTCTAGTCCAGTGTAGTTTGTCTTCACCATAGCCCAGGCTTCTCAGGCACCTTCTCGACATGCTGATGCTTTCCATAATTCAAAGCGGCATCGAGCCCCTTTGAATAGACTCGCCAGTTCCTCCATAATTTCAGGAGGAGAATCGGCTGGCCATAAAGCCTTGGCCACATTCTTCATGGCTTTTCGAGCTCGCTCGTGTACCTTGGAGAGCTCTTGCAACAGGTCGCCTTGAAATCCGGACACCCCTTCTTTGGGCCGCCCAGTTAATAAGCCTGCAAGAACAGTTTTAGTAGAAAAAAACTTTGAATCAAGGGACTATAATGAAAGCTACGTTCAAGGTCATACTGAATATGCCGCCTTTAAGCTTCTTGTTCTCTTTCAAGGCATCCAAGAGTTGGGCTCGGACGTCCTTTAGCTACTCGGCTAGCTTGATATTTGTATCTTGCAGCTTGTTCTTCTCATCTATGGCCCGTGTTAGTACATGTTGACCAACAACTGTTTGCCCTTCGGCTTGTTCTTTCGCCATCAGAGGAGCCCTTAGCTTCTCCTCCAGTTGGTTTGTTGGTCCCGTCGCTGCAGTTCAAACAATGTATACTTAAAGATCATTGATTGGAACAGGACCATGCTGTCCGGACGTTATTGTTCTTACCATCAGAGCCCTTCTTGGACTTCTTCGAATCTTCTAATTCGATGGTGACAGTAGTAAGCTTGGTCCGGTATTCTTCCAACTCCTTGGATAATGCGTTATTCTTTTCCTTGAGTACCTAAAAACACAACGATCCATAAATCAGTTGGCCCAACTGATTTAAGTCACGGGGGCTACTAGCATATGAACATTGAATTAAACACTCACCCGCATATACTTGGAAAGCTGGTGAGTGGCTCCGGCGAGTCCGTCTCGAGCGGCTCGGATATACGCATCCGCAGAACTGAGGGCGTTAAACGCCTACTCAGTGAAAGCTGGGTCACGCATGGCTGCTTTTTGCCATCGATGATTCTTTGCGCTTTCCACTTTGGAATTGGTAACAGATACCTCATCTGAATCCTCTTGAAGAGGACAATCCGGTGTTACACCCGCATCAACCCTAGTCCTTGTGGATGGGCCCGGTGCCAGATTGGTAGGAGCATGACCAGCAGGAACCCCAGACACAGTCCGACGTATGCTCTTCCTAAAAGAAAAAATAAAGCAAAAAATTATGATTCGGCTCTGCCGCTAAGCATATGTTAAGAAGTTATACCGCTTCGATAAAGGAGGAGGTTTGGTGGCGTCTCCGGTCCTCTTTCGCTTCAAAAACCCACCCTCGCAGGCGTCGCCTTCTGGGAAGACGCTCTTGATGCAGTACGACGGGATGAGCGCCGCCCCTTTTGAGCATGAGATAGTGCAGTGGGTGAGGCATGATGGGAATATTATCTTTGAAGAGGTGTCTCTCGGGTACATACGTGGAAGGAAGGGAGAAGGCCAGGATAATCGGCTATAATAGCCACTTCGGTGCCATCATGGTTGGCTTGATAAAAACCTCCATTTTGAGATATATGCCTATGTCCTGATCTTCTTCGAATCCGGGATCCATATCTCGAATAAGGTCCCCCGGCTGTGGGATGGGACTATGAATCCCTTCGACCATCTTCTTCCACCCTTGTTGGAAGTAATCGAATTCAGTTCAGTTAGTATATCTCAAAATAAAAAACGAGCAAAACTAGCGATCAGAGAAAGGCTTACCCAGTCGATGAGGTTATACATAGAGAAACCTTCCCTACACTTCAAGAGAGGAAATTCCTCCTTCTCCCCTTTGTAGAGATCAGCTAGGATGGCGGCCAGGGCGGCAGGGTTGTCCGGACCCCGGCGTAGACAGCGTGAGGCATCATCCTGGCCATTATAGTGCCACAATGGAAACCCTCAGGCCTGAAGCGGCTGCACACATCGTGTTATTGAAATCTCCATCACTTCAATTATTGTCAGCTCGAGGTGGGCAAGTAATCTGATTTTGCTTGCTAGTCTTTTGACCACCGCACTGTCTTCCTCCTTGAGACCGCGGGGACACTAGTTGAAACGCTTCTTTAATGGAGCATTGTAGTATTCGGGAACGCCTTGCCGGATTGGGTCCGGCAGGACAACGTCCTCGATATAAAACCACTCCAAGGGCCACTCTTCGGATGCTTTCTTCGGAGTGTCGGACAGATAACCTGTCCCAGCTATACGCCACACTTTGGCGCCGCCTACCTCGAATATGGATCCTTTCTGGGAGCGAGGGACAAGGCAAAAGAATTTTCGCCATAGCTCAAAATGAGCCTCACAGCCCAGGAACAACTCACAAAGAGCGACGAAGCCCGCAATGTGCAAAATAGACCCTGGCCTAAGGTCGTGCAGTTGGAGCCCATAGAACTCCAGAAACCCCCTGAAAAAGGGTGGATAGGAAATCCTACGCCTCTTAGGAGGAAGGAGACGAAGCACACCCGCTCTTCTTTGGAAGGTTTGGGGAAACTTTACGCCAGGGCTTGACCGTCAATGGAAGTTAATCCAGCCCGGACGGGGACTAGATACGCGGGAGGGAGATATCCCTACACCTGAAGCTTACTCAGCTGCGCAAGAGATACTGAGCAACTCTCCCAATCGCCTGCTTGAGGGCCATGAGGGCGTGAGGAGGAACTGGGAACGCCGGCCATGTTTGAAGATTTTCTGTGGAGGGCTCTAAGGATTTTCCGCGTGGAATGGAATGGCATGTGAGATCTAGTCTCTTTAATAGGTGCCTTCCTTACACAGTCGAGGGGTTAATTATAAAAATACTCAGACGATTCGCATTCATCTGACACGTGGAAGCCAAGACGATGGCGGGAGGGAATCAACAGGATATAATATTAAATATGGAGCCAAACTATTATCTGATCCAAAGGAGGACTCACCTTGCAAGACCGTAGACATGAAGGCAGATACAACCACGTCCTTGAAGGCAAGTCCGGGGCCTACTGAGGGATTCCTGTATTTAGGGGTCCTCAGGCATCCGAGCCGTTGATGATGGGCCGGATTGATGGGCCATGAGGATAGAAGCAGAAGGCCCTCCCCCGTATTCGGTTAGGACTCCTATATATGTAGTAAGGCAAGAAAGATGTCCGGATGTAACGGTTCCTTCCTGCCCAAGTCACCTTTGTAACCCTAGGCCCCCTCCGGCGTGTATATAAGTCGAGGGGTTTAGTCCGTAGGGGTTAACATACAACTACATAGGCTAGACTTTTAGGGTTTTAGCCATTACGATCTCGTGGTAGATCAACTCTTGTAATCCCATATTCATCAAGATCAATCAAGCAGGAAGTAGGGTATTACCTCAATCGAGAGGGCCTGAACCTGGGTAAATATCGTGTCCCCAGTCTCCTGTTACCATCGATCCTTAGACGCACAGCTTGGGCACCCCTAGCCGAGATCCGCCGGTTTTGACACCGACAGTGGTCTCGTTGAATCCTAAAATCAATCTGAAGAACCTGGCACCAAATATCACGGTTGCATACACATGACGAGAAACCCTAACCTCGCTGTCTTGAGGAGCTAGCAGGAATCTACGTCGGAGCTCCGTCTAATCCGTCCCAACGAAAAAACTTGAGGAGGATTGAAGCTCAGAAGACTGATTCAAAGAAGAAGTGTTGCCATCCGTCCTAATTAACGCAGCCCTTGCAAGGACTAAAACCCTACCTATCCATTAACCGGATTCGAGGCACCAGAAATCCCCTCCCAGCTACCGGCCGCCGGAGCGGCAGGCGGAGGAAAGGCGAATCCACGGGCTCGTCAGTGGAAATCGAGAGGAGGAAGACTTTTCCTAGTCGACTTGTGAGAGAGAAAAAATCTCTCAATCTCATGCTATTTAAATGCCCATACATTATCACTGGACAAAAAATTCCATTGTTGAGCATGCGACTCATACGTTGCAGCATCCACTGTTGACTGTTGAAGAAACCTATCGATGCATTTATTCTTCTATGCTAACCAAAATTATTTACGACACATTGCACATGCACAGCTCAAACATGCAATTTGCTGCAATAAAAACGCATGAAATGCTTGCTCTTGCAACTTGCTATAAAGTCGTCTCTAATGAGCTACAATTCGCCACATTTCCTATAATACGAAAATTGTTCCGCTCAGATAGCATAACCGAACACACCAACCAACACAGCTCCCCCCACCCTCCCATCTTTCTCACTCTCGGCCAATCTCTCTAAATGACAAAATAGTGAGCAGCGCCACCTCGGTATGCCCGTAGCGAAGGATAAGGGCGGCAGTTGAATTTCCTCAAACTCTGTTTCCCTCGATATCACTTTATCAAGTATCTCTTCATCCATGTTTCTGTCACATAAAATGCAAGCTACTTTCGTACATCCAACATGCAGTCCCAAATATTGTGTACCCAGATAGTACAAACGCATTTCCTTGCTGAATGTGCAATCGTCAATATATAGTTACCAATTAGAAGTATGCCTTCCGAGGACTCCATGCCACAAGATAAGAGACATGGGGCTGAACTTAACCCACCACATCAAGAGTCGGCATGGGAGGTATTAGGAGGTGCAAATGTGCATCAGCTAAGTTGGTGCGGAGCGGCGAACCTTGTAGTGGTACCAAAAAACCTGGTGAGACTCAACGAGGACCACGCATGAAGGAAGAAAAATCAGGATCCAACCATGCCGCACCACCAGGTTACAAGCGTTTCGTCTTGCCTCTCAAAGCAAAGCATTGGGACACCAACGGAAACTCTACTCCATCGACATTCGGGTGGATCAAAGGCGTGGGGTGCGCCTTCTTTGCTAGTCTTGTGCTTTGATTGCCACATATACGTGAGCCGGTCGATCCCAAACTGGGCTCAACATGTTGTAGAGCCGTTTGGTCGTACTATGAGCACACTTAATTGCATATGCGTTCCGTGGTGTGAACTTCACTCTTCCGTTTACATTTTACAGGACTACTTACCACTCCACATAAGAGTACATCCCCAATGCTCGTTAATGATCTTAAATTTGGTTATTTAACTTCATAAGGTGACACTTTTTTTTCTTCCAAGCTAGTAAACTATGGCTTGAACTGATGAGAAGCACATTTAATAATGAAAGTGCTCGTCACTTAATTATGGAGTGAACCTTATACAGAAATATGAAGTCATATCCACAAAAACAATTTTTTTCCTAGAGACACATCTTTGAAAAATAAAGCGGTACACATCTTTAAAGAATAGATAAATAATAAAAAGGTAGCATCAAGAAAGAAAATTCTAGGCTTTCAGCACATGGTCCTTAGAGCATCTCTATATGATCCTCTAAAAAGTTTTTAGAGGATTAAAATTTCACTTTTCCTCCTATAAACTGCATCTAACCGACCCCCTAAAAGTTTTAGAGGAGTACAAAATTATCCTTCTTAGAGGCCCGACTCTTAAATAAACTCGGCCGCTCACCCACGGATAAAAACAAGTCCCCCCCCCCC
>LR738715.1:811862388-811873931 GCA_902687465.1 Secale cereale | reverse complement strand
CCCCTCAGCTGCATCCACCCCACCCTACGCAGCATCCACTTGGCGGCGCCATACTTGCCTCCGCGGGCCACCACGCGCCACCACCGACCCCCTGCCCCCCGCATAGCACCCACCTTGCTCCTCATCACCTCCATTTTCTCAATTGGGCATAAATTAGCAGATCTACAATGTCGCCACCGTGGTCGGATTCAACGCACCCAGGCGCTCGCGCATTCTGGATGGATTTGACGCAGGCCAAACTGCACAGCTCCCTCAACTGCTCTCCGCCGCCTCTTAATTTGTCCTCCTCCTCTCGGCTCTTGCATCTCACACGTTGAGCGACTACCGGCACAGCCACATCCGGTCATCGGTCGGGCTCAGTACTCGCCCAGCAGATCGTTGGCTCATCTCCGCCGGTCATCAAGTGTTATCATTGCTTGCAGCTGGTGCTGCGCCTCGTTTTGAGCACACCGAAACATCCTGAACGGATGTTCTACAAGTGCGAAAAGGATGGGGTGGGTGCCATTTTTTCCACTTGTTCGTCGGATTCGTCGCATTTTAAAACTCATTGTTTTCCCAAAACTGTATGTAGGATGGATGCAAGTTTTTGTATTGAAAAGAAGATTACATTGATCTATTGATAGCGAGAAAGTTGCTACATGTTCGTGTACTACTTGCTAGAGATGAGACTAGAGAGACGCAATGTCCAAGTTTGATGAGGCGGAGAAGAAAGAAGTGTGCAAATTCGAGGAGCCAATAGAGAAAAGTAACAATGCAGGCCAATAAAGAAAAGCAACAATGTAAGCAATGAAGACGTAGAGAAAACATTGTTCGGACAAGTAGGAGCAGCTAGGGATCAAGTTGTGTTTCTATTGAAGTGTGTAATTTTTTATGAAGTTTTCTTTGAACGGTTCTTTTCGCAAATAATTGGTTAAGTACGTGACCAAGATGTCATTTAATAAAATAAAATAGTAGTGAACTTTATGTCAGTGGCCCAAAATTAAACGAATCGGCATTTTTTTAATTATGTTAAGTTTAAGAAATCATTTATAAAGGACACTTTATTAGAGGAACAAATGCACTCCTCAAAAGATACTTGGCCGTATCCTCTTCCAAAATATAGAGATCTGTTAGAGATGTTGTTTTCATGTGCATGCACTGTATTTCGGCTAATGGGAAGTCAGATTGTGAGGCATACACTGCAAAAGAGGATACACATGTGCATCCATTTTGATATTAAAACATGCACACATGCACTCGTGCCTACAGAAAAAAAAAACCATTGAATTCCTTACCGTCCCTTTCCCTCATTATCTTCTATATATACTAGATGACCCGTTGCGCCCATGGCGCAAAAAGCGAGAGCAAGCCGAGCATTCAAATCATGAAACTAAGAGTGATTTAGAGCCAATTTAACAGATACTTAGATACACATAAGGTTATATATCTCATTACATGGTAGCATGATAGCTCAAAGGAGAGTTATGAAATCACTTAATGATAGCTTACATTGGCTTTATAAAGCAAACTATATTAGCATAGAAACGCTGGTCTCTTAACCTCTGGTTGAATCTTTTATCTGCTGCCAGGAAATACCAAGACATGAGGGCGGTGAGTAGACCAACCCTGCATGTCCCATCAGTGTCGAGCATGATTTCATCATCTAAGAAGCTCTTCACGGTAGGTGTGTTTGGTTCCTATAGACCTCAATCCAGCCGCTTTATAAGCTTAATAATATTCCATTATGCCACTGGCGCAGCTACCTAAGACAACCCAGAGTTTAGTTACTTAAAAAGAATTTACCATCAATCCATGAGACCATGACCATTCAGTGCCAAGTGATCCATTTATGTTCACTGAAGTTTTTTTTTAGGCAAGTTCTTTGCTTTTGTCGAGGTTTACAACATGCATAGGTGGACATCGCATGTCATAGATGGAAAGCATTAATACAACAATGACATTGTGTACAGGATGTACCAAACGGAAGTGAGACGATATAGCCAAAATGAACAGATAACAGGAAATATTACTTCACCTGATGGTCATACATAGTAAAACGGTTCTTGGTATGCGAAAGACACTGAAATTGTCTTGCGCTGCTGAGCTTGGTCATCTTTTCCTTAGTGACCATCAAGAGATGCAGCTCCATCGTATATTAAGAAATTATATATGAGTAAAGATAATGACATATCCAAACTTTTCTCCTTATCTGCATGTTGCTTTCAAACTTAAGACATCTTGTTTATTAAATCGACTACTGCAGAGAGTTTGTAATCTGCCACTGTGTGACCTACAACCAATAAATGATTACTATGCTTTCATTTTAGAAATAATTGCATGTCCAAACAGAGTATCACCTTCAATCTAAATGTTCCAGAGCAAGGAGCATTATGCGATCTATTTTGAGGGGAAATTATCAATTGAGCTTAAAATATTCATTACTTGTCTGCATTTTGTATGTCTAAGTGTTTCCCATAATAACAATGTAGATTGGAGAAAAGTTGGATATGTCATTATCTGGACAGTCAACGAAACAAGAAATGCAGCTGTTTCAGCTCACATGCATTTTATCGAATAGGAGATGAGCAAGAAAGGACTTAACTCCCCAAGCAAAAAGCCGAACGACGAAGAACGGCTGACTGACCCTGCAACAACAATGGGAGAAATGAGCAAAATAGCCAAACTGAGGACGACACAAGAGAAAGGAAAATCAATGGAGCACACAAAAGCACAAGAAATGGCGCGTTTGTACGACCAAACATTAGGGGAGTCGCCAACATGATACTTGTTATTTTCGAGTATGCAGTAAGGATTCGGGATGTCTTACAGAACTCAGTTGGTAACCCTCCGACCCTTATTCCATATATGTGTGAGAGCATAGACAATGCTGCACCAATACAACAAGTGCTCTGTGGGTATTGTAACCACTACATAGTCCTAACCTTCAACTGGCACAAAAGTAGTCACTCTCAATAATTTACAATGGATAACTAACATCGTCAATAATAGTAGCCCTATTCTCAACTCCTTTCATAAGGCCTATAAAAGGATGAAGAAACAAACAGCAATTGCCAGCATTATAGATGTAGGGTACACGTTATAACAGGTGCTTGCTATATGATCATAAACTACAAAGGGGGCATCATGATTACATAACTGCAAGAGTAAGTACAGCGGTAGAGCTTAAATGTAGACAAAACTACAGAAATACATATCATGGGAGAAGCCACAAATCTATTTATGAGATATGCAACTTCAAAACCACATGTCATATGAGATGACACATCTCCAGAGCTTTATGTCAATCAGACACCCCGGTGCCACTTGGAGATTCAAAGATATACATTACGTTACTGCCAAAGAGTGTCAAGTTTGTGATTTAAATAATCATAGCTCAATGGAAGCATAAACTTGATAAAGAAAATGAATTGATTAAATCGTCTCTCTGAACTATATCATCATTGCCACTCAAATGCATATGCAGCATTGCCGACGAAAACAAAATACACAACCTGGTTGATAGCTGACTGTTGATTTAATATTTTGCGGCCTAGACCCTCGCCCTATCCATGCACAGAATAAAAAAAAATGTATACGCAGCTTCATCACAGAATAAAGAAATGTATATGGAGCATAATCAAACACAAGCTGAACAGGAACAGTCATTGGCCAAAATCAAAATACGAATACATTTCTAATCTAGTCATTTCAGTATCCTCTCCATTTTCTTCTGCTCTTTCTTTTGAAAAATTATCAAATGAGCCTATCACATCATCCGTACCAGTAACATTAGAACCATGATTTTCAATAGATTTCCAAAGTTGATACATACTTCCTGGAAGCTGTAGGGTGAGAAGAAACTTATAGAATTGAAAAAATTTAGTATCACGCCAATAAAGCATCAAGAAGATAACAAAAAAGGTTTCATTCAACATCTTCTCCATTTTCTTATCAACTTTTTTGTGATAAGTTATTAAAACAGCCCATCATATCATCCTGATTATTAACATCAGAACCATCATTTTCAATGGATTTCCAAAGCTGCAACGTACTTTCTGGAAGCTGCAATGTGAGAAGCCTATACAATCAGAATTTCAGTATCATACCAATATATAATTATATATAGGGCACCATGCAAGATAACTGAAGATCTTTCACGTCTATCACAGAAAACAAAACAAGTCTTGCTTAGTAATATAAAAAGGGCTCGTGGACCCATACCCCCTTAGTTTCTTCTAAGCCTCGGCAGAAGCATGCATGCTTGCTTGCATTCGAGATGAAAGGAAGCAAGAAGGCTAATCTGTGAGTTTACAAGCCTGCCCTACTTATGAATGCATTAGAAATCTGGAACATGATGCAGAGTTGCAGAACCTCTTTGACATGTAACCATGATGCAGAACCTCTGTGAGTTTACAAGCCTGCCCTACTTATGAATGCATTAGAAATCTGGAACATGATGCAGAGTTGCAGAACCTCTTTGACATGTAACCATGCATAAGGCCCACCTCGATATAAATCAATGAGAGAAGAGGATACATGTATTTTATAGAGTAAAATTCTAAAAGGCGTATACGTATTTTACAGGAAACGTTTGAGAAACATAGAGAAAATGATATTTCTTTTTTTTGCATTGTCTTGCTTAGACACAAGTAACAATAATCCAATAGTGAGTGTTGTGGATTTCCGGCGACCAACGCACGGCCACTCAAACGGCCTCCATTTAGCACAAACCGTGTGGCGCAGACCACATACATACGAGCAGTACAGGGGAGGGATTTTTATGCCCAGGTGCACTCACACCATGACGCAGGCGATCCACTTTCCCCGGCCTCATGTGCACCATGCGCTCGTACACGCTCAATGCGGCCAGCTACAACCAATCGTAAGGATCAATCCCACTGCCATCTCCAACGGCCATTGACTGGAGCGATACACCTACGTGGTGGACTCGTACGTGAGCACAACCTCACGGACCACCGCGACACAGATGCGCACGCACGCACGCACTCTGAGCACATCCTCCACGGCCACGGCCACAGACACGGACACGGCCACGCATCGGCGTTCGAACTCGCCCTAGACCTAGACACACATGCTGGTCACCACGGCGAGTTGTGGTTTATTCCTAACAGTGAGGACAACATAGAGAAAACACACACATGCATTTTGAAGAGTGAATGTAAGGGTCATGAGCATTGTGGCAGATTGTTAATCGAAACCACAACAAGAAAATTCTCAAGAACTAAAGGATGTTGGTGTGGCTAACAAGTAGCTTTACTTGAAGACAACAAATCTGTAATGACCAGATTCTAAAATACCAAATCTAGCTGGTGTAGGCGAGGTCTGAACACTGAGTTTTAATCAAAGAAGTGGAGCATCCTGAGCCACCTATAAACTTTCTATCAGTTCAGAAAGACATAGGTAGTACAGTAACATTTGGAACTGAAGAAATATCTACACAAGGAAAATTTCCTTTGATAATGTCCTTGTGTAAGAATTGCAAATAATAATTCCGAAGTTTAGCATACTTGGAAAGCCAAATTAATTAATGGCAGCTCCTATTATCAAAACCCGAAGATTTGAGTAAGAATCTAATCTACCATTTGCAATATTGTAGTGGTACCTAAAATAAAACTGTACCAAGCCATGGAAATTTCTCTTTAGCCTTTACTACGATGAAGAACATGATTGTGCCAGGATGATCCCATCTAGAATTCTGACATAATGTGAGAAGAAAGCTCACCAAGCTATTTCAGATGCTGCAAACTGATAGCATAATGTTTCATATCCTGCAGCCTAAGTGACATAAGGCAAAGAAATGAAATCATAATCAGGCCATCTAGGAAGTTAAATAGGCAAATGTGCAGCGAGAATGTTGAAAATGCAAAGACACCTCTGAAAATTCCCTCATATCCACAAATTCATGGCTCAACTGCACGTTATAGAAGTACCTGGTATTAAAGAAAACTGATGATTTCTTATCTAAATGCCTCCTTTCTTGTGTTCATGCCTAGATAAAATTTCTTGTAATAGTTTCCAGAATCAGGAACAAATCACTGGCATCGTGAATGGCAAGGAGAACTGAACCTAGGTACAAATCTATTTAGGGATAGTGGAATACTATTTCAGAGTATGAAAGAAAATCATGTTCGAACAAACAAACATATCACCCGAGGCAGCAAACGAAAATATTTCATCAGCAAATCGACAATGGCTCACCTTTGCTTGACACCAACCTCTGTCCGCCATCCTCCTCCGTCGTCCTCGTGTGAACAGGTAGTCAAACTACTCAACATGTTATGTTATTATTGTGTTGAAATAAATTTTGGAAAAATGAGATCTCATGTCTTGCACAGAACCATGTCAGCCTTCTTGGATTTTCTTCAAACACCTTGTAAGTACAGACAATCAAAATTTGCACAAAAAGAAAGATGAGAAGCTCTAGGAGTAGGGCACTGGAAGAAGGGGGAGGAAAAAAATCACATGACTTACATAGAACCATGTCAGCCTTGTTGGATTTTCTTCAAACACCTTGTAGGTTCACAGATAAACAAAATCTGCACAGACAAAATGAGAAGCTCTAGGAATAGGGCACAGGAAGAAGTGGAGAAGAAAAACCAGGAAGAAGAGAAAAGTATGTGTACCTGCATCATGCTTGTCCCGTTGAAGTCTCTCTCTCTCCCTTGTTCGTCGGCTGGACGAACGACCACGAAAGAGCGGGACTGAGCCGGGCGTCACTGCAGCCCGCGCTGCTCCTGCCAAGGAAGACTATGGCGACGCCGGACCACCGCCGCGGATCAAGCTCCTCCTCGCCTCAAACTCCAGCATCACAGGCACTGGTCTCCATCGCTGGCAGTGTGCTCTCCCTCTCTTCGATGGGGATCTGACAGGAGCCGCCGCCTGGTGGTCGCCTCCTTCCATGCCGAAACTTGGGAAGGCGGACGACGGAGGGAGAGGTGTGGAGAGGTGGCGACGGAGTTGAGGCGGACGGTGGAGAGAGACGAGGAGAGGCGGCGGCTGGGTGAGGAGGGGATATTTTGACTGCGTAGGTGGGCTAGGTTTTCACCGCTCCGAGATCCCTCGGCCGCCCATCTCCCACGTCCCACAACTCATGTATACGTAAAACAAAACCCAACGCCCGGCTTCATGACCCACAGTCAACAAGACCTACATGTCATTCACCTTTAATGCAATCACGCAGGTGTAAAACAAACCAACGGTTGATCAGCGGCCACCAGCGTAAAAAGCAGCACAGTAAAAAGATCGCTCGATCCAGAATCACTAGCGATCGCAGGTGCGCTAGATCGGCGGGTAGTCTAGCCATGTTTATATGTTCAACTATCCGTTCCTTTCCCTTCCTCTATCTTTTCCGTGCTAGGTACTTTTATGCTTCCAAGATGCATTCTCAAATATCTTGAGCCTAAGCTATCGTCAACATATTTTCTTGTTGGATGTGCAATTTTGCATACATATACTCGCCAAATAGAAGTACGTATTTAGAGAATCACATGCCACGATACAAGACCTATGTTGTTGAACGTAAACCTACTATTAGTTGAGTGGGCATGAGAGGTATCAGGACGTGCAAATGTTCATCACTAAGTTGGTGTGGAGAGCCAAACTTAAACATGGTGCCGTGTTCTTGAATCTGCTAGCGTCACACACAATTGCAGAGAGACACAGTCGGGTAAGAAGCATGGAGATTCCGGCTATAATTCTATTCTGTCACGTCTAGATTCAGGAGGACCGAAAGTGTTAAGCTAGCCTTGTTGCAAAGGCTCATTCTACGGAGCTCAAGTGTAACCACTGGTGTCAATTGGCGTCCGTGCGTTTCAGTTTTTCAACTAGTGTGCTTAATAAAAGTTGCCACTGACCCCAGCTAACAAGGAGCTACAAGTTCAAAATGCCAGCCCAACCAAAATCGTAAACTTTCACTAGTAGAAAACAGGGCTTTGGTTCGGGCCTGGCAAGCCCATTAGTCCCGATTCATGTGCCCAGGGGGCCGGCCGGGCCTCGTGGGGCATCTGTCCTGGTTGGTCTGGACCCATTTGTCCCGGTTCCAGGCAAGAACCGAGACCAATTGGCCTCGCTCCTGGCCCACATCCATTGTTCACGGTTCGTGGCTGGAACCGGGACAGAAGGGGTGCCTTTAGTCCCGGTTCGAGACACAAACCGGGACCAATGGGTTGCCTATATATACCCCATCGTCCACCACTCCACTGCTCTGTTTTTTCTGGCTGGCGAGGGGGAGCTTTTTGTGGTGCTCTAGCTCACCTCCTATGCACATGAGGTGTTCGATGAAATGCCCGAGCCACACTAGTTAAACTTTTCTCCTCAAAGCTCGAACTCCAAGCTCCATTTTCTCCGAGATTTCTCTAGGTTTAGCGATCCATCACGTCCCGTCCCCATCTTCACCGCCGTCAATCGCCACCGCCGATCTCGTCACCAGCACCACCGTGGTGAGCCTCTTGTTCTGTCTATGCTTTTCTTACTTTTATTATTGCTTGTTATTATTGCTTTAGATACATATTTTTCTATTTTTCTTACTTTTATTATTGCTTGTTATTATATAGTGCGATGATTTTGATATCCGCCCACGTCGGCCCTCGTCCTGTCTACGATTCGGATGTGGTATATTATCTGTAATTTATAACTATTTGTTTTAGTGTTTATGACAATTATGCCGACCAACTTCACATAGATGTTTTTATATATATAGGAGGTAGTTGAACCAAAAATTCCAACCGATCCTCTTGTGGAGAGGTTAAATTTAGTTAAAAAGGAAAACATTTCCTTGAAGAAAAAATTGGAAAAACGGAGGAGGAGAAGATGGAATTGGAGTTGCATGTTGCGGAACTCGTCGATGATCACAAGATCAAGATGGACCCTATTGTCAAGAGGTTAAATTTAGTTGAACAAGAAAACAATTACTTGAAGGAAAAACTAAAAAAAATGAGGAGGAGAAGATGATATTGGAGTTGCATGTTGCGGATGTCGTCGATGATCACAATATCAAGATGGATGCCATGCGCTTGAAGATCAGAAAGATTAGAAAATATGCCATTCATACCGAGGCTTGGTATCATTATGCCGTTGGATCAATTGTTACCTTGGTTGCGATTATGATCGCATTTTTTGTTGCGTTGAAATGTTCTACATAGTTTAAATGTATGGTTTAATTAGATGCTCTAGAGAGCTATATGCATGTACTTTGAATTCAATTTCAGGGTCTTGTAGCTCAAAAAATTCAGTAAATGCATGAAAAATAACAAATGAATTCAGAAATGGTTGAAAATTGATGATGTGACTTTGAATGGTGTATTTTGAACACAGAAAAAGTGTGTAGTTCAAATAAGTTCAAAAATTGAAATCCCTTTGTAACAGACGAGTTTTCGTTTGATACCTTGATACCTCGAAAGAGATTGTCCGTTTTGTACACGAAGTGCATCCAGTTTTTGCCGTAACCCTCTTTACTTTTTTGCACATGCTATGTGGGTGAAATGATGATACCATGTCAACTTTCAACATGTTCATAGTTCATTTGAAATGCTTTTCAATTTCAGGGTCATATAGCTCAAAAAATTCACTAAATGCATAAAAAATAAAAAATGAAGTCAGAAATGGTTGAAAATTGATGATGTGGCTGTGAATGGTGCATTTTGAACACAGAAAAAGTCTGTAGTTCAAATGAGCTCAAAAGAATGAAATCCCTTTGTAACAGACGAGTTTTCGCATAAAACCCTAATACCTCGAAAGAGATTGTCTGTTTTGTACACGAAGTGCATCCAGTTTTTGCCGTAACCGTTTCTACTTTTTTGCACATGCTATGTGGGTGAAATGATGATACCGTGCCAACTTTTAACCTTTTCAGAGTTCATTTGAAATGCTTTTCAATTTCAGGGTCTTATAGCTCAAAACATTCAGTAAATGCATGAAAAATATCAAATAAAGTCAGAAATGGTTGAAAATTGATGATGTGGCTTTGAATGGTGCATTTTGAACACACAAAAAGTCTGTAGTTCAAATATGTTAAAAAAATGAAATCCCTTTGTACCAGAGGAGCATTCGTCTGAAACCCTGATACCTCGAAAGAGATTGTCAAAGTATTTTCTGTTCAAAACATTAAAAGCAAAAAGAATTTTCATAAAATAAATAAAAAAGCAAAAAATAAAATAAAATAAATAAGTAGAATAAAAATAAAATAAATAAGTAGAAACAAAATAAGTTCTAATAAAGTAAAATAAAGTGCCACCTACAAGGGCCACCATGGCCTGAATACGACTAGTAGGGGTGGACTAACGAGTTGCTCGGCTCGTTAAGCTCGTGCTCGTTAAGGCTCGGCTCGTTAAGCTCATTAAGATTAACGAGCAGAAAACCCTGCTCGGCTCGGTTCGTTTGAAGCTCGTTAAGCTCGTGAGCGCTCGCGAGTGCTCGTTAACATATTTTAATGTGTTACAATCTACATTGTGAGTGCATGTGTGTGGCTTTTAAGATGAATAATGGTGGCTACGAAAAGAAATACACTAGTTTGTTGACTCTTATGTTAATTAGATTGAATAGGATAGCTAAGGTGCTACAAAAGTTTATTGTTAGATGAAATATATGTTTTGTTGTTACTAACGCGCTTAACGAGCTACTCGTGAAACTCGTTAGCTCGCTCATTAAGCTCGTTAAGCATAACAAGCTAAAATCAGTTATTGGCTCTGTTCATTAAGAAGCGAGCTACTAGCTTAACGAGCCGAACTATCGAGCGCTCACTAAGCTCACGAGCTACAAGCTTTTGGTCCAGCCCTAACGACTAGAAACCCAACCATGGGCCAGGATTCAGGCCCGCAGTAGGCCCACAAGCACATAGTCACAATTAGGCCCGAAAGCCTGCAGTTGAGAGGAGCTCGAGAGGGTGGGCGCAGCAGCGCTTACAAACCACTCTCCAGCTCTCTCAACTAGCGAGGTGGGACTAAACTATGTGACTAAAATTACTAAAGTATTTTATGTTCAAAACATTTAAAGCAAAAAGATTTTTCATAAAATAAATAAATAAGCAAAAACGAAAAGAAAATAAATAAGTAGAAACAAAATAAACTTTAATAAAGTAAAATAAATAAACTTCAATAAAATAAATAAAAATAGCAACAGTAAGTATTTTGTTGAAAGTGGAAATAACATTAAAAAAATAAAGCAACAAAGAAAAAATGGGAAAAAATAAAAAAATGCCACCTACTGGGCCACATGAACTGAATACGACTAGAAACCCAACAATGGGCCAGTATTTAGGCCCGCAGAAGGCCCGGTAGGCCCACAGGCAGATAAAGTCACATTAGGCCCGTAAGCCTGTATTTGAGAGGAGCTAGAAGTGGTCAGCGCAGCCACGCTTATAAACCACTGACGAGGCCTCTCGGCTAGCGAGGTGAGACTAAACATCCTACCGCACCGCGCCAGTTCCAGCACAAGGCCTTTGGTACCGGTTGGTGGCACCAACCGGGACTAAGGGGGTGCATTGGTACCGGTTCATGGCACCAACCGGTATCAATGCCCCCTTTAGTCCCGGTTGGTGCCACCAATCG
>LR738715.1:811802991-811856515 GCA_902687465.1 Secale cereale | reverse complement strand
GGGGGTGCTAAATGAGAAAAAAATCTCATTGTTCATGCGCATATTAGCTAAATGCTCGTACATTTTTTTGCGAAAAGGATCAGATCTATTTTAAAGATTCACCAGATGTACAAAACAATTGAAACATAATAAAATTTACATCGAGGTCCATGGGCCACCTAGTGACCATTACCGTCGCTAGAACGAGTTGCCGACGCGCCGCTGTCGCCGCTCCCATAATGGAGTCGGTCTAACCTTGTCGATGACAGTCAGGAAGTCTTCGTGCACGTGCTTCTAAGGACCAGCGCCTCGGAGCCACAATCATCGTCGTTGAATCCTTGGATCGATCTGAAGAACCTGGCACCAAATATCACGGTGGCATACGCACGGCGAGACACCCATCCCTAACCTTGCTGCCTCGAGGAGATAGCAGGAATCAACACTAGAGCTCCGTCTAATCCGTTCGGAAAAAATTAGGAGGATCGAAACCCAGAAGACTGACTCAAAGAAGAAGTGCTGCCATCTGTCCAAACGTTGTCCCTGCAAGGACTAAAACCATACATACCCACTAACCGGATCCGAGGCACTAGAAATTCCCTCCCCGCCACTGGCTGCCGGAGCGGCAGATGAAGGAGAGGCGAATCCACAGGCTTGCCAGTGGAAATAGAGGGGAGGAAGACTTTTCCTAGTCGCCTTTCGAAGAGGGGAAAAAGCTCTCGATCTCGTGCTATTTAAATGTCCCTACATTATCACTAGAAAAAAAAGTACATTGTTGAGCGTGCAGCTCATACATTGCAGCGTCCATTGTTGACCGTCAAAGAAACCTATCGATGCATGTATTCATGCGCAGCTCAAACAATCAATTTGCTGGGGAAAACGCATGAAATGCTTGCTCTTACAATTTGCTATCACTAATAGAAAAAGGGTTTAATGTGAAGCACATTAGTCCCGCATTGTAACAGAACCGGCACTAATGTGACCATTAGTGCCGATTCCAACGGCTAGGCTGGCGGAGATCATTAGTACCGGTTCGTGGGCAACCTCTAATGCCGGTTCATGCCACGAACCGGTACTAATGAGGCTGTGTCAGGCTGTGGTTAGGTTGGGACCCCACGAGAACCTTTAGTACCGGTTCATGGCATGAACCGGTACTAGAGTTTCTTAGTAAGCTATTTTTTAGTCCCACCTCGCGAAGAGAGGGGCATTAGGAGCGGTTTATAAGTCGTGAGTGCAGAGACAATGTGGGAGAGGCATAATGCTGACCTGCACGTTGCTTAGCTTTAAGCCTTGAGGAAAAGTGTAGACTGCACGGAGCTATGTGCAGTGCTTTCCACACTATTCTGAAAGGTTGAAGCTAATTAACGAGCATTGCGCCTTTTTTTATTTTTAATAACTTATTACAACTCCGGACTTCTGGTGTTACGGCAAAAATTGGATGCACTTCGTGTACAAACTGGACAATCTCTTTCAAAGTATCAGGGCCGTTTTAGGACAAAAACTCATCTATTACACCGGCACTTATTTTTTTAAACTTATTACAACTCCAGACTTTTCTGCGTTCAATACGCACCATTCAAAGCCACGTAATCAACTTTCAACATTTTCTGACATCATTTGCGTCTTTTTTATTTTTATTAACTTATTACAACTCCGGACTTCTTGTGTTACGGCAAAAATTGGATTCACTTCGTGTACAAAATGGACAATCTCTTTCGAGGTATCAGGGTTTAGGACGAAAACCCATATGTTACAAAGGCATTGCATTTTTTTGAACTTATTTGAACTCCAGACTTTTTGTGTGTTCAAAATGCACCATTCAAATCCACATCGTCAATTATCAACCCTTTCTGAATTCATTTGGTATTTTTCATTCATTTACTGATTTGTTTTGAGAGAGCTAAATGACCGTGAAATTGGAAATCACTACAAATTGAACTCTGAAAAGGTTGAAACTTGGCATGGTATCATCATTTCACCCATATGGCATGTGCAAAAAAGTACAGAGGGTCGCGGCAAAAACTGGATGCACTTTCGTGTACAAAATGGACAATCTCTTTCGAGGTATCAGGTTTTAGGACGAAAACTCATATGTTACGAAGGCATTGCATTTTTTTGAACTTATTTGAACTCCAGACTTTTTGTGTGTTCAAAATGCACCATTCAAATCCACATCATCAATTATCAACCCTTTTCGAATTCATTTGGTATTTTTCATTCATTTACTGATTTGTTTTGAGAGAGCTAAATGACCGTGAAATTGAAAAGCACTACAAAATGAACTCTGAAAAGGTTGAAACTTGGCATGGTATCATCATTTCACCCACATGACATGTGCAAAAAAGTAGAGAGGGTCCTGGCAAAAACTGGATTCACTTTCGTGTACAAAATGGACAATCTCTTTCGAGGTATCATTGTTGGGGAGCGTAGTATTTTAAAATTTTCCTACGATCACGCAAGATCTATCTACCAGATGCATAGCAACGAGAGGGAAGAGTGTGTCTACGTACCCTCGTAGACCGGAAGCGGAAGCGTCAAGTGACGCGGTTGATGTAGTCGAACTTCTTCGCGATCCAACCGATCAAGCACCGAACGTACGGCACCTCCGCGTTCAGCACACGTTCAGCTTGATGACGTCCCACGAGCTCTTGATCCAGTTGAGCTTCACGGGAGAGTTTCGTCAGCACGACGGCGTGGTGACGGATATGATGTATTCACCGGCGCAGGGCTTCGCCTAAGCACCGCGACGGTATGACCGAGGTGTGTTTCTGTGGAGGGGGGCACCGCACACGGCTGGAACAATTCAACTTCTGTGTCTTTGGGTGCCCCCATGCCCCCGTATATAAAGGAGCAAGAGGGGAGGGCCGGCCGGCCTCCTATGGTGCGGCTAGGGCAATCCTACTAGGAATAGGATTGCAATCCTATTCCTAGTAGGAGTCCACCAAGAAGGAAGAGAGGGAAAGGAAAAGAGGGAGAGGTGGCGCCCCCCCCAATCCTAGTCCAACTAGGATCCCTAGGTGGGGCGTCGGCCAGCCTCTATGGGCTGCCTCTCTCCTTTCCTCAAGGCCCACTATGGACCATCCCCCCTCGTAGGGGGTTACGGTAACCCCCTCCGGCAATCCAGTTAAATCCGAAACTTTTCCGGAACACTTCCGGTGTCCGAATATAGTCGTCCAATATATCAATCTTTATGTCTCGGACATTCCGAGACTCCTCGTCATGTCCGTGATCTCATCCGGGACTCCGAACTACCTTCGGTACATCAAAACTCATAAACTCATAATACCGATCGTCATCAAACGTTAAGCGTGCGGACCCTACGGGTTCGAGAACTATGTAGACATGACCGAGACTCATCTCCGGTCAATAACCAATAGCGGAACCTGGATGTTCATATTGGCTCCTACATATTCTACGAAGATCTTTTATCGGTCAAAACCGCAGAACAACATACGTTGTTCCTTTTGTCATCGGTATGTTACTTGCCCGAGATTCGATCGTCGGTATCTCTATACCTAGTTCAATCTCGTTACCGGCAAGTCTCTTTACTCGTACCGTAACACATCATATCGTGACTAACTCATTAGTCTTTTGCTTGCAAGGCTTATTGTGATGTGTGTTACCGAGAGGGCCCAGAGATACCTCTCCGACACTCGGAGTGACAAATCCTAATCTTGATCTATGCCAACACCATGAATACTTTCGGAGACACCTGTAGAGCATCTTTATGATCACCCAGTTACGTTGTGACGTTTGACAGCACACAAGGTGTTCCTACGGTATTCGGGAGTTGCATAATCTCATAGTCATAGGAACATGTATAAGTCATGAAGAAAGCAATAGCAGTAAAACTAAACGATCATAGTGCTATGCTAACGGATGGGTCTTGTCCATCACATCATTCTCCTAATGATGTGATCCCGTTGATCAAATGACAACTCATGTCTATGGCTAGGAAACATAACCATCTTTGATCAATGAGCTAGTCTAGTAGAGGCATACTAGGGACATACTGTTTTGTCTATGTATCCACACATGTACTAAGTTTCCGGTTAATACAATTCTAGCACGAATAAAAGACATTTATCATGATATAAGGAAATACAAATAACATCTTTATTATTGCCTCTAGGTCATATTTCCTTCAGTCTCCCACTTGCACTAGAGTCAATAATCTAGCTCACATCGCCATGTGATTTAATACCGATAGTTCACATCGTTATGTGAATAACACCCATAGTTCACATCGCCATGTGACCATCACCCAAAGGGTTTACTAGAGTCAATAATCTAGTTCACATCGCTATGTGATTAATACCCAAGAGTAATAAGGTGTGATCATGTTTTGCTTGTGAGAGAAGTTTAGTCAACGGGTCTGTCACATTCAGATCCGTATGTATTTTGCAAATTTCTATGTCTACGATGCTCTGCATAGAGCTACTCTAGCTAATTGCTCCCACTTTCAATATGCATCCAGATTGATACTTAGAGTCATCTGGATTTAGTGTCAAAGCTTGCATCGGCGTAACCCTTTACGACAAACTCTTTATCACCTCCATAATCGAGAAACATTTCCTTAGTCATCCAGTTACTAAGGATAATTTTGACCGCTGTACAGTGATCTACTTCTGGATCACTATTGTACCCCTTGAAAAACTCATGGCAAGGTACATAACATGTTTGGTACACAGCATGGCATACTTTATAGAACCTATGGCTGAGGCATAGGGAATGACTATCATTCTCTCTATATTTTCCTGCCGTGGTCTGGCTTTGAGTCTTACTCAACTTCACACCTTACAAGTCAGGCAAGAACTCCTTCTTTGACTGATCCATTTTGAACTACTTCAAAATCTTATCAAGGTATGTACTCATCGAAAGTCTTATCAAGCGTCTTGATTTATCTCTATAGATCTTGATGCTCAATATGTAAGCAGCTTTACCAAGGTCTTTCTTTGAAAATCTCCTTTCAAACATTTCTTTATGCTTTCCAGAAAATTCTACATCATTTCCGATCAACAATATGGCATTCACATATACTTATCAGAAAGGTTGTAGTTCTCCCACTCACTTCTTGTAAATACAGACTTCACCGCAAGTCTGTATAAATCTATATGCTTTGATCAACTTATCAAAGCGTATATTCCAACTCCGAGATGCTTGCACCAGTCCATAGATGGATCGCTGGAGCTTGCACATTTTGTTAGCACCTTTAGGATTGACAAAACCTTCTGGTTGCATCATATACAAGTCTTCTTTAATAAATCCATTAAAGAATGCAGTTTTGTTATCCATTTGCCAGATTTCATAAAATGTGGCAATTGCTAACATGATTCGGACAGACTTAAGCATCGCTACGGGTGAGAAAGTCTCATCGTAGTCAACTCCTTGAACTTGTTCAAAAACTTTCGCAACAAGTCGAGCTTTGTAAACAGTAACATTACCGTCAGCGTCAGTCTTACTCTTGAAGATCCATTTATTTTCGATGGCTTGCCAATCATCGGGCAAGTCATCCAAAGTCCACACTTTGTTCTCATACATGGATCCCATCTCAGATTTCATGGCCTCAAGCCATTTTGCGGAATCTGGGCTCATCATCGCTTCCTCATAGTTCGTAGGTTGATCATGGTCCAGTAACATGACTTCCAAAACCGGGTTGCCGTACCACTCTGATATGGAACGAACTCTGGTTGATCTACGAAGTTCAGCAGAAACTTGATCTGAAGTTTCATGATCATCATCATTAGCTTCCTCACTAATTGGTGCAGGAATCACTGGAACTAGTTTCTGTGATGTTCCACTTTCCAATTCGGGAGAAGGTACAATTACCTCATCAAGTTCTACTTTCCTCCCACTCACTTCTTTTGAGAGAAACTCCTTCTCTAGAAAGGATCCTCTCTTAGCAACAAAGACCTTGCCTTCGGATCTGTGATAGAAGGTGTACCCAACAGTTTCTTTTGGGTATCCTATGAAGATTTACTTCTCCGATTTGGGTTCGAGTTTATCATGTTGAAACTTTTTCACATAAGCATCGCAGTCCCAAACTTAAAGAAATGTCAGCTTAGGTTTCTCGTCAAACCACAGTTCATACGGTGTCATCTCCACGGATTTAGATGGTGCCCTATTTAACGTGAATGTAGCTGTCTCTAATGCATAACCCCAAAAGCGATAGTGGTAGATCGGTAAGAGACATCATCGATCGCACCATATCTAATAAAGTACGGTTATGACGTTCGGACACACCATTATACTGTGGTGTTTCAGGTGGCGTGAGTAGTGAAACTATTTCACATTGTTTTTACTGAAGTCCAAACTCGCTAACTCAAATATTTTACCTCTACGATCATATCGTAGAAACTCTTATTTTCTTGTTACGATGATTCTCCACTTCACTCTGGAATTCTTTGAACTTTTCAAATGTTTCAGACTTGTGCTTCATTAAGTAGATATACCATATCTGCTCAAATCATCAGTGAAGGTCAGAAAATAACGATACCCGCCGCGAGCTTCAACACTCATTGGTCTGCATACATCAGTATGTATGATTTCCAACAACTCTGTTGCTCGCTCCACAGTTCCGGAGAACGGAGTTTTAGTCATCTTGCCCATGAGGCATGGTTCGCAAGCACCAAGTGATTCATAATCAAGTGATTCCAAAAGTCCATCACTATGGAGTTTCTTCATGCGCTTTACACCAATATGACCTAAACGGCAGTGCCACAAATAAGTTGCACTATCATTATTAACCTTGCATCTTTTGGCTTCAATATTATGAATATGTGTATCACACGATCGAGATCCAACAAACTATTTTCATTGGCTGTATGACCATAGAATGTTTTATTCATGTAAACAGAACAACAATTATTCTCTAACTTACATGAATAACCGTATTGCAATAAACATGATCAAATCATATTCATGCTCAACACAAACACCAAATAACACTTATTTAGGTTCAACATTAATCCCGAAAGTATAGGGAGTGTGCGATGATGATCGTATCAATCTTGGAACCACTTCCAATACACATCGTCACTTCATCCTTTAACTAGTTTCTGTTCATTATGCAACTCCCATTTCGAGTTACTACTCTTTAGCAACTGAACCAGTATCAAATACCGAGGGGTTGCTATGAACACTAGTAAAATACACATCAATAACCTGTATATCAAATATACCTTTGTTCACTTTGCCATCCTTCTTATCCGCCAAATATCTAGGGCAGTTCCACTTCCAGTGACCATTTCCTTTGCAGTAAAAGCACTTAGTTTCAGGCTTGAGTTTAGCTTTGGGTTTCTTCAGGGGAGTGACAACTTGCTTGTCATTCTTCTTGAAGTTCCCCTTCTATCCCTTTTCCCTTTACTTGAAACAAGTGGTCTTGTTAACCATCAACACTTGATGCTCTTTCTTGATTTCTACCTTCGCCGATTTCAGCATCGCGAAGAGCTCGGGAATTACTTTTGTCATCCCTTGCATATTATAGTTCATCACGAAGTTCTACTAACTTGGTGATAGTGTCTAGAGAACTTTGTCAATTACTATCTTATCTGGAAGATTAACTCCCACTTGATTCAAGCAATTGTAGTACCCAGACAATCTGAGCACATGCTCACTGCTTGAGCTATTCTCCTCCATCTTTTAGGCAAAGTACTGTCAGAGGTCTCATACCTCTCAACACGGGCATGAGTATGAAATACTAATTTCAACTCTTGGAACATCTTATATGCTCCGTGGCGTTCAAAACGTTTTTGAATTCCCGGTTCTAAGCCGCAAAGCATGGCACACTGAACTATCGTGTAGTCATCAGACCGCGATTGCCAGACGTTCAAAGCGTCCACATTAGCGGGAGGGGGCTTGTCACCTAGCGGTGCTTCAAGGACATAATTCTTCTGTGCAGCAATGAGGATAATCCTCAAGTTACGGACCCAGTCCGTGTAATTGCTATCATCATCTTTCAACTTAGCTTTCTCTAGGAATGCATTAAAATTCAAAGGAACGGTAGCACGGGCCATTGATCTACAACAACATAGATATGCAAAAACTACCAGGACTAAGTTCATGATAAATTAAAGTTCAACTTAATCATATTACTTAAGAACTCCCACTTAGATAGACATCCCTCTAGTCATCTAAATGATCACATGATCCAAATCAACTAAACCATGTCCGATCATCACGTGAGATGGAGTAGTTTTCAATGGTGAACATCTTATGTTGATCATATCTACTATATGATTCACGCTCGACCTTTCGGTCTCCAGTGTTCCGAGGCCATATCTGCATATGCTAGGCTTGTCAAGTTTAACCCGAGTATTCCGTGTGTGCAAAACTGGCTTACACCCGTTGTATTTGAACGTAGAGCTTATCACACCCGATCATCACGTGGTGTCTCGGCACGACGAACTTTCGCAACGGTGCATACTCAGGGAGAACACTTATACCTTGAAATTTAGTAAGGGATCATCTTATAATGCTACCGTCGTTCTAAGAAAAATAAGAAGCATAATAAGATAAACATCACATGCAATCAAAATATGTGACATGATATGGCCATCATCATCTTGTGCTTTTGATCTCCATCTCCAAAGCACCGTCATGATCACCTTCGTCACCGGCGCGACACCTTGATCTCCATCGTAGCATCGTTGTTGTCTCGCCAACTATTGCTTCTACGACTATCGCTACCGCTTAGTGATAAAGTAAAGCAATTACATGGTGATTGCATTTCATACAATAAAGCGACAACCATATGGCTCCTTCCAGTTGCCGATAACATTACAAAACATGATCATCTCATACAAAACCGTATAACTCATCATGTCTTGACCATATCACATCACAACATGCCCTGCAAAAACAAGTTAGACGTCCTCTACTTTGTTGTTGCAAGTTTTACGTGGCTGCTACGGGCTTAGCAAGAACCGTTCTTACCTACGCATACAAAACCACACCGATGTTTCGTCAAGTATGTGCTGTTTTTGTTGGGGAACGTAGTATTTTAAAATTTTCCTACGATCACGCAAGATCTATCTACCAGATGCATAGCAACGAGAGGGAAGAGTGTGTCTACGTACCCTCGTAGACCGGGAGCGGAAGCGTCAAGTGACGCGGTTGATGTTGTCGAACTTCTTCGCGATCCAACCGATCAAGCACCGAACGTACGGCACCTCCGCGTTCAGCACACGTTCAGCTTGATGACGTCCCATGAGCTCTTGATACAGTTGAGCTTCACGGGAGAGTTTCGTCAGCACGACGGCGTGGTGACGGATATGATGCGTTCACCGGCGCAGGGCCTAAGCTCCGCGACAGTATGACCGAGGTGTGATTCTGTGGAGGGGGGCACCGCACACGGCTAAAACAATTCAACTTGTGTGTCTTTGGGTGCCCCCTGCCCCCGTATATAAAGGAGCAGGGGAGGGAGGCCGGCCGGCCCTTCCTGGTGCGGCTAGGGAAGGAGTCCTACTAGGAATAGGATTGCAATCCTATTCCTAGTAGGATTCACCAAAAGGAAGAAGGGGGAAAGGAATAGGAGAGGTGGCGCCCCCCCCCCCCCCCAATCCTAGTCCAACTAGGAACCCTAGGTGGGGGCGCTGGCCAGCCCTATGGGCTGCCTCTCTCTTTCCCTTTAGGCCCACTATGGACCATCCCCTCTCGTAGGGGGTTCCGGTAACCCCCTCCGGCATTCCCGATAAATCCGAAACTTTTCCGGTATACTTCCGGTGTCCGAATATAGCCGTCCAATATATCAATCTTTATGTCTCGGACATTCCGAGACTCCTCGTCATGTCCGTGATCTCATCCGGGACTCCGAACTACCTTCGGTACATCAATACTCATAAACTCATAATATCGATCGTCATCAAACGTTAAGCGTGCGGACCCTACGGGTTCGAGAACTATGTAGACATGACTGAGACTCATCTCCGGTCAATAACCAATAGCAGAACCTGGATGTTCATATTGGCTCCTACATATTCTACGAAGATCTTTTATCGGTCAGAACCGCATAACAACATACGTTGTTCCTTTTGTCAAACGGTATGTTACTTGCCCGAGATTCGATCGTCGGTATCTTTATACCTAGTTCAATCTCGTTACCGGCAAGTCTCTTTACTCGTTTCCGTAACACATCATCTCGTGACTAACTCATTAGTCTTTTGCTTGCAAGGCTTATTATGATGTGTGTTACCAAGAGGGCCCAGAGATACCTCTCCGACACTCGGAGTGACAAATCCTAATCTTGATCTATGCCAACACCACGAATACTTTCGGAGACACCTGTAGAGCATCTTTATGATCACCCAGTTACGTTGTGACGTTTGATAGCACACAAGGTGTTCCTACGGCATTCGGGAGTTGCATAATCTCATAGTCATAGGAACATGTATAAGTCATGAAGAAAGCAATAGCAGTTAAACTAAACGATCATAGTGCTATGCTAACGGATGGGTCTTGTCCATCACATCATTCTCCTAATGATGTGATCCCGTTGATCAAATGACAACTCATGTCTATGGCCAGGAAACATAACCATCTTTGATCAATGAGCTAGTCTAGTAGAGGCATACTAGGGACATACTGTTTTGTCTATGTATTCACACATGTACTAAGTTTCCGGTTAATACAATTCTAGCATGGATAAAAGACATTTATCATGATATAAGGAAATACAAATAACATCTTTATTATTGCCTCTAGGGCATATTTCCTTCAGTCTCCCACTTGAACTAGAATCAATAATCTAGCTCACATCGCCATGTGATTTAATACCGATAGTTCACATCGTTATGTGAATAACACCCATAGTTCACATCACCATGTGACCAACACCCAAAGGGTTTACTAGAGTCAATAATCTAGTTCACATTGCTATGTGATTAATACCCAAGAGTAATGAGGTGTGATCATGTTTTGCTTGTGAGAGAAGTTTAGTCAACGGGTCTGTCATATACAGATCCCTATGTATTTCGCAAATTTCTATGTCTACAATGCTCTGCAGAGCTACTCTAGCTAATTGCTCCCACTTTCAATACGCATCCAGATTGATACTTAGAGTCATCTGGATTTAGTGTCAAAGCTTGCATCGGCGTAACCCTTTACGACGAACTCTTTATCACCTCCATAATCGAGAAATATTTCCTTAGTCATCCAATTACTAAGGATAATTTTGACCGCTGTACAGTGATCTACTCCTGGATCACTATTGTACCTCCCTGTCAAACTCTTGGCAAGGTACACAACGTGTTTTGTACACAGCATGGCATACTTTATAGAACCTATGGCTGAGGCATAGGGAATGACTTTCATTCTCTCTATATTTTTCTGCCGTGGTCTGGCTTTGAGTCTTACTCAACTTCACACCTTACAAGTCAGGCAAGAACTTCTTCTTTGACTGATCCATTTTGAACTACTTCAAAATCTTATCAAGGTATATACTCATCGAAAGTCTTATCAAGCGTCTTGATCTATCTATATAGATCTTGATGCTCAATATGTAAGCAGCTTTACCGAGGTCTTTCTTTGAAAAACTCCTTTCAAACACTCCTTTATGCTTTCCAGAAAATTCTACATCATTTCCGATCGACAATATGTCATTCACATATACTTATCAGAAAGGTTGTAGTGCTCCCACTCACTTCTTGTAAATACAGGCTTCTCCAAAAGTCTGTATAAAACCATATGCTTTGATCACCTCATCAAAGCGTATATTCCAACTCCGAGATGCTTGCACCAGTCCATAGATGGATCGCTGGAGCTTGCATAATTTGTTAGCACCTTTTGGATCGACAAAACCTTCTGGTTGTATCATATACAACTCTTCTTTGAGATATCCATTCAGGAATGTAGTTTTTGACATCCATTTGCCAGATTTCATAATCATAAAATGCGGCAATTGCTAACATGATTCGGACAGACTTAAGCATCGCTACAGGTGAGAAAGTCTCATCGTAGTCAACTCCTTGAACTTGTCGAAAACCTTTCGCAACAAGTCGAGCTTTGTAAACAGTAATATTACCGTCTGCGTCGGTCTTCCTCTTGAAGATCCATTTATTTTCGATGGCTTGCCGATCATCGGGCAAGTCAACCAAAGTTCACACTTTGTTCTCATACATGGATCCCATCTCAGATTTCATGGCTTCAAGCCATTTTGCGGAATCTGGGCTCATCATCGCTTCCTCATAGTTTGTAGGTTCATCATGGTCTAGTAACATGATTTCCAGAACTGGGTTGCCGTACCACTCCGGTGCGGAACGTACTCTGGTTGATCTACGACGTTCAGCAGAAACTTGATCCGAAGTTTCATGATCATTATCATTAACTTCCTCACTAATTGGTGTAGGAATCACTGGAACAATTTCCTGTGATGTACTACTTTCCAATCCGGGAGAAGGCACAATTACCTCATCAAGTTCTACTTTCCTCCCACTCACTTCTTTCGAGAGAAACTCCTTCTCTAGAAAGGATCCATTTTTAGCAACGAATATCTTGCCTTCGGATCTGTGATAGAAGGTGTACCCAACAGTCTCTTTTGGGTATCCTATGAAGATTTACTTCTCCGGTTTGGGTTCGAGCTTATCATGTTGAAACTTTTTCACATAAGCATCGTAGTCCCAAACTTTAAGAAACAACAACTTTGGTTTCTTGCCAAACCACAGTTCTTAAGGCGTTGTCTCAACGGATTCAGATGAGGCCCTTATTTAACGTGAATGCAGCTGTCTCTAATGCATGACCCAAAACAATAGTGGTAAATCGGTAAGAGACATCATAGATCGCACCATATCCAATAAAGTACGGCTACGACGTTCGGACACACCATTATGTTGTGGTGTTCCGGGTGGCGTGAGCTGTGAAACTATTCCACATTGTTTCAAATGGAGACCAAACTCGTAACTCAAATATTCTCCTCCACGATCTGATCGTAGAAACTTTATTTTCTTGTTACGATGATTCTATACTTCACTCTGAAATTCTTTGAACTTTTCAAATGTTTCAGACTTGTGCTTCATTAAGTAGATATACCCATATCTGCTCAAATCATCAGTGAAGGTCAGAAAATAACGATACCCGCCGCGAGCATCAACACTCATTGGTCCGCATACATCAGTATGTATGATTTCCAACAAATATGTTGCTCGCTCCATAGTTCCGGAGAACGGAGTTTTAGTCATCTTGCCCATGAGGCATGGTTCGCAAGCACCAAGTGATTCATAATCAAGTGATTCCAAAAGTCCATCATTATGGAGTTTCTTCATGCGTTTTACACCAATATGACCTAAACGGCAGTGCCACAAATAAGTTGCACTATCATTATTAACCTTGCGTCTTTTTGGCTTCAATATTATGAATATGTGTATCACACGATCGAGATCCAATAAACTATTTTCATTGGGTGTATGACCATAGAAGGTTTTATTCATGTAAACAGAACAACAATTATTCTCTAACTTACATAAATAACCGTATTGCAATAAACATGATCAAATCATATTCATGCTCAACACAAACACCAAATAACACTTATTTAGGTTCAACACTAATCCCGAAAGTATAGGGAGTGTGCGATGATGATCATATCAATCTTGGAACTATTTCCAATACACATCGTCAATTCATCCTTTAACTAGTTTCTGTTCATTATGCAACTCCCATTTCGAGTTACTACTTTTTAGCAACTAAATCAGTATCAAATACCGAGGGGTTGCTATGAACACTAGTAAAATACACATCAATAATCTGTATATCAAATATACCTTTGTTCACTTTGCCATCCTTCTTATCCGCCAAGTATCTAGGGCAGTTCCACTTCCAGTGACCATTTCCTTTGCAGTAGAAGCACTTAGTTTCAGGCTTGAGTTTAGCTTTGGGTTTCTTCATGGGAGTGACAACTTGCTTGTCATTCTTCTTGAAGTTCCCCTTCTATCCCTTTTGCCCTTTACTTGAAACAAGTGGTCTTATTAACCATCAACACTTGCTGTTCTTTCTTGATTTCTACCTTCGCCGATTTCAGCATTGCGAAGAGCTCGGGAATTACCTTCGTCATCCCTTGCATATTATAGTTCATCACGAAGTTCTACTAACTTGGTGATAGTGACTAGAGAACTTTGTCAATTACTTTCTTATCTGGAAGATTAACTCCCACTTGATTAAAGTAATTGTAGTACCCAGACAATCTGAGCACATGCTCACTGGTTGAGCTATTCTCCTCCATCTTGTAGGCAAAGTACTGTCAGAGGTCTTATACCTCTCGACACGGGCATGAGTATGAAATACTAATTTCAACTCTTGGAACATCTTATATGCTCCATGGCGTTTCAAAACGTTTTTGAAGTCCCGGTTCTAAGCCGTAAAGCATGGTGCACTTAAACTATCAAGTAGTCATCATATCGAGCTTTTGTCAAAACGTTCATAACGTCTACATCTGCTCCTGCAATAGGTCTGTCACCTAGCGGTGCATCAAGGACATAATTCTTCTGTGCAGCAATGAGGATAATCCTCAGGTCACGGAACAATTCCGCATCATTGCTACTAACATCTTTCAATCTTGGTTTTCTCTAGGAACATATGAAAAATAAACGGGGAGCAACATCGCGAGCTATTGATCTACAACATAGATATGCTAATACTACCAGGACTAACTTCATGATAAATTAATGTTCAATTTAATCATATTACTTAAGAACTCCCACTTAGATAGACATCCCTCCGGTCATCTAAATGATCACGTGATCCAAATCAACTAAACCATGTCCGATCATCACGTGAGATGGAGTAGTTTTAATGGTGAACATCTTATGTTGATCATATCTACTATATGATTCACGCTCGACCTTTCGGTCTCCAGTGTTCCGAGGCCATATCTGTATATGCTAGGCTCGTCAAGTTTAACCCGAGTATTCTGCGTGTGCAAAACTGGCTTACACCCGTTGTATTTGAACGTAGAGCTTATCACACCCGATCATCACGTGGTGTCTCGGCATGACGAACTTTCGCAACGGTGCATACTCAGGGAGAACACTTATACCTTGAAATTTAGTAAGGGATCATCTTATAATGCTACCGTCGTTCTAAGCAAAATAAGAAGCATAATAAGATAAACATCACATGCAATCAAAATATGTGACATGATATGGCCATCATCATCTTGTGCTTTTGATCTCCATCTCCAAAGCACCGTCATGATCACCTTCGTCACCGGCGCGACACCTTGATCTCTATCGTAGCATCGTTGTCGTCTCGCCAACTATTGCTTCTACGACTATCGCTACCGTTTAGTGATAAAGTAAAGCAATTACATGGCGATTGCATTTCATACAATAAAGCGACAACCATATGGCTCCTGCCAGTTGCCGATAACTTTACAAAACATGATCATCTCATACAAAACCATATAATTCATTATGTCTTGACCATATCACATCACAACATGCCCTGCAAAAACAAGTTAGACGTCCTCTACTTTGTTGTTGCAAGTTTTACATGGCTGCTACGGGCTTAGCAAGAACCGTTCTTACCTACGCATATAAAACCACAACGATGTTTCGTCAAGTATGTGATGTTTTAACCTTCACAAGGACCGGGCGTAGCCACACTTGGTTCAGCTAAAGTGAGAGAGACAGACACCCGCCAGTCACCTTTAAGCAACGAGTGCTCGTAACGGTGAAACCAGTCTCGCGTAAGCGTACGCGTAATGTCGGTCCGGGCCGCTTCATCTCACAATACCGCCGAAGCAAAGTATGACATGCTGTGTAATGCCCAGGATGGGACTATACCTCCTACGTGTCGAGGCACGACTTAAAGGTATAAGCCCATCCTAGAATGATCTCAAGTTTGGTATCTTTGCACAACTCATGTAAAAGAGGGATTAAAAAGCAAAAGGAGATAGTTCGCTTACACTCGCCACTTCACACAATACATTACATAAGCAATCATCATACAGAACATCACAACCCGACTACGGGTGAAGAACCAAAAGAAAGATACCAAAACAACATAAAGCCACAGGTCAAGATCGAATCCTAGTAGAAACCACTACTGAACATCGAAACGTCACAAACAAAAGGCCACACTCTTCATCGAGCTCCCGATGAAGAACTGATCCAACTTCTGCAACGTACACGGCTGAACCTGCATCTGGTGTGGTGAAGTAACTGTGAGCCACAGAGGACTCAGCAATCCCGTTCCCGGGTAACAAGACTATTTAAGCCTTGGGTGAGGACAAGGCTGAAGAAAGAATAAGAGGTGAAGGAACAAACAAGAGTCTGCAGCAGCAACTAGCACTAACTTACGTAATAGAGAGCGAGAAGAGAAGTGCATCGGTCGAAAGATGATCACGAAGTGATCCTAACTAATGCCGGTCAAACATAACCCCACCGTGTTCAACTCCCGAATCCCTATTCGGAAATTGACAGTCACGGTACACACGCTGGTAGTGTATTGAAACATTGTGTCAAGTTATCTACAACCGAAATTAACAAGCTCCCATCTGCCACATAACCGCGGGCACGGCTTTCGAAAGTTCAAACCCTGCAGGGGTGTTCCAACTTGGCCCATCACAAGCCCACGATCCGCGAAGTCGCAACACCATAGGTGGGAAGACCCGAGTATTCTCGGAATCCCGTGCTCAAGTTAAACCGAACTAAGGTAAGGCTAATCCAGCAAATCCTCCCGGCGTGCCGACACCCTGATAGTAGCCGCGCGTATCTCGTCTCAGGCCACGACCGGATGGGACAAGCTACGGGTTTTTACCAAACCTTGAGTTTCCTCGAGGTGGCCCCGCAGGTTGCCCAATTCGGACCAACACTCATGTGGAGCACTGGCCCGGGGGTTGAATTAAATAAAAGAGGGTTTGCAAGACCCTTATGCATGTTTTATTAGTTATTAGGCGAATAGTACCAATGTTGGGACTTGCTGGAAAAGACTTAGCACTTAGCGGTTTATCAAGGGGGTCCCATACACCCCAACCGTGTTAGGAACGCATAATCAAGGAACATAACACCGGTTTATACGGTTCCTAACGGCATGAGTGGAACAAAACACCAAGCAAAAGGCTTAGCCTTCCACCCTTGCCAGTATATAGATGATTTCATTTTTAAGCATTTATATAGTGTGATATAACCCAACCAAACTTCATCATGAAGCAAGCATCTTCGATCTTCACCTGCAACTAGCAATGCTATAAGAGGGGCTGAGCGAAGCGTACTTAGCCAAGCAACGGTTTGCATAGGTAGGTTGGTTAACATGGCAATTGGTTACAAGTAGGAGGCTGACAAGAAGACATGGGCATCGAGGCAAAACTATAGAGCGGAACTACTAGCAATAGGCAAAGATAGTAAAGGTATCCGGGTTCGGTCATCTTGCCTGGGATTCCACAAGGGAGAAGAACGGATCCACGAAGAAGACGGAGCAACAGTCGAGCGGATCCTCACAACTCCGGAACGAAACCGAAGCTAACAAGAGAAGCAACCGGAAAGAAGCAAACAACACGGTAAACACACAAGCATAAACATGGCATACGATGCACAAACAAGTATGATGCATGTCCGGTTTAATATGCATGGCATGGCAAAGTGCACAAACAACACTACAAGTTAAGTGGAGATCAATATGCAACGAGTTGCATATTGACGAAACACCACATTTAATTATTTAGTTGACTCACATTATTTACAAGACAAGATTAAAAGTTTTTAACATGGCAAGAGGTGAAGCATAAAGAAACTACACTATTTAGGCATTTTAAATGGGGCCGGAAGAACAACAACAACAATTCCGGAAAAATCCCCATGAGCATGTTTAATAATTATAAACAAACAACAATTAAACATTCAAGGTTGTTAACATGATGCGGATGACATGAACAAGTTTATGCAATTTTATTAAAAGGTTGACTTAAAAGAGATAAGAAGTATTGTCACCGTGGTGGAATGAAAAGAGTGTCACGGCAACGATCCGAAAATGATGCAACACATCATCTCGGTTCCGGTATCTCGTTGAGAGACCGGTGCAAAAGGAAAGATGGCGGAGCAAGTTGAACAAGATGGAAGTGGGTTGATCCCGTTTCCGGGTTCCCACGAGTCGGTGGCGAGGCAACCGAGGGACAACAAAAGAGGGCACAACGGACACGAAGCACACACGAGGAGCATTACATACAACACAAGCAAGCACAAGCGTTCATCCACGGGGTCGTCTCGGGGTTATACCTTCGAAACACTCGTTTCGGGACGGTTCGAGAGCGTCGAGGAAGTAGCCGTAGCAGTGGAAGTAGAGGAAGTAGTCGTTCACGCGGGTCGTAGAGGAAGTAGATGTTCGGGCGTCGAGTCCGTAGATGTACTTCTCCGAAGGGGTACTTGTCATCGTCTTGTGTCGGCGTTTTTGTATCGTAGATGTACTCGTCACCGTAGCCGTTCGGTCGTCGTGGTACTTGGGGGGGTCTCGGCGACGGTAGTGGTACTTGGTCGTGGAACTTGCGTTTCTCCTCGTAGTCGTACACGGTTCTTGCGTAGCGGTACTTGTCTCGTCGACGGTAGGGGTACATGGCGACGGTAGTTGTACGGGTCCAAAAACAGATACACTTACTGCTCCAAGGTTACTTGAGATTAACATTAACAGCAACAAAACAGCAAAAAAAAGGAAAAAAAGGCTGCTCGGGACGACGAGGTCATGGCGATGCGGCGCTCGGCCAGGCGATGGAGACGGAGGGAAGAGGCGGCCGGCTCCGCGCTGAAGAGGAGGCCGGGCGCGGCCATCGGGACCGGAGGGAGAGGGCGCTCGGGTGGCTCCTGGCCGGGCTTCTGGAGACGGGGCGCTCGAGGCAGAGGCCAGAGGAAGGGCGCCCCTGGCGCTGGGAGGGAGGCCGCGCTGCGCCTTGGCGACGACGGAGGGAAGAGGCCGTCGGGGCCCTGGCTCGAGGAGGGAGCCGGAGGCGCGGCTGCTGGCGTCTTGGCCGCTTCGAGGAGAACGGAGGGAGCCGAGGGGAGTGGCGCCACGGCGAGGCTGGAACCAGGCGAGGCGAAGCCCTGGAGGGCGCGCTCGGGGAGCTGCTGCCTCGGAGAGGTGCGGGTCGGAGGAGATCCCCGCGGTCTCGAGGGAGCAGGCGCCGGGCCAGAAGGCGAGTGGCCGGGCCGGTCGGGAAACAGAGGGAGGCGGCCTCCTGGCGGGCGTGCACGAGAGCGGGGAGGCAGGGGCGCGGTGCTGCGCCCTGGCGATGCGGGCTGAGCGAGGGACAAACTGCGGGGGCGAGAGGGTCGGGAGATGGAAGATCGAGGGAGATGGGAGAGGCTCGGGCGAGCGAGAAGGACTGGCGGCGGCTCGAGGGAAAGAAGCGAAGGGAGGAGCTACGGTTACGCTAGCTAGGGTTCGGCGCGGGACGGGCCAGGGAGGCCTGGTGTTGGGCCAAAGGAGGAGGTGGCTGGGCCAGAATGAATTGGGCCAGGGAGGAGATGGCCCAGATGGCCTAGGAGCTGGCTGCCTCTCTTTATTTCTTAGCAGAAAAATAGAAAGGGATCCAAAATTAAAAGAAAAGAGGCAAGGAACAGAAAAATAAAATATGGAACATTTTTATAAGGCTTTACGGGATATTACCAACCCAACAAAAATAGTTCCAACACAAGGAAGTGCAAACTAAAACATTTAGCTTGCAAAAAAAAGGAGTTTAGATTTTTGGAGGAGCCTCGAAACAACGGAAAGAAATTACCGGCAAGATTTTGGAGGTGAAACTTGAAGTGAAATAAACATGGGGAATTATGCAAGTGTGTTATGGTGATTCCGAAGCAATGGAATAATTAATATATAGCTCCCTAAAATATTGAGAGACTTAATATGTTATAAAGAGAAGTCACCTTCCCTCGATTTAAATGGACCGAAGGTCCACACGGATTATTTAGGTTGAGATGCAAAAATTAATATGACATGAAGGCATGATGACATGATGCAATGCAAAAATAAATAACACAAGCACCAAAGAACCACACGGGCAACCCGGAACATCTGGAATCTTCTGGAATCTTCTGGGACGTCGGTCTCGGGCGTCACAACTCTCCCACACTAACAGAGGATCTCGACCCGAGATCCTAGAGATATCACCGGGTAAAAACGAAGAGGAAGAGGTAAAACAAAGTTGCTTCTTTGACAAACGAGTGAAAACCAAAGAACCTTGAGAGGTTAAACAAGTTGAAAGAAAGAATGCAACGGAGATGAACGAAGTTAAGAGCACTCCGGTAAACAGGAGAAACATTACAAGAACCTTGAAGGTTGAAAGACATGAAAGCAAGAGGTTACGAACCAAAAGAATATGAAACCGCAATGGTATAGCCAAGGAATAAGAATAAGAATTATGTCATGCATCTCCTTCACCAATTTAAATTGATGACAACCAAAGGATTTGGCATACTACTTATTCTCGTTGCAAAGAATTAAAGAGAGATCTAGCACAACCTTGGATAAAACTTTAACGAAGCACCGATAGGATTATGAAAAGAGCAAATGAATTAAAATGATAACAACGGAAGAGTAACTTGAAAGAACCACCGTAAGAATATGGAGACGAACGAAGAGACATCAATGAAGAATAATGGGAGGGCGAAGTTGAAAACTGAGAACGAAGAAGTATTCTGAAATGATGGCCTTCGGAGGATCACAAAGAAAAGAATTCAAGAATGCTTCGGATGGGTATAAAAGAATTCCTCACACATCGGAACAATAATGAGGATGGCATGAAGCTAGAACCACGAATCTTCAAGAGAACGGGCCAAGATTTAAGAGAAACACTTCTCCGGTCTTCAAATGTTGAGAATGAAGACGAGAAAAGCCATAAGAATTGTTGAGCACTCCGGAATGAAGAATTAAAAGGTTGAACCAATGATGAAAAGAATTGAAAGCAATCTTGGAGAAGGCATGTGACTGATGGAAATCATTCTTACGTCACACTTTGAAAAGAATTTGAGAATAACTCCGGAATAATTAGAAGAGTCAGGTAAGATCCTGGGAAAAGACCTGTGGGTTAGGGCCCACTCAAAGAAATCACCGTTGGGAATAGATTGCTTAAGAGATATTGCACCGGTTGAATTCAAAGGCTTGAGTAAGATAACAATCCTCAAAATAGCTTGACAGGATTAAGAATGGAAACATGAATCTTCTGAGATATCTTGAGCTCTCCGGATAAGAATAACAAGAGGAGAATGATTAATTGGTGCACCGGAATAAGAAAGCATTGTGAAATGAGGAAAAGGATAAGATCAACACCGAAATCTTGAATTACATCCACCGGCAGAATTCGAGAACAAAAGAATGATGAACTTGAAGCTCTTGAGCATGACGCCCGAGACCGACGTCCCAGAAGATTCCAGAAGATTCCAGATGTTCCGGGTTGCCCGTGTGGTTCTTTGGTGCTTGTGTTATTTATTTTTGCATTGCATCATGTCATCATGCCTTCATGTCATTTTAATTTTTGCATCTCAACCTAAATAATCCGTGTGGACCTTCGGTCCATTTAAATCGAGGGAAGGTGACTTCTCTTTATAACATATTAAGTCTCTCAATATTTTAGGGAGCTATATATTAATTATTCCATTGCTTCGGAATCACCATAACACACTTGCATAATTCCCCATGTTTATTTCACTTCAAGTTTCACCTCCAAAATCTTGCCGGTAATTTCTTTCCGTTGTTTCGAGGCTCCTCCAAAAATCTAAACTCCTTTTTTTTTGCAAGCTAAATGTTTTAGTTTGCACTTCCTTGTGTTGGAACTATTTTTGTTGGGTTGGTAATATCCCGTAAAGCCTTATAAAAATGTTCCATATTTTATTTTTCTGTTCCTTGCCTCTTTTCTTTTAATTTTGGATCCCTCTCTATTTTTCTGCTAAGAAATAAAGAGAGGCAGCCAGCTCCTAGGCCATCTGGGCCATCTCCTCCCTGGCCCAATTCATTCTGGCCCAGCCACCTCCTCCTTTGGCCCAACACCAGGCCTCCCTGGCCCGTCCCGCGCCGAACCCTAGCTAGCGTAACCGCAGCTCCTCCCTTCGCTTCTTTCCCTCGAGCCGCCGCCAGTCCTTCTCGCTCGCCCGAGCCTCTCCCATCTCCCTCGATCTTCCATCTCCCGACCCTCTCGCCCCCGCAGTTTGTCCCTCGCTCAGCCCGCATCGCCAGGGCGCAGCACCGCGCCCCTGCCTCCCCGCTCTCGTGCACGCCCGCCAGGAGGCCGCCTCCCTCTGTTTCCCGACCGGCCCGGCCACTCGCCTTCTGGCCCGGCGCCTGCTCCCTCGAGACCGCGGGGATCTCCTCCGACCCGCACCTCTCCGAGGCAGCAGCTCCCCGAGCGCGCCCTCCAGGGCTTCGCCTCGCCTGGTTCCAGCCTCGCCGTGGCGCCACTCCCCTCGGCTCCCTCCGTTCTCCTCGAAGCGGCCAAGACGCCAGCAGCCGCGCCTCCGGCTCCCTCCTCGAGCCAGGGCCCCGACGGCCTCTTCCCTCCGTCGTCGCCAAGGCGCAGCGCGGCCTCCCTCCCAGCGCCAGGGGCGCCCTTCCTCTGGCCTCTGCCTCGAGCGCCCCGTCTCCAGAAGCCCGGCCAGGAGCCACCCAAGCGCCCTCTCCCTCCGGTCCCGATGGCCGCGCCCGGCCTCCTCTTCAGCGCAGAGCCGGCCGCCTCTTCCCTCCGTCTCCATCGCCTGGCCGAGCGCCGCATCGCCAAGACCTCGTCGTCCCGAGCAGCCTTTTTTTCCTTTTTTTTTTGCTGTTTTGTTGCTGTTAATGTTAATCTCAAGTAACCTTGGAGCAGTAAGTGTATCTGTTTTTGGACCCGTACAACTACCGTCGCCATGTACCCCTACCGTCGACGAGACAAGTACCGCTACGCAAGAACCGTGTACGACTACGAGGAGAAACGCAAGTTCCACGACCAAGTACCACTACCATCGCCGAGACCCCCCCAAGTACCACGACGACCGAACGGCTACGGTGACGAGTACATCTACGATACAAAAACGCCGACACAAGACGATGACAAGTACCCCTTCGGAGAAGTACATCTACGGACTCGACGCCCGAACATCTACTTCCTCTACGACCCGCGTGAACGACTACTTCCTCTACTTCCACTGCTACGGCTACTTCCTCGACGCTCTCGAACCGTCCCGAAACGAGTGTTTCGAAGGTATAACCCCGAGACGACCCCGTGGATGAACGCTTGTGCTTGCTTGTGTTGTATGTAATGCTCCTCGTGTGTGCTTCGTGTCCGTTGTGCCCTCTTTTGTTGTCCCTCGGTTGCCTCGCCACCGACTCGTGGGAACCCGGAAACGGGATCAACCCACTTCCATCTTGTTCAACTTGCTCCGCCATCTTTCCTTTTGCACCGGTCTCTCAACAAGATACCGGAACCGAGATGATGTGTTGCATCATTTTCGGATCGTTGCCGTGGCACTCTTTTCATTCCACCACGGTGACAATACTTCTTATCTCTTTTAAGTCAACCTTTTAATAAAATTGCATAAACTTGTTCATGTCATCCGCATCATGTTAACAACCTTGAATGTTTAATTGTTGTTTGTTTATAATTATTAAACATGCTCATGGGGATTTTTCCGGAATTGTTGTTGTTGTTCTTCCGGCCCCATTTAAAATGCCTAAATAGTGTAGTTTCTTTATGCTTCACCTCTTGCCATGTTAAAAACTTTTAATCTTGTCTTGTAAATAATGTGAGTCAACTAAATAATTAAATGTGGTGTTTCGTCAATATGCAACTCGTTGCATATTGATCTCCACTTAAGTTGTAGTGTTGTTTGTGCACTTTGCCATGCCATGCATATTAAACCGGACATGCATCATACTTGTTTGTGCATCGTATGCCATGTTTATGCTTGTGTGTTTACCGTGTTGTTTGCTTCTTTCCGGTTGCTTCTCTTGTTAGCTTCGGTTTCGTTCCGGAGTTGTGAGGATCCGCTCGACTGTTGCTCCGTCTTCTTCGTGGATCCGTTCTTCTCCCTTGTGGAATCCCAGGCAAGATGACCGAACCCGGATACCTTTACTATCTTTGCCTATTGCTAGTAGTTCCGCTCTATAGTTTTGCCTCGATGCCCATGTCTTCTTGTCAGCCTCCTACTTGTAACCAATTGCCATGTTAACCAACCTACCTATGCAAACCGTTGCTTGGCTAAGTACGCTTCGCTCAGCCCCTCTTATAGCATTGCTAGTTGCAGGTGAAGATCGAAGATGCTTGCTTCATGATGAAGTTTGGTTGGGTTATATCACACTATATAAATGCTTAAAAATGAAATCATCTATATACTGGCAAGGGTGGAAGGCTAAGCCTTTTGCTTGGTGTTTTGTTCCACTCATGCCGTTAGGAACCGTATAAACCGGTGTTATGTTCCTTGATTATGCGTTCCTAACACGGTTGGGGTGTATGGGACCCCCTTGATAAACCGCTAAGTGCTAAGTCTTTTCCAGCAAGTCCCAACATTGGTACTATTCGCCTAATAACTAATAAAACATGCATAAGGGTCTTGCAAATCCTCTTTTATTTAATTCAACCCCCGGGCCAGTGCTCCACATGAGTGTTGGTCCGAACTGGGCAACCTGCGGGGCCACCTCGAGGAAACTCAAGGTTTGGTAAAAACCCGTAGCTTGTCCCATCCGGTCGTGGCCTGAGACGAGATACGCGCGGCTACTATCAGGGTGTCGGCACGCCGGGAGGATTTGCTGGATTAGCCTTACCTTAGTTCGGTTTAACTTGAGCACGGGATTCCGAGAATACTCGGGTCTTCCCACCTATGGAGTTGCGACTTCGCGGATCGTGGGCTTGTGATGGGCCAAGTTGGAACACCCCTGGAGGGTTTGAACTTTCGAAAGCCGTGCCCGCGGTTATGTGGCAGATGGGAGCTTGTTAATTCCGGTTGTAGATAACTTGACACAATGTTTCAATACACTACCAGCGTGTGTACCGTGACTGTCAATTTCCGAATAGGGATTCGGGAGTTGAACACGGTGGGGTTATGTTTGACCGGCATTAGTTAGGATCACTTCGTGATCATCTTTCGACCGATGCACTTCTCTTCTCGCTCTCTATTACGTAAGTTAGTGCTAGTTGCTGCTACAGACTCTTGTTTGTTCCTTCACCTCTTATTCTTTCTTCAGCCTTGTCCTCACCCAAGGCTTAAATAGTCTTGTTACCCGGGAACGGGATTGCTGAGTCCTCTGTGGCTCACAGTTACTTCACCACACCAGATGCAGGTTCAGCCGTGTACGTTGCAGAAGTTGGATCAGTTCTTCATCGGGAGCTCGATGAAGAGTGTGGCCTTTTGTTTGTGACGTTTCGATGTTCAGTAGTGGTTTCTACTAGGATTCGATCTTGACCTGTGGCTTTATGTTGTTTTGGTATCTTTCTTTTGGTTCTTCACCCGTAGTCGGGTTGTGATGTTCTGTATGATGATTGCTTATGTAATGTATTGTGTGAAGTGGCGAGTGTAAGCCAACTATCTCCTTTTGCTTTTTAATCCCTCTTTTACATGAGTTGTGCAAAGATACCAAACTTGAGATCATTCTAGGATGGGCTTATACCTTTAAGTCGTGCCTCGACACGTAGGAGGTATAGTCCCATCCTGGGCATTACATGCTGGTAAGCAGTATGACTAGTATCGCCCACAACTCATTGTGTTCTACTCGTGCATATCATCTACGCATAGACCTGGCTCATGATGCCACTGTTGGGGAACGTAGTATTTTAAAATTTTCCTACGATCACGCAAGATCTATCTACCAGATGCATAGCAACGAGAGGGAAGAGTGTGTCTACGTACCCTCGTAAACCGGGAGCGGAAGCGTCAAGTGACGCGGTTGATGTTGTCGAACTTCTTCGCGATCCAACCGATCAAGCACCGAACGTACGGCACCTCCACGTTCAGCACACGTTCAGCTTGATGACGTCCCACGAGCTCTTGATCCAGTTGAGCTTCACGGGAGAGTTTCGTCAGCACGACGGCGTGGTGACGGATATGATGTGTTCACCGGCGCAGGGCTTCGCCTAAGCTCCGCGACGGTATGACCGAGGTGTGATTCTGTGGAGGGGGGGGCACCGCACACGACTAAAACAATTCAACTTGTGTGTCTTTGGGTGCCCCCCTGCCCCCGTATATAAAGGAGCAGGGGAGGGAGGCCGGCCGGCCCTTCCTAGTGCGGCTAGGGAAGGAGTCCTACTAGGAATAGGATTGCAATCCTATTCCTAGTAGGATTCACCAAAAGGAAGAAGGGGGAAAGGAATAGGAGAGGTGGCGCACCCCCCCCCCAATCCTAGTCCAACTAGGAACCCTAGGTGGGGGCGCCGGCCAGCCCTATGGGCTGCCTCTCTCTTTCCCTTTAGGCCCACTATGGACCATCCCCTCTCGTAGGGGGTTCCGGTAACCCCCTCCGGCATTCCCGATAAATCCGAAACTTTTCCGGTATACTTCCGGTGTCCGAATATAGCCGTCCAATATATCAATCTTTATGTCTCGGACATTCCGAGACTCCTCGTCATGTCCGTGATCTCATCCGGGACTCCGAACTACCTTCGGTACATCAATACTCATAAATTCATAATACCGATCGTCATCAAACGTTAAGCGTGCGGACCCTACGGGTTCGAGAACTATGTAGACATGACTGAGACTCATCTCCGGTCAATAACCAATAGCGGAACCTGGATGTTCATATTGGCTCCTACATATTCTACGAAGATCTTTTATCGGTCAGAACCGCATAACAACATACGTTGTTCCTTTTGTCAAACGGTATGTTACTTGCCCGAGATTCGATCGTCGGTATCTTTATACCTAGTTCAATCTCGTTACCGGCAAGTCTCTTTACTCGTTTCCGTAACACATCATCTCGTGACTAACTCATTAGTCTTTTGCTTGCAAGGCTTATTATGATGTGTGTTACCGAGAGGGCCCAGAGATACCTCTCCGACACTCGGAGTGACAAATCCTAATCTTGATCTATGCCAACACCACGAATACTTTCGGAGACACCTGTAGAGCATCTTTATGATCACCCAGTTACGTTGTGACGTTTGATAGCACACAAGGTGTTCCTACTGTATTCGGGAGTTGCATAATCTCATAGTCATAGGAACATGTATAAGTCATGAAGAAAGCAATAGCAGTAAAACTAAACGATCATAGTGCTATGCTAACGGATGGGTCTAGTCCATCACATCATTCTCCTAATGATGTGATCCCGTTGATCAAATGACAACTCATGTCTATGGCTAGGAAACATAACCATCTTTGATCAATGAGCTAGTCTAGTAGAGGCATACTAGGGACATACTGTTTTTGTCTATGTATCCACACATGTACTAAGTTTCCGGTTAATACAATTCTAGCATGAATAAAAGACATTTATCATGATATAAGGAAATACAAATAACATCTTTATTATTGCCTCTAGGGCATATTTCCTTCAGTCTCCCACTTGAACTAGAGTCAATAATCTAGATTACAAAGTGATGATCCTCACACCCATGGAGTCTTGGTGTTGATCATGTTTTGCCCGTGGAAGAGGCTTAGTCAACGGGTCTGCAACATTCAGATCCGTATGTATTTTGCAAATTTCTATGTCTCCCTCCTTGACTAGATCGCGGATGGAATTGAAGCGTCTTTTGATGTGCTTTGTTCTCTTGTGAAACCTGGATTCCTTCGCCAAGGCTATGGCTCCAGTGTTGTCACAAAAGATTTTCATTGGACCCGATGCACTAGGTACTACACCTAGATCGGATATGAACTCCTTCATCCAGACTCCTTCATTTGCTGCTTCCGAAGCAGCTATGTATTCCGCTTCACACGTAGATCCCGCCACGACGCTCTGCTTGGAACTGCACCAACTGACAGCTCCACCGTTCAATAAAAATACATATCCGGTTTGTGACTTTGAGTCATCCGGATCAGTGTCAAAGCTAGAATCGACGTAACCGTTTACGACGAGCTCTTTGTCACCTCCATATACGAGAAACATATCCTTTGTTCTTTTCAGATACTTTAGGATGTTTTTGACCGATGTCCAGTGATCCACTCCTGGATTACTTTGGTACCTCCCTGCTAGACTTATAGCAAGGCACACATCAGGTCTGGTACACAGCATTGCATACATGATAGATCCTATGGCTGAGGCATAGGGAATGACTTTCATTTTCTCTCTATCTTCTGCAGTGGTCGTGTTGGGGAACGTAGTATTTTAAAATTTTCCTACGATCACGCAAGATCTATCTACCAGATGCATAGCAACGAGAGGGGAGAGTGTGTCTACGTACCCTCGTAGACCGGGAGCGGAAGCGTCAAGTGACGCGGTTGATGTTGTCGAACTTCTTCGCGATCCAACCGATCAAGCACCGAACGTACGGCACCTCCGCGTTCAGCACACGTTCAGCTTGATGACGTCCCACGAGCTCTTGATCCAGTTGAGCTTCACGGGAGAGTTTCGTCAGCACGACGGCGTGGTGACAGATATGATGTGTTCACCGGCGCAGGGCTTCGCCTAAGCTCCGCGACGGTACGACCGAGGTGTGATTCTGTGGAGGGGGGCACCGCACACGGCTAAAACAATTCAACTTGTGTGTCTTTGGGTGCCCCCCTGCCCCCGTATATAAAGGAGCAAGGGAGGAGGGGCCGGCCAACTCTCCTGGTGCGGCTAGGGAAGGGATTCCTACTAGGAATAGGATTGCAATCCTATTCCTAGTAGGATTCACCGAAAGGAAGAAGGGGGAAAGGAATAGGAGAGGTGGCGCCCCCCCCAATCCTAGTCCAACTAGGATTCCTAGGTGGGGGCGCCGGCCAGCCCTATGGGCTGCCTCTCTCTCACCCTTTAGGCCCACTATGGACCATCCCCTCTCGTAGGGGGTTCCGGTAACCCCCTCCGGCATTCCCGATAAATCCGAAACCTTTCCGGTATACTTCCGGTGTCCGAATATAGCCGTCCAATATATCAATCTTTATGTCTCGGACATTCCGAGACTCCTCGTCATGTCCGTGATCTCATCCGGGACTCCGAACTACCTTCGGTACATCAATACTCAAAAACTCATAATACCGATCGTCATCAAACGTTAAGCGTGCGGACCCTACGGGTTCGAGAACTATGTAGACATGACCGAGACTCATCTCTGGTCAATAACCAATAGCGGAACCTGGATGTTCATATTGGCTCCTACATATTCTACGAAGATCTTTTATCGGTCAGAACCGCATAACAACATACGTTGTTCCTTTTGTCAAACGGTATGTTACTTGCCCGAGATTTGATCGTCGGTATCTTTATACCTAGTTCAATCTCGTTACCGGCAAGTCTCTTTACTCGTTCCGTAACACATCATCTCGTGACTAACTCATTAGTCTTTTGCTTGCAAGGCTTATTGTGATGTGTGTTACCGAGAGGGCCCAGAGATACCTCTCCGACACTCGGAGTGACAAATCCTAATCTTGATCTATGCCAACACCACGAATACTTTCGGATACACCTGTAGAGCATCTTTATGATCACCCAGTTACGTTGTGACGTTTGATAGCACACAAGGTGTTCCTACGGTATTCGGGAGTTGCATAATCTCATAGTCATAGGAACATGTATAAGTCATGAAGAAAGCAATAGCAGTTAAACTAAACGATCATAGTGCTATGCTAACGGATGGGTCTTGTCCATCACATCATTCTCCTAATGATGTGATCCCGTTGATCAAATGACAACTCATGTCTATGGCCAGGAAACATAACCATCTTTGATCAATGAGCTAGTCTAGTAGAGGCATACTAGGGACATACTGTTTTGTCTATGTATTCACACATGTACTAAGTTTCCGGTTAATACAATTCTAGCATGAATAAAAGACATTTATCATGATATAAGGAAATACAAATAACATCTTTATTATTGCCTCTAGGGCATAATTCCTTCAGTTTTAACCTTCACAAGGACCGGGCGTAGCCACACTTGATTCAGCTAAAGTGAGAGAGACAGACACCCGCCAGTCAGCTTTAAGCAATGAGTGCTCATAACGATGAAACTAGTCTCGCCTAAGCGTACGCGTAATGTCGGCCCGGGCCGCTTCATCTCACAATACCGCCGAAGCAAAGTATGACATGCTGGTAAGCAGTATGACTAGTATCGCCCACAACTCATTGTGTTCTACTCGTGCATATCATCTACGCATAGACCTGGCTCATGATGCCACTGTTGGGGAATGTAGTATTTTAAAATTTTCCTACGATCACGCAAGATCTATCTACCAGATGCATAGCAACGAGAGGGAAGAGTGTGTCTACGTACCCTCGTAGACCGGAAGCGGAAGCGTCAAGTGACGCGGTTGATGTAGTCGAACTTCTTCGCGATCCAGCCGATCAAGCACCGAACGTACGGCACCTCCGCGTTCAGCACACGTTCAGCTTGATGACGTCCCACGAGCTCTTGATCCAGTTGAGCTTCACGGGAGAGTTTCGTCAGCACGACGGCGTGGTGACAGTTATGATGTATTCACCGGCGCAGGGCTTCGCCTAAGCACCGCGACGGTATGACCGAGGTGTGTTTCTGTGGAGGGGGGCACCGCACACGGCTGGAACAATTCAACTTCTGTGTCTTTGGGTGCACCCCTGCCCCCGTATATAAAGGAGCAAGAGGGGAGGGCCGGCCGGCTTCCTATGGTGCGGCTAGGGCAATCCTACTAGGAATAGGATTACAATCCTATTCCTAGTAGGAGTCCACCAAGAAGGAAGAGAGGGAAAGGAAAAGAGGGAGAGGTGGCGCCCCCCCAATCCTAGTCCAACTAGGATCCCTAGGTGGGGCGCCGGCCAGCCTCTATGGGCTGCCTCTCTCCTTTCCTCAAGGCCCACTATGGACCATCCCCCCTCGTAGGGGGTTCCGGTAACCCCCTCCGGCAATCCAGTTAAATCCGAAACTTTTCCGGAACACTTCTGGTGTCCGAATATAGTCGTCCAATATATCAATCTTTATGTCTCGGACATTCCGAGACTCCTCGTCGTGTCCGTGATCTCATCCGGGACTCCGAACTACCTTCGGTACATCAAAACTCATAAACTCATAATACCGATCGTCATCAAACGTTAAGCGTGCGGACCCTACGGGTTCGAGAACTATGTAGACATGACCGAGACTCATCTCCGGTCAATAACCAATAGCAGAACCTGGATGTTCATATTGGCTCCTACATATTCTACGAAGATCTTTTATCGGTCAAAACCGCATAACAACATACGTTGTTCCTTTTGTCATCGGTATGTTACTTGCCCGAGATTCGATCGTCGGTATCTCTATACCTAGTTCAATCTCATTACCGGCAAGTCTCTTTACTCGTACCGTAACACATCATCTCGTGACTAACTCATTAGTCTTTTGCTTGCAAGGCTTATTGTGATGTGTGTTACCGAGAGGGCCCAGAGATACCTCTCCGACACTCGGAGTGAAAAATCCTAATCTTGATCTATGCCAACACCACGAATACTTTCGGAGACACCTGTAGAGCATCTTTATGATCACCCAGTTACGTTGTGACGTTTGATAGCACACAAGGTGTTCCTACGGTATTCGGGAGTTGCATAATCTCATAGTCATAGGAACATGTATAAGTCATGAAGAAAGCAATAGCAGTAAAACTAAACGATCATAGTGCTATGCTAACGGATGGGTCTTGTCCATCACATCATTCTCCTAATGATGTGATCCCGTTGATCAAATGACAACTCATGTCTATGGCTAGGAAACATAACCATCTTTGATCAATGAGCTAGTCTAGTAGAGGCATACTAGGGACATACTGTTTTGTCTATGTATCCACACATGTACTAAGTTTCCGGTTAATACAATTCTAGCATGAATAAAAGACATTTATCATGATATAATGAAATACAAATAACATCTTTATTATTGCCTCTAGGGCATATTTCCTTCAATCATGGTTTAGGACGAAAACTCATATGTTACAAAGCATTGCATTTTTTTGAACTTATTTGAACTCCAGACTTTCTGTGTGTTCAAAATGCACCATTCAAATCCACATCAACAATTATCAACCCTTTCTGAATTTATTTGGCATTTTTCATTCATTTACCGATTTGTTTTGAGAGAGCTAAATGACCGTGAAATTGAAAAGCACTACAAAATGAACTCTGAAAAGGTTGAAACTTGGCATGGTATCATCATTTCACCCACATGGCATGTGCAAATAAGTAGAGAGGGTCACGGCAAAAACTGGATGCACTTTCGTGTACAAAATGGACAATCTCTTTCGAGGTATCATGGTTTAGGACGAAAACTCATATGTTACAAAGGCATTGCATTTTTTTTAACTTATTTGAACTCCAGACTTTTTGTGTGGTCAAAATGCAGCATTAAAATCCACATCATCAATTATCAACCTTTTCTGAATTTATTTGGTATTTTTCATTCATTTACTCATTTGTTTTGAGAGAGCTAAATGACCGTGAAATTGAAAAGCACTACAAAACGAACTCTGAAAAAGTTGAAACTTGGCATGGTATTATAATTTCACCTACATGGCATGTGCAAAAAAGTAGAGAGGGTCACGGCAAAAACTGGATGCACTTCGTGTACAAAATGGACAATCTCTTTCGAGGTATTAGGGTTTAGGACGAAAACTCATATGTTACAAAGGCATTGCATTTTTTTGAACTTATTTGAACTCCAAACTTTTTGTGTGTTCAAAATGCACCATTCAAATCCACATCATCAACTATCAACCCTTTCTGAATTCATTTGGTATTTTTTTCAATCTTTTACTAATTTGTTTTGAAAGAGCTAAATGACCGTGTTATTGAAAAGCACTACAAAATGAACTCTGAAAAGGTTGAAACTTATGGTATCATCATTTCACCCACGTGGCATGTGCAAAAAAGTAGAGAGGGCCACGGCAAAAACTGTATGCACTTTCGTGTACAAAATGGACAATCTCTTTCGAGGTATCAGGATTTAGGACGAAAACTCATATGTTTCAAAGGCATTGCATTTTTTTGAACTTATTTGAACTTCAGACTTTTTGTGTGTTCGAAATGCACCATTCAAATCCACATCATCAATGTTAGATAGATAAATTTTAGATATAGAGATGTTAGTTAGATATAAAATGAAATACCATATAAAAATTTGTTTGCACGCTATCCAATGGGCCTGCAAGGCCTTGGGCCTGAATTTGCAGGCCCATAACGGCCCAGCAGACTCATAGGGCAGCGCGGCAAAGTTAGGCCCAGAAGCCTGCATTGGAGAGGAGCTCGAAGGAGCAGCCGCGTCGGGGTTTATAAACAAGTGCGGCTGCCCTTCGATCGGCGAGGTGGGACTAAACTTGCCGAACAGCACCTCTGCCAGCGCAGCCCTTTAGTACCGGTTCGTGTCTCCAACCGGTATAAAAGGACTACCCTTTAGTACCGGTTGGAGCCACCAACCGGGACTAAAGCCTTAATTTCCCGCCGCTTCGCCTGGCCAAAATTGGCCTTTAGTACCGGTTGGTGGCTCCAACCGGTACTAAAATCCTCTCCTATATAAACAACACGCCAAAAATTCAGTTTCTTCTCTCTCAATCGCTCGCTCTCCTCACGCGTCGCCGCCTCCCGCACGCGCGCCATCCACCGCGCCCGTCGCCGCCCCTGCTCGTCCCGCGCCATCGTCGTCGCCGTCCACGTCGCCGCCCCCGTCGTCGTCGCCCCGACCCCGTCGCCCCCCCGTTGTTTGTCGCCGCCGCCGCCGCCGATCATCGCTGCGCTGTGAGCCCCATGGCCCCCGTACACACACACACACACGTATTATAATTAGTAAGAACTAGTTATACAAATGTTAGATGAATGTTATACAAATGTTAGATGAATTTTAAAAATGTTACTTAGTTATATAAATGTTAGATGAATTTTCTGTTTTTGTAGTTTTTTATAGTTTTAGTGATAGAATGTAGTTATTTAGTAAGAACTAGTTATTTAGTAAGAACTTGTTTATTTTTAGTATGAACTAGTTTATTTTTAGTAAGAACTAGTTCATTTTTATTTATATTAAGTGCTTATTAGTTGAACTAGTTAGTTGAATTAATAGATAACTAGTTGAATTAATAGACCGCCGCCCGCGCCGATACCCGTCGTTCGGTAGGGTTTTAATTGTATTAATTAGTGATGTTATATGTAAGATACTATATTCGAGATGTATTAGTGATAATATTTCGACGATGTACGGACGCAATAGATGATTTAATTAGTTTTGCCTATTAGTGGTTTTAGCACTGTATTAATTAATTGAACTAGTTGATTGAATTAATTGAACTAGTAAGTGTTTATCAATCTATGTTTCACCTATGAACATAGGAAATGTTCTCTGATGGCAAAAACGATTTCGTTATGTGCGAACACTGCGAAGACTAGCGTGGTCTGTGCGACATAAATTTCCTAGTTGATGATAGGCGCTTCAGCATCAAGCTGGATGAGACCTTCGACGTGGATACAGTAAGTCACAAGGACAAGTATTTTTTCGTAATTTTAAATTTTCACTATTTTCTTCAACTTATAATTTAAAATTTTCAATATTCTCTACTAGCGTATCCCCTACCATGCAAGAATTTTTGTCTTGGATAAGATAGGTTTCAGTCCTAACAAAACTATGGAGGTAAAGAGAGTTTATTTGAAGACCGAGCATGGTTATACCTTCGACGTCAAATTATACAATGCAGAGACACGTAAACCTATTTTGAATGCAAAACTTGGCAAGCACTATGCAAGGCTTATGCATTTGAGTCTGATATGCTTATCACCTTTGATATTCGTCCTGAAGATGATATTGAAGGTAATAGAGACATTTGGGTCGACGTGCAGACGTCTCCAGTTCTACGATTATGTGAGTTTCTCAACCATATTTATGTCTTCGATATTGTATTCATAAATAGCTGACAACTAATTTATATTGACAGCTTATTTCCATTCAAGCAAACATGTCCAGCGCTTGGTAGACAGGACCGTCCACTGTCCCGGGGCTGAACTAAACTGCAAGGAGATAAGCTATTATGTTTCATGGCTTAAAGATCTTGATGCTGTCAAGAGAAATTATTTTACTGAATTTGAAAATCTTAGTACTCAAAACGTGCGACCAATAATGCTCGCATTGAACTACGGTCACATCTATTTACGCAAGATGGTAATATTTTTACTATTTGACCTCAGTGCATCTTTTGCATACATTATTTTTCAAGCTAAACTTCATTGCGAAGTATGTTACTATATGATGTTCTTTAACAGGGACTCCCGATGACAGTTGTGCCTCAGTGGATCGGTAATAAAGGTCGCATGTCAATTGTTAGCTTACGGCCAAGACATCCTACATTGCACATGAGTGCATTCAGGATTTCTGGCACCGAACAATGCTTAATAGTGAAACACTGAAGCAAAATTGTGAACGATCGCACAGAAATACTAGGGGGCAGCAATCAGAAGCGCAACCCACGATTAGGAGACAGGTTCATCTGCATGCTCCAATATGATGAATCAGGAGAGCTACACATGTTCTATGCTATTGTACCTGAGAGAGATCAACATGAGTGATTATATAGCTAGTTCATGCTCTTAGTACTTGCATCTCATGTCATGTTCTTCGTCCTAAACTTATAATCTCAAAATGATTTCCTTTGGGGTCTTATATATGAACGCTTAATTATAATCTCATGACCATGTTGAAATCGATGATATCTTTGCTTCTGGTACAAGTGAATGTTTTTTCTTTTAGCTAGAGTTGGCAGTGATTAGATAGCGGTAATGATCGACTATGATGATTAGATAGTAGTAATGAGTACTATGATGATCATTACCTAGCTATATAGTACTGTTGTTGATGATGATATGATGCAGGAGTTTTTATATTAATATGATGATGATGATGATGATGATGAGTTCGTATATCATTTATGAAAGAAACCGCATATTATAATGAGTTGTTAAATCACTAGGAGTATCGCGGATTAGCTACTTTGAAGTGGACGATATGAATCGTCACTTCAAACTAGTTAATCCCCGGTACTTTCACATAGTGATTTAACAACTCATTATAATGTAAGAACAATCTCTAAATTAAATTGATAACATGAAATTAAAGGAAAAAAAACCAATACCACCTACAGCATTTAGTATCGGTTGGTCCTACCAACCGGTACTAAAGGTATCCTCTACCCCGCCGCTGGCTCGTACCACGTGGTGGCCCTTTAGTGGCGGTTCGTGTTGAACCGGTACTAAAGGGGGACCTTTAGTCCCCACCCTTTAGTGCCGGTTACAGAACCGGCACTAAAGGACCCTACGAACCGGTGCAAAAGCCCGGTTCTACACTAGTGTATAAAGTCGTCTCTAATGAACTGCAATTCGTCACATTTCCAATAATACAAAAATTGTTCCGCTCAGATAGCCGTAACCGAACACACCAACAATACAGCTCCACCCTCCCTCCCATCTTTCTCACCTCTCGGCCAATCTCCCTAAATGAAAAAAATAGTGAGCAGCACCACCTCGGCATGCAAGTAGCGAGGGATAAGGGCGGCAGTTAAATTCCTCACACTCTGTTTCCCTCGATATCCTTTATTAAGTACTCCGTATCTCTTCATCCATGTTTCTGTCACATAAAGTGCTAGCTACTTTCGTACATCCAACATGGAGTCACAAATATTGTGTACCCAGATAGTACAAACACATTTCCTTGCTGAATGTGCAATCGTGCATATATAGTCACAATTAGAAGTATGCCTTTCGAGGACTCCATGCCACGAGATAAGAGACATGGAGCTGAACTTAACCCACCACATCGAGAGTCGGCATGGGAGGTATTAGGAGGTGCAAACGTGCATCAGCTAAGTTAGTGCGGAGCGGTGAACCTTGTCATGATACGAGAAATCCTGAGGTCCCAACAAGGTCCACGTGTGAAGGAAGAAAAATCCGGATCCAACGGTGCGGCACCCTTATCCCGGTGGTGCGGCACCCGTACGCTTTCTTTGCTAGTCTTGTGCTTTGATTGCCAGATATACGTGAGCCGGTCGATCCCAAACCGGGCTCAACATGATGTAGAGCCGTTTGGTCGTACTATGAGCACACTTCATTGCATGTGTGTTCCATGGTGTGAACTTCACTCTTTCGTTTACAGGACTACTTGCCACTCCACATAAGAGTACAACCCCAATGCTTGTTAATGATCTTAAATTTGGTTATTTAACTTCATAAGGTGACACTTTTTTTCCCTTCTAAGCAAGTAACCTATGGCTTGAACTGATGAGAAGCACATTTAATAATCAAAGTGCTCGTCACTTCATTATGGAGTGAACCTTTATACAGAAATATGAAGTCATATCCACAAAAATAATGTGTTCCTAGAGACACATCTTTGAAAAATAAAGCGGTACACATCTTTTTACAAATAGATAAATAATAAAGAGGTACGCATCAAGAAACAAAATTCCAGGCTTTCAGCACATGGTTCTTAGAGCATCTCTATCTGATCCTCTAAAAAGTTTTTAGAAGAGTAAAATTTCACTTTTCCTCCTCTAAATTGCACCTAACCAATCCCCTTAAAGTTTTAGAGGAGTAAAAATTATCCTTCTTGGTCGCCCCAACTCTTAAATATACTCGGCCGCCCACCCATGGATAAAAACAAGCCCCCCTCCCCCTCGGCCGCACACACACCCCGCCCTGCGCCGCATCCACTTGGCGTCGCCCTACTTCCCTCCGCGGGCGACCACAAGCCACCACCGACCCCCTGCCCCCCGTGTAGCACCCGCTGCTCTCCTCCTCACCTCCATTTGCTCGGTTCTCATTGCCGCCAGGGCCTAATTTAGCAGATCTACGATGTCGTCACTGTCGTCGGATTCAACGCACCCAGGCGCTGGTGTGTTCTGGATGGATTTAACGCGGGCCAAACTGCGCAACTCCATCAACTCCTCTCCGCCGCCTTTTAATATGTCATCATCCTCTCGGCTCTCGCATCTCACCCGTTGACCGACGACCGACACAGCCACATCCGGTCGTCGGCCGTGCTTAGCACTCGCCCAGCAGATTGTTGGCTCATCGCTATCGGTCATCAAGTGTGACCACTACCCGTGGCTGGTGCTGCGCCTCCTTTTGAGCACACTGAAACATCCCGAATGGATGTTCTACAAGTGCGAAATGGAAGGAGTGGGTGCCATTTTTTCCGGTTGTTCATCAGATTCGTCGCATTTTAAAACTCATTGTTTGCCCAAAAATGTATGTAGGATGGATGCAAGTTTTCGTATTGGAAAGAAGATTACATTGATCTATTGATAGCGAGAAAGTTGCTACATGTTCGTGTACTACTTGCTAGATATGAGACTAGAGAGACGCAATGTCCAAGTTTGATGAGGCGGAGAAGAAAGAAGTGTGCAAACTCGAGGAGCCAATAGAGAAAAGTAAACAATGCAGGCCAATAAAGAAAAGCAACAATGTAGGCAATGAAGACGTAGAGAAAACATTGTTCGGACTAGTAGGAGCAGCTAGGGGTCAAGTTGTGTTTTTATTGAAGTGTGTAATTTTTTATGAAGTTTTCTTTGAACGGTTCTTTTAGCAAAGAATTGGTTAAGTACGTGACCAAGATGTCATTTAATAAAATAAAATAGTAGTGAAGTTTATGTCAGTGGCCCAAAATTAAACGAATCGGCATTTTTTTTATTCAGTTAAGTTTAAGAAATCATTTAGAAATGACACTTTTTTAGAGGAACAAATACACTCCTCGAAAGCTACTTGGCCGTATCCTCTTCCAAAATATAGAGATCTGTCAGAGATGTTATTTTCATGTGTGCATGCACTGTATTTCGGCTGATGGGAGGTCAGATTGTGAGGCATATACCGCAAGAGAGGATACACATGTGCACTTCAAGATGGGAATGGACCGACCCGGACCTGGCCTTGGACCTGGCTCGCTGGCCCCAAGGTCAATATGTGAGGCCATGGGCCGGCCCATTTCATCAAAATTCTGTGGCCTCGCTGACCCATTGGGTACACGAGGCTGACCCGAAATTCAACAATTTTTTACACAAGTTTGGTATTCTCATGTACTACTCATGCCGTCCTCACAGGCCACATATGTACTGGTGTGCACGCCATTAGCTACCTTATTAACGAAAATAATTAGGCACAACGCACTGGCACTAGAGTAGCTATATGCCTATATGTATGCATGCACACACCACGTTGTTCGGTTCAAATGCTGTAACACGAGGATACGACACGGCCTCACTGACCTAATCAGGCTATATTTTTTAAGATAACATTCAAGCTATATGTATATCAGTATATGCACACACGTTGTTCGTGCCTCATTGGTTCAGATGGATCGACCCGTCTGACCCATCGGGTCGCACGATGCCGGCTCCACTGACCCAGATATTATTCAAGGCCAACCCAGCTGGCCCATTGGCCTCGACTTTTTGGGCCGGGTCAGTGACCCAGCGGGCCGACCCGGCCCATTCCCATCTTGATGTGCATCCATTTTGATATTAAAACATGCACACATGCATTTCGTGCCTACAGAAAATAAGCCATTGAATTCCTTACCGTCCCTTTCCCTCATTATCTCCTATATATACTATCCGTTCCTTTCCCTTCCTCCATCTTTTCCGTGCTAGCTACTTTTATGCTTCCAAGATGCATTCTCAAATATCTTGAGCCTAAGCTATCGTCAACATATTTTCTTGTTGGATGTGCAATTAAGAAATTTTGCATACATATACTCGCCCAATAGAAGTACGTATTTAGAGAATCACATGCCATGATACAAGACCTATGTTGTTGAACCTAAACCTACTTTTAGCTGAGTCGGCATGAGAGGTATCAGGACGTGCAAATGTTCACCACCTAAGTTGGTGTGGAGACCCAAATTTAACCATAGTGCAGCAATCCGGCGTCTGCTAGCGATACACCAAATTGCAGTGAGAAGAAGTCGGATGATAAGCATGGAGATTCCGGCTATAATCCTATTCTGTCACGTCTAGATTCAGGTGGACCAAAAGCGCGGAGCTAACCTTGTTACAAGTGCTTGTTTTACGGAGCTCAAGTGTAACCACTTATGTGGATTGACACCAGTTTGTTTCAGTTTTCCCACCAGTTTTTTTTTTAGGCTAGTGTGCTTAGTAAAAGTTGCCTCTGGCCCCAGCCATACAATATGATTTGACCCCAACCCAGCTAACACGCAGCTGAACAAGCCCGAAATGCCAGCCCAACTACAATCGTAAACTCTCTAAATATGACAAAGTGGTATATGGATATACTTGTGCTATGAGAGGAATGGATAGAACCTGAATTAGACGTATCTAGGTGGCAGGGCACAAATAAAACCTTCTCGTGCAAATCACAGCATTGGTTGTAGACAGACGGTGTTTTCTACTTCCGCCGTAACAAAATGTAAGACATTTTTTATGCCCTATTCAAAATCAAAAAACATCTTACATTTTGCTACTGAAAGAGTACATGGCTGTCTGGCTGCCCCAGACAGGGAGACAAAATGGCAGCTGATTATGCTTCTTGACCGCGCCAGAGCATGTCACATAAGGTAAAACTAAATCCACTGATTCTAAGAAGACATATTTTCAGGGACATGTCATATGAGGTAAAGCTGCTGATTTGCACAGGGGAAAGAATGCAGGAAGACCAATCTAGTTTGAGGGTGGAAATCCGATTTACAAGTCAGGAGCACACAGAGAAAAAAAATCTGGTTTGAGGGTGGATGTTGCAGCAAGTACTTCCCCAGTGAAGATTTGTCTACAATGGTAGTGACAGGTCCTGCTGAGATGGGAATCAATTGGATGTATCCAAACATAAGGATCCTGCACACGATATAGAAACGTCCATCAGACAAGGCATGCGACTTACAAAAAAAAGGTTCAGATAGTGGTATTTTTGTTTCGAATCCTTAGAAGCCCAAAAATAACCCCGCAAAAAAATTACTTAGAAATTAGTTCAACTCTGAACTAAAGGTATTTTAAGGCAGTTCAGAATTTTACCCAAGCCACTTTGCCTACTCTAGTGTGTTTTTGCCAGCATAGGCCAAACTAAGGCAACCAAAACGTTGGCCAATATTTTGGCTAGTCAAGTTTTGGCAGGCTTCACTTTGGCTCAAACCAAACACAGCCTGCATCCTTATAGTTTCCAAACAAATAACTCCCCAAACAGCACATGCACCCCTACAGAAGCAATAGAAAAACCCAGAGACGCGAAACTGAAATAAAATGCAATATGCAGGGTAAATCCCCTGTCTGATAGACCATACACCCTTCATGGAAGATAATTAGAAAAAGATACCCCTCTCCAAAGTACCACATATGCTTAGGAACAAGAGACACATGCATATGACATGCACAGAAGCCGCTTCCTCGCCACATAAACGAAGTTCAAGGTCATGGTCGAGGCTCTGTATCTATCTGATGATAGCTCAACTCAATATCCTATTGTGCCGCATGGATATATTCTCGGCGCACTTATACAACATGTAAAAATAACTGAAACAGAAAATAAAATTAACAGGATGAACAAAAAAAAGCCAATTTAACAACAGCCAGTTGTACAAAAGAAGGGTCTGAATATGAAAATTGCACTATGTTATAAGTAGTTAGTCATCATTGTAACCTTCAATAATCAATCAGTCTTCTTCTGGATCTTCTGGGCGCTGTAAAAAGATAAGATTAAATGAGCAGGGGGGCTTCTCTGGAGCAAATGACAAACAAGAGTATATAGTTCTCATTGTTCCAATCACAGTTACAACCAAGTTCAGTAATCAGTATACAACTATGTAACATCCATTGGATCTATCTATCAACCCAACCTGAAAATTCTGATGCTTCTGAAACACTGTCTAGTTCAACCTATCGAATAGCAGAAAAGCAAAATTCAACAGTAAAAAACTAACACTAAAGAGCAAAAGTCAAAATTTAAAACTTTGTCCGGGGGGCTATTCAAAAGAAAATTTGAAAAAATCGTAGTAACAAAGAAAGAAAGAGACAGACTATTTACAGAACCAGTGAGCCTTAGGGTCTCTGCGGATGTTCGAATTGAATTGGTATTTTCGAATTAGAGTCCCAATTAAATTTCAAGTGGAAATGGAAATGATGTATGATTGTGATTCAACTTTTTGTGTTCGGTTGCTTACAAAATTATTGTTAAAAATTAAACCACCGCCCAATTCCATTTTCTGTTTGATTGCTGGCAACCATGTTACCTGGAAACCTCACAGAGCCATCTTTCCACTTCTTACGTACTCCATGTTGCTCTCTTCTGGAGTTCCCAATGCCAGGTTCCCATCCATGACCGTGGATGCGATACAACTGTATCATTGAGTCCAACAATTCCAGTAACCTCGCAGGACCCGGACGGGTCTCCGGCTACCTCACCTTCTACTAATATAGACAGGGAACTTCTTTCTTCCTCAAGAGAGTTCAAGAGATAGATGCAGGTGTCAATCAACACCAGCAACCTCGGAGGACCCGGATGGCACAGATCATGGTACGGGACTTCAAAATCCAATACTCTCGCCACCCAAACAGCAGAATTCGCAAAGATAAAATTCCGATTCCTCAGCCGGACTCCAACACCCAGACGGGGGTGTTGGGGGATTTTTGTACAGTCCGTAACATTCCTCAGCCAATTACTGGTTGGAACAGATCAGCTGACGTTGATGGTCAGTTAACTGCCCATATGGTCAGTTAACTGCTATCCGGACCCCTCCCGATACGAGAACGTGCTATTCGAGCCATTAACTGGTAGATCCAGTTAATTTGTCTGACAAACCGATTTATCAGCTTTTTCTTTTTTGAGGGGAAGCCGATTTATCAGCTGTGAGGCCAAATTAGCGGCTGGGCCTATTGATTGCAAGGCATTTTTTAGCCCAAAACTGGCCCATTCCCTCCCTACTTTTCAATTTGCAGGTTTATGGCCTTCCAGATTGGCTGAAACATCACCAAAACATCAAGGCAAGTGTTGCTATGTAGCCTAGGATTGCATATTTAGACACTTAATACATTGCATGCTGCTATAAGCCTAGGATATATAGATATGGCCTTAGTTAATCTCCTGATAAATGGGTTAGCGATAAATTCAGTTAAATGGCCGATTCGCCGATTAATCCCTATTCGGCACCCGACCGATATGGTACCTGTTACCGATATCCTGAACATTGCTTCCAGGATGGAAAGGTGCTACGTCTATGCAGTGGCGGAGCCAGGATTTGCTGACGCCCCAGGCGAGAAACCAAGGGCTAAAAACTACCAAAAAATCCAAATTGAAGTCATACAAAAGTCCAACCTGTGTTGCATAACTAGAAAGAAACCAAACATGATATTCAATGGCCTCTAGCAGCAGCGGTGTCATCTATCAACAAAATTACTAACAAACATGATATTCAAGGACTCTAGCAGTAATATAGGAACAAAATTACTAAATGTCAAATTTTATTTTGCATCTAAGTATCTAACAAACATTGGCCACTAGCAGCAACGGTGTCATCTAGCAACTGACAAAAATCATCATCTAAGAACAGTGGCATCTACAAAAAAAAAATTGAGGTTTGGAAATTGGAAGAGTTACGACCATTTGTGCTTTCCTCTTGCTGCCTCGCTGCTGTCCAGTTGCTTTGTGTTACAGCTGCTGAGAAAAAGGCGCCTCCTAGGAAGGGCCACCTCGGCCACCTCGCCGGCAATTCGCCGGGGTCGCTGCCTCGCCGGACAGGGCAGCAGCCCACAACGGCGAAGAAGGGGACTGGGGGCGGGCGGCTGGATAGGTGTATAGGCAGAGGCGCGGAGGGAATTGGGGGCGGCTGGATGGGCAGCACGACGACAGCCGCCGGCGGCGGCGGGCGGCGCCGACGAGCAGGGATGCGGCCTCGACTAGGGTTCGTCAAGTTGGGGAAAGGGGCGGCGGACAGGTTTCGTCCAAACCCTGGTCGTGATAGCACACGCACGCGCAGGGAAAGGCACTGATCTGGGTGGATGGGCCAGTTTGCCTGGGCTGCCTGGGCATAGAAGTAGGCTGCGCCCCAGGCCGAACAGTGTTTTTGTGTATATACGGGCCGAGAAAATTTCCCACGCCCCAGGCAATGGCCTGGGCTGCCTGGGGCCCAGATCCGCCCATGCGTCTATGTACATATGAGTAATCCAATGGCTATTTAAACACGAAATAAAAAAATTCAACCATGTTTTACTGAATTTGGTAGCAGATGCGAAGCACAAGCTAGCAAGTAACTTATCATAGTACTCCCTCCTTTCCGGTTTATTGGGCTCATCTTGCAAATCACATCAACCAAGGAGGACCTACTTAAGTGCTAAACAACATATTAATACTACATGCATGGCCCTCTCACTCCTTCATGCATTGGTTTATTCTACGCTGGGAACAGGAATTTGATAGAATTTAATGTGGACATGGCTATATTTGCATGCTTCCAAGACAATGAGCCTTACAAATTGTAAATTTCTGATTTTTGAGATAGGCCATGTGCCCCTCTAAAACGGAAAGGAGGTAGTAGTACCTCTTTTAGACTACAGTTAGCCACAAAATATGTGGGTTATCCAAGAAAGCAAGGTATGACAGAACGGAAAAGCTCCAAAAGACAAATGAAATCAACCAGTTCAGTTACTAAGATTGGCATACCGGTAGGAAGTCCCAATCTTCCTCTCTCATATCAAAATTTTCCGTAGTTTCTTCATCAAGCAGTAACTGAACCAAAACAAATAATATCATATATAAATTTCCATTAGATATCATCATGTAAAAATCATCTGTTGAAAAACTCACAGTATGCATTCCAGTGTACTCATCATAGTCATGTACAACTGCTGGGACATACCTGAAAGGCAGAATATTGAAAGACAAGGGGTTAAACCAGGCTGGCAACTGAAAACAACAGATAAAAGGACATCAAACGTCATCAACTAGATTTGAAGATGTGAAGGCATTACATTTTATCTCGTCGATCCCATAAACGGATGATCTCCCCAATACAATTATCTGAGGTTGTCTTTCTTTTCTTTATGTCGTGCTGATCTTGCGAGCTTCCTGAGTTGCCATTGTGAAGAACAAATGAGTTGAACGACTTAGACGTGCCAACCATTTTTCTGCAGTTTGAAGACCCACAATGACAATCTTGATCTGCTCCAAACTGGACAAATCTGTAGATAAGGACATACATTAGAAACAGGAACAGGTTTGTGTACACCATGCGATAAAGCAAGGTGGGCGAAACCAAAAAAAAAAGAATGAAAAAAGAACTATAAACCCAGGAAACTGAATGACCATACTTATAGTCATAGGTCAGCTCCTCCCCTCTCTCTATGTCACGAAGAGCAAAAATTCCAACTCTGGTCTCTCCATCCACAGTCCTGAAAAATAACATGATACCAGTAGCATATATCAGGGTCATCAGCACGGATATAGAATAAGCAATTCAATATAACTAACCATTTCTGCATCTCTGTGTTTGGTTCACAACTATGATTGATAAACCTGGACTTGTTCCCCTTGTTTGTCGCATCAATGACCATATTGCTACTGACCTCACAAAGATAGAAGTTAGTGTAACGTTGTCTCTTCATTTTCCATAGTCTTTCCTCACAAGTTCTGTCATCAATAACTACAATATTGATGCAAGATATATGGATATTAGTTTGATCGCCCAGTATACTTGCATTTGTCTGCATTTCATTTACTTGCTCAAAATAGATTTTAAAAAACCCATACCTTCTCCTACATATTCTATAACAAATTCTCCTTTCTTTATTTCGTCCTTGGCTATCAATCCAAAGCCACATTTCTCTGTCTAGAATAATATAACAGTCTTTTAGGAAACTGTTGGGAAGTGAAAAAAATTACATACCAATTAAAGGTTTTATGAAATAATTAAATTTATACACCACTTCACATGAAATCTAGAGAACGGTCATTAAATAATAATGTTTGTCTATACGTCAAAACACATCAAACATGAAACAACTTGCTTAGATTCTCTGTGGACTTATTAACACATAAGAGCAAACTTTCCTCCTCGCATTTATTTTTTCCAATTGTGAAGTATTCAATGTTGAAGTATTGCTTGTATTGTGCATGAAGAATGAAGACACCACTCTGAGGTAATTGCTGGGCATTAACGAAATAGGCTCTTGATACAGTATAGTCGTTCTGCACAGCCACTACTCTGCTACTGAAAAACTCTACAAGATCTCCAGCCTGATCACTGAAACTAAATAAGTCCACAGAATTTAGGAGCATTTAGGTAGTATTTTTAATCCGCAGCCAGTCACTCACATTATTACATTCATACCTGTGTTTTCCTCGCATATTTTCTATTCAAGTTTCATACTGCTCCAATGCAAACATTATTTTGTTCATTTTTATCTATGAAGAATTTAGCTGTCGGTAGACCCAAGCCTGTGTGTTTCTATGAAGTTGATGGTAGAGATCCTTGCTGGGCTTTTGACAGTGAGAAGAAGTTTGTAGGTTGGTTTCAGGGCTATATACTCTACATTATTAAAGGTTAGAGAAGCTGGAAGAATATTCTTAATGATTATGGCTCCTCTAATCTTATAAAATAAGCAACCCACAGTCCCCTTACGATACAACACAGAAACTAGAACACATTCTATTCAAGGCCCGTGCAACAAAAATAGATTATATTCAGATATTACATCATAGCACCATATATAGCAATGGCAGTGTTCCTCCTCACTTTCCCTCTTAAATGGCCAGTTCTTCCAAACTCACTAATTATGAAAACTTGAATCGGTCGTACCTTAATCAATTCTGTTTTGAACAAAGGTCGGAGTTGGAATGATTTATTGGCACACTTGTTCTCACATTTACAGTTTGATGAACAACAAGAGAACAGCATCCTGCACCAATAAAATAGCGGTTCAGAATTGTTCTTTCCAGACAATACTGAATTTTACAAGTACATTAATCAAATAGCTAAAAACAATTTGTATGCTTTCTTCATGTTTCTTACATAGTACAAAGCAATTATATTATGCACAATTGTGTGTGCATGCCTGCAAACAAACAGGGAGAGAGAGAGAGAGAGAGAGAGAGAGAGAGTACCCGCATTGGCAATCTTTTCCACAAGTAACTGATGATTCAGAAGAAAGGGAGCAGGAACAAAAAATGCCATCATCTTCAACCCGCTTCTTAGTAAGATAAATATCTTAGTAGAATTAAGGACATCACTAATGTGAAAAAAAATGATTATCATCTGCAGATTAAAAGTTCACATCATGAGACTGCAAATGAGCAATGTATTCCTACTCATAGGGGAGGGGGGTGAGAACCACACACATTAAGCCATTTTGAAATACATCCTCATAAGAAAATTATTACAAAATGTGAAAACATTTATTTCCCCATACCATGTTGCTTTCTAGATCAAAGACTAGCATCAGATTTCCTCACATGTTACATTAGAGTTTTAGGTGTATCACAAATCCAAACTGCCAAGTGAAATACATTGAAAGGTATGATGAATCATACTCCCTCCGTTCCTAAATATAAGTCTTTTTAGACATTTCACTAGGTGACTACATACGGAGCAAAATGAGTGAATCTAAACTCTAAAGTATGTCTATATACATCCGTATGTAGTTCCCTAGTGAAACCTCTAAAAAGACTTATATTTAGGAACGGAGGGAGTACTTCACAACATAGCAGAACATGAAAACTTCAACCCAACATTTCAGTAAGTTAAATCATGCAATGGTGCACATGATTGCTGCTCTAAGAACTTGAGAGGTAAATAGGCTTCAAGAAATGATAGGCAAGGATACTCCGCTTAATTGGTATGTAGTAGCCTAGTTTCCATTCTTTCAACGCAGATGGCAGATCAAAATCTACAAAATCTGCAGGATCTTTCAGCGCCTTAGTCAATTCATCAAACACATGCTCAGGTCCCTGCACAACAAATATTGACAATAATATCACTAGAATTTCTCTCTTTGAATTTGTTCAACTTGAATGTTAATGGCTTGCAGATTTTTCAAATCTGACAATTTGTGGCGACTGTTTAAGCCTTATAGTAACCATGACCGACCACCCTATCCTACTTGCTCTTCCTATTGGGCCTCGACAGATCCACGCAAAGGAGCAATCCTTCCCTGCCCGGCGATCTTCCCTAGCCATGGCGATCAGTTCCTTTTCCTCTACTCTTATAGGTACGCTGCTTCCTTGCACACCTTCGCTGAAGAATTTGGGCGCCCACCGAGTCTGTTACTAGGCCAAACTGTAAGCAAAGTTCCCTATCTGTGTAGATTAGCGGATGGGTAGATTGTAAATAAGATAAATTAGTTGACTGTAGAATGTGAGTCCACTTTTAAACAGTATTTTTCACACAGCCTACTGTGCCGATCATATTTACAGTAGAATTTTCTTGATTCTAGCTTATGTTCAGTCTAACATAAACATAGAGTAAAATCGACCATTAGTTCTTAAGTTGTGCGGTGCACTCACTTTAGTCCTCCTACTCTAAATTCACATATTTGGACCCCCTAAACTTGCTAAAGCGGTGCGCCTTGGTCCAAAACTGCTTACAGTAACACTGACAATGACCAACCATGCGAGGGGTTGACCATGCCACTTGGTTATTTGCTCACTAGTAAGGGTGAAACCAAATCGGATTCGGATGGATAATACTCATACCGTATCATATTCCATTTTTTTCTCGGATACAGAAGTGGTACGAATGCGGTGCAGATGCGGAAACAAATACAGGATATATCGGAAACGTACATGGTGTTGGTACGATAACAGAGTGGCGGCGGACTGGAAGCGGACAAAAATGTTCAGACAGTACAAGAAAAACAAGTAGACAACATCTCAACAGGACAACACAATTAATAAGTTTTAAGTAGGGGAGTACTTCAGTAGCTTGCAGCTCTAAGTCCAAGTGCACATGCTAACAAAAGGTTACTGCCAGGATCGATAGAACAGGCATCGCCATCATATCAAAAACAAGAAAAGAGCAGCCAGCAGCCTAGCATCATCGAGCTCCATCAGCAAACAGCATCACGCAGACGTAGAACGCCATACAACTGGAGCTAGACTGGCTAATTGGACACTGCAGAAATGCATAGTGTCTTTTTTATGGCATGGCATGTGCTAAGTATCATTATTAACTATTAAGTGATACATTGTTAAGAGGACCAACAATTAGAATAAACATCCAACCAAGATAGCTAACTAATATACTGCAATCTAGTGCATGACCATTGCTTGGTTGTTATCAGGACAATTCCTAGTTGATATGCTCAGTGAATAAACAGAGTTCCTGCTTGAGATGCTACACCAGTTCATGCTACAGCAATGAATTCAGAGTTCCTAGTTGCAACTAGCAAGTAACAGAAACGGCACGGCATAGAGAACGAACCATGTCCCAAATCTGGAGCTTGGTGAGCTTGTTGTCGATGGTGAAATGAGATCGGCGGGCGACGACGGTACTAGAGGGGCGGCCGTAGCAGGCAAGTGGAAAGGTAGCGGGCGGCCGCCGTCGAGCTCGTGCGGGGCACCGGGGCAGCAGCCGGTGAAGTGGTGACGGCGCCCGGCAGGCGGCTGTGCCGGGGCGGCTTAGGGGACCGGGGAGCGGCAGAGAGGACTGAGGTGAGCGCCGCCGCCAAGCGCAGCGACGGGCAGAGGAGGAGCCGAGCAGGGGTGAAGTGTTTATTTTTTTCTCGTCTATGTTTTAGGTTTTGGGTTGGGCCGTTTTCGGGCTGGGCCTTTTAGGGCTCGGACCTTATGCAAAATAGACTAAAGATTTAAGTCTTAAATTAAACCTCTTCTAAAAAAACTCTTAAATTAAAACTAAAAAATGTTCTCATAGGAAATGTGTAACTAATTCATGAACTCTTAAAAATATGAATAATATATTAAAATTCTCATAAACATGTCACATCCATTCATGTAAAAAATTAGGCATTTCAAGTAAATATTTACTGTATCTTCTTCATATGTGCATTAATTAGTAATTAAAATAGAAAATAAATATTATTACATAACACGCAAAAATGTAAATTTATATTTTTAATTCTACATATCACATGAAGTTGTAGGTAAAATCTCCATTGACAATGATGATGGCAAAATATTTTGATGGTTGTCGTTATTGTTTGTTGCACTTGTTCTGTTGGTTGCTTTTCTTTTCCTTCTTTTGTACTCCCATCGTTCCAAAATACTTGTTGTGGTTTTAATTCAAATTTGAAATGTAGGGAGAAATAATTTGTTCATGTGCATCTTTGATGTCTTGGGTAGCCCATGAGACATATTCTCTTTTATCGAAAAAAAACATGTACATTGTCCTTTGATGTTCATAATTGAACACGTACACCCATGTGCTTTATTGTTATAGCAAAAACCATTTTAATCTTGAAATCCACCGCTCTAGGGGTCCTTTTTACAAATAAGGTGTCTTGGTAGCTATTTTCGTTCTTCCAACATGCCCTACAAACATTGTTAGAATCCATCTTCATTTGCTCGTTCCCCCATAAGAAACTACAATGTGCACACGTGCAATCGCAATTGTATGGTTAGGATGAATGGATATATACATATATGCCACACATCAGTATTGTGATCTGAAGCTTGTCAATGTCCCTTGAATAATTTTCGTACTAGATCAAAATCTGCTTCAAAGAGGAGATGGTTGTATGCCAGCAATGCGGTAGAGAGGCTAACTGTAAAAAAACAAATGTGCTGGAGAGGCGTTCTCGTGGAAGCTAAGTCTTAGACGGGGGCCATGCAGGTGATGATAGTGCTAGAGAGTGTTTTGCTCCTTGAAGGCACTATCGAAGAGTACTTCCTTAGCAATGGATCATGCATGGTCGGGCCATGATGTAGCCACATAGGTTGTCGACATGGTTGGAACCTTCCTCGAGGGTCGATGCGATGAAGCCAGCCACGAGCCCACGACGATGCATACGGCCAGTTGTTTCCTTCCTTGTAGGCCTCTTTGAATAACCCACTCACAACTCATTCAAATATGGCGGTGGTTGCCTATTTTGTCCAGAGATGGCATTGCCGGTTTCCTTTTTTCATCTACATAAATTGGTGTAACCTCTTTTTGTTTCCCTTATCTTAATGAACGGGCATATGGCTTGCTTTCTCGTCAAAATATAAGGGTGTGTATCTCATTTCTCTATGCAAAAAGGTATGCAAAAAGAGTGTATATCTCATTTCTCTATGACAACTTTAACATAAGGGTGTGTATACTCTTTCTTTACATCTTCCTTAGAAATTCATCATTATTGTTAGACTTAGACCTAGTAACGGTGTATATATGTCTCTGTATAATACAACAATTCTCTTGCGTCAACTAGAAAAATAAATTGGAATTCTCCCGAAATAGAATGAAAGGACTAAGCTTTAGAGTTTGGGATGTTCCCTAATCATCACGCCAAACAGGCTCATCAAGTGACAGATGCATATTTGTATTTCCCAAAATCTCTCATGCCTAACTAACTATTTGTCTGGTGATCGAGCAAAGACATAAGGATCATCGTCCAATGTGAATTGTGTATGCATGTTTGCAGTTTTCCTTACTATGAATTAAGCACGACGACTCATCACCATCAATATCATTTTGTGGCATGGATCCTCCAATGTATGTGATACCTGGGATGGTCTCGCTACAAAGCCACTAGCTTATAAATAAAGGTGAAATGATTTATATCTCAAGAGATGAGTACTAGAAGCAAGTACAAGAAAGGTGAATGGCTCATTGACTTATTGAGAGAGGGAGAGGGAGAGGGAGAGGGGATTAAGGTAAAAGGGAGAGAGAGTTAAGGTAAAGTTAATGCTTGTGGAGAAGCAAATGAATTTACTTTTGCAATGCTTGTTCTTTTCTTTCTTTTTAACATCGGAGGTCAACTCCTTGTGTGTTTCTACTATAGATATTATATTTATTATATGAACTATTTCCATATATAAGAGATGGAAATGAACAAGCAATCCTGAAAGGCCCCAAAATACGACAAAATGAATGGAATTTTACCATCTCTATGTACATGCTTGACGTAGCTGATTTGGGTTGAAGAATTTGATGTGCTGTTGCATAAAAAGGTAAATTCTAACACAAGTAATAGCCTACCAGGTTTGGAATGATGTCATCTATCATTGTACTAAGATTCGGAGTTTCAACAAATCAAAGCAATGTCTCACGGTTTTCATTTTACAGACGGAAAATGATGTCATCATTTTGCTGGAAAAGCAATATGTTGAGTGAATCATCCGGGATGTCTTGTACACACCAACACCACAACATAAGTTTTCCATATATGGTCACACACCATCCATTTATGGTACAATTGTCATATTTAGTTCCTAGAAACTAAAATGTTATGGATGAGATATTTCTATGGATCTACCAGACTCATTTGCACTGAAATGTAAAGGTTCGGGATTTCGGTCTTTCCTCTAGAAATAGAGCAACATGTCACATCCAACCGAGGTAGCTATAGACCAATAACCTTCCTACAAGGTGTGCATACTTGGACTACTCGTTAAACAGCGATGTTTTACTTTGCTTCCTAGGTAAGATTTCCAAGGAACAAAGTGACTCAAAACTCTTGAGAAATAGCTAATTCAGGAGACAATTCCCGTAGTTTAAACATGGTCGAGCACACTACTTCCTCTTTTCCACCTGTAGTAATGGTGAGGTTGCTAGAATTCTCAGTCGAGGTGGTGCAATTGAGAGAAGGAATCTTGCGTATAGCAGTAAGAGTCGTAGGGCAGAGGTCATGCACGACACCGAGGAAGAGATGGTAGTGGAGAGGTTTGAGTTGGAAGCATCAAGAGATAAATTATTGTGGGTTGTGGGTACATTTTGGAGATGAATTGCTGCCCTCTAGGCCTAGAAGGCTGGAGCCGGTTACCTGACCGCTGGTAGTGGACTGGGCTGGCGTGAAGTGACGTGCAAGAATAGCGGTCGTCACGACCGAAGTGGCAAGAAAAGATAATTTCTTTCTTTTTTTCGGAAAATTTTCGATCTATTCACCTTAATCATGACAGTACATCGGACATCAGAAATAACAATGAATACATATCCGTAGACGACCTAACGACGACTACACGCACTGAAGCGAGCCGAAGGCGCGCTACCATTACCGCCCCTCCATCGCCGGAGTCGGGCACACATTGTTGTAGTAGACAGTCGGGAAGTCGTCGTGTTAAGGCCCCATAGGACTAGCACCCCAAAACACCAACCACCGCTAGTGTACTGGAGAGTAAACACACCGACCGGGCTTCTTTAAATCATTTCTATTAACTAAATATTTAAAGAAATCATGGGTGTGAACATTCTAGAACAATGTGGACTGTCGAGCAGATGAATGCTCGACCTGACCGAGAGCAACAATACACCCTCTTCCTCCAAAAATACTTGTCGCTCCAACGCGTTATAGTGCCAAACATCCACTTGCCTCCATCCCGGATGCTCTCGTAATTAAACCCGTTAACAGTCGCGGTAAGGGCGCCCCCTCGCTGCATCCACGTCACACCTGCTACTGTGCGTCTTCGCTTTTTTTTTTTTTTTT
>LR738715.1:811767534-811802981 GCA_902687465.1 Secale cereale | reverse complement strand
TTTTTTTTTTTTGAAGGCAAAGCAGAGCTTTATAACTTAACGGTGGTTAGGCAAATCGCCTAACACACGATCAGCCACAATGGGCGGTACATCATTGGTCCATTCCATACATAGATTTGGCAGGCTACTCCGGCCTATCTGCGCAAGCTCATGTGCAACAAAATTAGCTTCCCGTCTACAGTAGCAAACCGAAAACCTGGAAAACCACATTTTAAGCTGAAACTTTATGTCTTCGATGGCAGCAGCGTATGGTGAAGAGTCGGCTTTGCTGATATCCAATGCCTCCACGAGCAGCTGGGAGTCCGTTTCAAAAGCCACCCTAATAGCCCCCAGGTCAGCCGCTGTTGCCACCGCCTCACTCATAGCCCCCACCTCCGCTGCAAAGGCATCCGCCGTATGCTCAAGTCTCCCTGCACGAGCTATTATCACATGTCCTTCATGGTCTCGAGCTGCGACGCCCCAACCTCCCGTTTCACTACCTGGTACAAAGGCTCCGTCAAGGTTGATTTTGATCTCATCCTGGTTCGGTGGTGCCCACGCAGTGGTGACTGTCTTCCCTGCTTTAGAGAACACCTCCGCATACTCCAAAGCATCGCACCTCACCCTCCGTATGATCTCTCCTGTATGGATCGTCTCCTCCCCTTCTCGGATTTTATTCCTGTGGTTCCACCAGTGCCACCAGAGGGTAACTATGAGGATTCTCTTCTCCTCAACGAATTCCCACAGCTTATCTAGCATCGTGTGTATTCCTGTTATTCCTTCCAACTGTATCCTCTCCTTTTCAAGCTTCAGTACTCGCCAGGCCTCCTTAATTACCTTGCACTTGACAAACAGATGCGCGCCATCTTCCTCAGCTCTCCCGCATAGAAAGCATCGCGAGGTTTCCAGTTTCATACCTCGTCTCGTCAGGTTTGTACATAGCGCTAGTGATTGATGTTTCATGCGCCAAATGAACATTTGCAGCTTCACAGGGCATCTCATTTTCCAGATTCGCTTCCAGGACTGGTCATCAGAGCGCTCGAGTTGTTCTGCCCTATCGTTGCTCGATCCCGGCGCCCCGGTACTCGCTTGGGTCTCCAGCGCCACTTTTAGTTTATAGGCGTTCTTCACCGAGAAGACTCCCTTGGAGTCAAAGTGCCAAGCAACAAAATCATCTATCCCCTCCCGCAGTGGGATATTTAGTATCCTCCTGGCATCTTCCCCACAGAATGTATCACGAACAAGTGCATCATCCCAATTTCCTGTCGTTGGATCGATGAGCTCGTTGACATTGGTTAGTAGGCTGGCTCCCCGTGGTGTTATAACTCGCCTCGACCAGGCTCTCGGGATCCAAGGGTCCATCCAGATGTTCACTGTGGTGCCGTCCCCTATCCTCTTAATATAGCCGTGCTTCACAAGCTCCAATCCCCTCAGAATACTCCTCCATGAATATGAGATTCCATCATATGCTTCAGCATCTAGCACATATCTGTCAGGAAAATACCTTGCCTTTAGAATAGTTGCGCATAGAGTGTTAGGGTTTTGGACGATCCTCCAGGCCTGCCTCGCCAACATCGCCATGTTAAAACAATGCATATCCCGAAATCCCAGGCCTCCCATGGCTTTTGGTTTAGCGAGTTTGTCCCAGCTTATCCAGTGCATAGGGTTTTGTTTATCTTGTTGACTCCACCAAAATTTGCTCATCATTGTGTTAAGCTCTGAACAGAATGTCTTGGTTAGATCGAAGCAAGACATGGCAAACGTTGGAATGGCTTGCGCTACTGCCTTCACTAGCACTTCTTTGCTCTCTTTTGCCAACAGCCTCTCTTGCCATCCGTTCATCCTCCCACAAACATTTCGTTTGATATAGCTGAATGCTCTCTTCCGGGATCTTCCAACATGAACTGGAAGCCCTAGATACTTGTCATTCCAGTTCTCACTACCAATTCCCAGGATCCCTTTAACCTCTGCTCGTTCGGCCGCTCCAGTGTTCGGGCTGAACATAATGGCAGATTTTTCTGTATTTATGCACTGTCCGGAGCAGTCTTCGTATAGCTGTAGGGCCTCATGTAGTGCCGCAGCCTCCTGCCCTTCTGCTTTGATTAGTAACATAGAATCATCCGCGAAGAACAGATGTGACACTGGTGGCGCCCTTGGGCAGATCTTGACTCCATGAAGCGTACCATTCCGCTCCGCATCCTTAAGTGCCGCTGACAGGCCTTCAGCACAGATCACAAAGAGATATGGAGACGCTGGATCTCCTTGCCGCAGGCCCCGAGAGGGGGTAAATTGCTGCGTAAGCTCCCCGTTTACTTTGATCTGGTAGCGCACAGTGCGCACACACTTCATTATAAGGTTTACCCATCTTGTGCTGAAGCCGAGCTTACCCATCATGGCCTCAAGGAAACTCCATTCAACTCTATCGTAAGCTTTACTCATATCAGCCTTCACCGCCGCATAACCTGATCTTCCGTTCCGTTTCTTCATAATGTAGTGGGATAGTTCGTATGCTATGAGTACATTGTCTGTGATCAGCCTTCCCGGTACAAACGCGCTCTGGTTCTCTGAGATTATATCGGGAAGGATCAGCTTGAGCCTGTTAGCAATCACCTTCGAGATCAACTTGTAGATCACATTACATAAACTTATAGGCCTGAGATCCTTTATTCTTCTAGGGTTTTTGACTTTTGGTATGAGCACGACCACTGTATCGTTCCAGCCCTCCGGCATGGCGCCCCCGTTGAGAACAGCGAGCACTTCCTCGACCACCTTATCCCCCATCAGGTGCCAATTCCTCTTGAAGACAACCGCCGGCATACCATCAGGCCCCGGAGCCTTAAGATCACCGATATGGTCCAGTGCTGCTTTTACTTCTTCCCTACTGAACGGTGCATTCAGTAATTCATTCATCTCCTGGGACACTCGCGGTTGGACCTTTGCAAGCAGCTCAGGTAGCCGGTGAGGGTTTGCGGACGTAAAGAGCTCCTGAAAAAAGGAACACACAAAGTTAGTCAGAGCCTCCCCCTCTTCCACTACACTCCCATCCTCCTTCCTAATCTCCTTCAGTTTGTTTGTTCTCCTGCGCGCGGACGCCACTGATTGCAGATACTTGATGTTTCGGCCTCCTCCCTTCAGCCACCACATGTGAGCCCGTTGTTTCAACTTTGTGTATTTCTTCTCTTTTAGATCGTGTAGTAGAGCCCTCAGCCTTGCTTCCTCCTTGATTTTCTCCTCCGAGACCACCTCCTTCATACACCTCTCCAGCTCCTTCCTAGTACGCTTGATCCGCCCTTCTAGCTCCCCTATCACCTCCCTACTCCACTTCTTCGTGTTGTTCGCCACGGATCTCAAGGCTGCCGCCACGCTCCTCTCTCCCTCCCTCCAGCTCTTCTCCCATGCTTCCTTAATCACCTCCGCACACCCCTCCTCCTGCAACCATCTGGCCTCAAAGCGGTATTGATTATCACCTGTCCTCCCCTCATTTTCCGTTCCTTCCAGCTGAACAATTAAGGCTCTATGATCCGAGTGTCTAGCTTCTCCGTTGATAACCACCGCCTGTGGGAACAAGTCAGACCACTCCTTGTTTGCGACTGCTCTATCCAGTCTTTCACAAATATATGTTCTCATCTCCTTACTATGATTCCTCCAGGTGAACTGGTCCCCCAGGTAGCCAATATCCCGCAAGCTGCAATGATCCAGCGCGCCTTGAAATGCATCTAGGTAGTGTTGCGGCCGATCTACCCCTCCCACCTTCTCCTCGCTGTTTAGTATCTCATTAAAATCTCCAAAGCATAGCCACGGTCTCTGTCTCTGATGTTGCTGATACAAAATTCTTAGCAGGCGCCACGTTTCCACCTTTCGTTGCATTTCCGATTCTCCATACACTCCTGTTAGACGCCATACAGCACCATCCTCTCTTTTAACATCCACATCCACATGTCTCCTGCCATAGGAGCGTAGTGTTACGTCTATTTCCTTCCTCCAGAACAAAGCCACTCCTCTCCCACTTCCTTCATCCTTCCACGCGACCATGTTGGCGAGCCCCAACATCCACCGAAACTTCCCTAGGTCCTTCTCCTTCAGCCTTGTCTCACACAGAAAGAGAATGTCGGGTTCCTCCGTTCTTCCCATTTCGAGAAGAGCTTGAACTGCCGGGCCGTTCCCGAGTCCCCGGCAGTTCCAACTTATCAGTTTCATTGCTCCCGGCGGGGCTGCTCAAGCAGCCCGGCCGATCCTATTGTGTTTTGCTCTTGCATCACCGCGTCTGCACCACTGCCGCTTTGGCCTGTCATACTGCTAGCAAACCCTTCATCTACCCCTCGACTCTTCTTAACCCTGTCTATTTCATCCACCTCCATACTCTCTCCTCCCCTCTTCCCGAGCATCACCCCCAAGGGTTCCTGCTGGCTTTCCTCAGCTACCACTCTTCCCCTTCTCCTAAACCTCTTCCCTTCCTTGCTTTTTCCACCTCCTTCATCCAAACTGGTCGACCGCCCCAGCTGTACGTTCCCCTGTTGATTCACTCTCTTCGAGCCATCTTCCTTCGGGGTAATATACGCTCCTCTCCCCATTGACTCATCCTCAACCAATCTGTGTGCTGTTAGTTGAGTGCCTTGTACTTGGTTTTGATCTTGGGGGTCTCCATTTCCAAACAGTAGGGTTCTTGCGGCTCCTGTACCCACTTCAACCTCTACTGCCTCCTTCAGTTTGAGCGGACTTGTAACTTCCTTCTCTTCCTCTCTCCCTGCCTTCTCATTATTCCTAGGCACCAGACTGTCTTTCCTCCACGACGGTGCATCGCTCCCTGACCCCTGAGAGCCTTTGCCCCAATTGAACTTCCTGCGATCTCCACTGGGCATACTCCCTTCACTGCTTCCACCCCCATCCAAGCTCTTGCCCTGATTACTGCGCCAGCCATCAGACCACCTGTTCCTTCCTCCCTCCTCTTTCCTTAGCTTCTCTTCCGCCCGCATCCAAGGGCCATACTGTGGTGCCTCACCTCTCACCGGCTTCAAGTTGCAGTCCTTCTCTCCATGGCCAATAATGCCACAGGTATAACAAAAGTCCGGCATGTGTTCGTACTCGAAGCGGCACCAGAGGAGATCCTTCTTCTTCTTCCTTGCACTATCCTCTTCCCCCTCCCCAACTTCCGACGTCCTATTGCCACCCGATTTCCTCTCCCTATCAAGTACAAAACCCCGCAAGATTGGCTCCTTGATGTTCAGCTTCACTTTTACCCTCAGAAACTTCCCCATAGCTCTACCATCTTGTCCTACATCCACCTGGATCAGTTCATGGAAATTCTCCCCAATCTTTTCGCCTGTATCTATATTCATATACCCCAGAGGCAGGCCAAAAACTCGAACCCATATCGGAATAATGTTAAACCCATATTCATCCACCGTCTTCTCAGGGTCGAACTCCTCCATGACCAAGAGCTCCTTATCAAACCACCACGGGCCATCCTCCAATGCTCGTCTCCAGCCCGCTGGTTGGCGGAAGGTAAACAGAAACACGTTCGCCTCTACCTCCTTGCAGTCCAGTCCCTTGATCGGGCACCAGATCCTCCCCAACGTTTGGCCGATCACACTTGCATGCGCAAGTTTCTCCGAGAACAACTTCCCCATCGCTTGCGGTTCCTCCAACATCCAACAAGATCCCTTCCCCTTATCCTCCCCGATCTTCAACCCTTTCTTCTCCGCCTCCGACAGTTTTAGTCCCTTCATCAATCCCTCCACGCCGTCCATATCGGCCCTACTCTTCTCAAGCCTGCGTCTCCACCAGCCCCAGATCCCTGGGGAGAGATGCTGAGATGTGCGCCCACGGTCCCCAGCTCCTGGCAGGCTCAACTCCACGGGGGGGAAGGAGGAACGAACGGTGTCGACGGGCGGGAGGGGCAGCAGCACGCTACAGATCACCGCCGCCAGGAACCCTAGCAGCGATGCGATCGCCCTCGGGATCGCCACTCCGCAAATTACGCTAACCGCCACCGTGTGGGGCGGACAGGTTCCCATGTCTTCGCTTTTTTATTGGACCCACTCGATTGCTTGTTACCGGAGGCGATTGACACAGAGAGAGAAAGGGATCGCCCAACCCCCTCCATCCCCCGATTCCTCTCCCTCTCCCCTCGCCTGCCGCCGCCACAACTCACCAGAACCATCTCCCGCAGCCGTCGTCACCACCAGCGCCCTCCCCGGCAGGAAGAGGGGGGCAGAGGCAGCAGCCAGCCGCGACTCACCACCAGCGCCCTCCCCCGGCAGGAACAGGAGAGCCACGACTCATCACCGGCGCCCTCCCCCGGCAGGAAGAGGAGGGCAGAGGCAGCAGCCAGCCGCGACTTGTCCATGTCGCGTTTTGGCCCAGATGCGTGCACCCCGTGCTCTGCCGGCGCTCGTCGGCCTCGATCTGACCTCGGCAGTAGGAGCTCAAGCCGATGAGCGCGGCCTCGATCCGGACTCGACAGGAGGACATGCGCCATCTCATTCCTATCGCTTTTGGTTGCACCTCTCGTGAGTTCCTCTTTCTAATCCCCTTCCTCTCTAATTTAATTCTCGTTTTAAGTGTATCTGCTGCCTATGGCTGCTCTAGGTATTTTCGTCTTCCCCACTTCTACTCTTATACTCCATTTTGACTTAGTCCTGTTTTCTACATCTTTCACAAGTAATATTTTTTATTTCCTGAATTCTATATATGCTCATTGGACTGCAACAGCGAGGGATGCTAGAGATGGAGACTTTCATGACATCTTGTCACCTCCAAATAAATAGAGAGGAAAAGCAGATGAGAACATTGGTTCGAAAATTCAAAGTATCAAAGAATTGGTCTGGCTTTGGTCATGGTAAGTGCACTCAACTTTATAAGGTCAACTGAATGATATCATTGTTGTTTTAAAGTTGATTACATCGAATAGGATTGAAAGGCTGAAATGTTGTTACTGTTTTTTGCCTTCTCTGAAGAAATTAATTAAGCTGTTGTTTGGCCTGTGATATCTTGTGCTTGTTAGAGGGATCCCATCTAGCACTATCTGCTGGTCTACAAAGAGTCAGGAGGCGCATGTGAATGTTTAATCAACCCCGTGAGCAGAGTAGGTGTTAATTAACTAGTCATGGGTTGATTAAAGCAATTCAAATATACTCTTTTGCAGGCTGAGTTCACTTTGATGGGTGGTACTTTCATGTCATTACAGGCTGATTATTGTGATCATTTTACCAGAAATCTGCAATATGCTTTATCGGGGCATACTTCTACTAATGTTGCAGAGGTGGTTTGTTATTCAGAACATAGTGCTGTCAAACGTAACACTAGGACAATTGGGACGGAAGGTTCATTCAACATCTGTCCATGATTCTAGGATGCATTTGAAAATTCCCTGTGATTGTTTCCCTGAAACATCTAATTGGTCTTTTTATTCCAGGAGACCTGATTATTGCTTGGGGCTTCATCTTTGGCAAATGCTATCTCATCGATGTACCCGCTTTCACATTTGTGTTCAGAGTACAAACAGAAGCCACACAGTAGTTGTTGTTGCTGATTGTTTTTCTTCTGCAAAAGATGTTGTTTAAGGTTATTGCTCATCGACCCTCTAATTCCTCTTGTTGAATTAACTTCGAAAACATTTGGTTCATTTATGAAAATGAGGTGTCTTCTAGCTTGAGTTATGATTTGCACAATTGTCCTTACATCATGATTTACCTATTGATAAGTGGTTGCACGATGATGCTAGATTTAATAATGTCGGAGTTGAGAGAGATATGAAAACAACTATCAGGTCAAAGTAAGCATCACCTGCTATGCAAGCGATGTACGGCGATGGCGAGCGCCACTGAGTGTGCACGGTGCAGAAGTCTCTATGGGAAGGGGGAGCGGCTGTTGGGTAATATCTTTCTTCCCATTTCTCCCTTTTTATCATTTGCGGTCTTGCCAAACATTGGATGTCACATCTCCAAAGAAGTTTAGTACTGATCTTAATGGAACATATGTTAAGTTGCAATTCTGGATATTTACATGATTGTCTTATTTCTCTTCTAGATTTTGTTGAAGCAAAAAATTGGTTTCTGATGCATTCAAAAATCAATAATCATCAGCGGCAACAAAATTTACAAGACCGGCCAGTGGATGGTGACTATCTCCAGACTTGATCTTTCTATTTGACACTGCATAACATATTATGGCGTCAGAAGAACAGTCTTCTGTGATGCCCGCAAGAGGGACGTGGTCTACATTGAGCAGTACTACGATGGCGCCGACGAACAGCTGCTCAAGCAGGCGATGGTGAAGGCGAGCGTCGTCTCAGTGGGGGCAGTGGAGGGCTGTCAAAGTAATAAGAGTAGTCTTTAATACATCTTCTATCCCATCATGGCTACCATAAGAAGGAAGGGGCCTCGGCCGAAATCTCCATCAGGTTGCGCCCTCGACCAGCATCTCCATCAAATCCCGTCGACATTGCAAATTCTGACAACACGTCCAATGTCGTTGCCGAGCTTGCCGGCGGAGGAAGAACATCCGTCGAGCCGTCCAATGTCGCCTGCGGCTGCTACACGAGGTATGTATCCCCTTAAAAGCAAATCAATCAATAGAAGCCCTTGTTTCTGTTATTGTTTCTGCCCCCTAGCTGGCTGGCTTTGTCTGCCACACAAGTGGGAAGTGCAAATGATTCTGAAAGTTGATTCAAGTCTGTAGTGCTTCAACTAGATTCATAGATGCTACACTTCTGTTAGTATGTTCAATATTTTTGCCTTCTGAGACTAAACAGTGTAGCTGCTCTATATCCAGTACACCTGCTAATTATTTTTGTAATTTCGTTGATTCAGATTATCATAGGTAATTCGCATAATGGATTGTCATAAATAATTTGCATCATGTTGTACCAACAGCCGAGTGCATGGTTCTACTAGCTTATTTGTGTTCGAGCATCGAACAAGCTATGCATGCTCTAAGATTTGAAGCGTGACTGACTTTTTTGTGTCGACTGAATTCTTTTGTTACAATCATCAGCGGAGATTTCTAAAAATAAATGTGGATTGGTAAGACTAAGTTCGAATATCATATTTAGTGGGTCATAATTTCTTATTCCAAAAGCAGATGTTACACAAAAATACATGATTGATTTGATAAATTTAGAAGTTACCAATGGTCATACACGTCGCTGCTGCATGAGTTCATGTCGTCGGTAGTGGCTCGCTCGTCAACAAGGCCAATGAAATCAGGGGGAGCACGAGCGGGTCCGGGGACGGACACACTTGATGCTTCTTCAATTCACTATAGCAAAATACTAACAGCATCAACATCGACATCGTTCATCACTCCCCTGACGGCGTCTTCGATACTTCGTCCCAGATTAATTAGTATAAGTTGCCTCTTGTAGAGCTATATAGGTTGGTGTAAGCTCGGTTTGATTTGGCCTGGTTTTGATGTCTACTGTGTGCAGGTGCCAAAGGTGTCCGATCGAACTTAGTTGGAGGCCAAACAGGTTCGACTCTCGGACATGCCACCAATAACGCTCGATGACACCGATGCCCAGACTGTAAGTTTACCCCCTCAGCCCTGATATATTGGTGCGAGACACCCTGCATTTACATGATATTGCTAGGAACGCGTGCAAATTGCATAATTTGTTATACATGCTGCTTAACTTGATCACCGGTGTGCTGTTAATTGGACCTCAAGAATAGAGATGACACCTTACCATAGGCAGCTCTTAATTATGTGTGCGTTAATTCAATTCTGAAAGTTGATTCAAGTCTATAGTGCTTGAAGCAGTTCATAGAAGCGATTCCGTTAGTATGTGAACAAAAAGCTCATCTTATATGTGTGACCGGAGTTGCAGAATATGAATAGGCGAATGATCATAGATGCCAACACCTACAGTGTGATTTATCTTGATAGAGGTGCAATGGATTCGTAAGTAGTTTTAATGTTTTTTTTCTAGATAGCTCAAGTACTTAAGCTTCTGCAATCATGAAAAACAAAAGAAGGGACCAGTAGTCAGGTTCCATTAATCCTTCTATAGGTGTTCTCTTTGATGCCTTTCCCCCTTCATTACCAGTACAATGATGCTTTCTCTGTTAACCTTCTCAGTGGTGTTGGCCGCTGTGTTCTTGACCTTGAAAGTGTATTTGCAACTTTACCCATAATACTTTTGTGTGATAGTGAGGCAATTTAGTGGCATGCCTTCAGTTACAGAAAAAGTAACAAGAGTTGTTGAAAATACGAATGGGTCATCAATGGTCATAGAACAGGAGAGCAATTTGAATGGGCAATGGAAACATGAGTAAAAGAAGCAGCTAAACGGAGGCCGCTTGCCCAGAGTGTCTCGGAGGAGGATGTCACTGCCACTGGATTGGCGGATGACTACTTGGTGGCGTATGGATGTTGCACTGTATGGATCTTGATCTGTAATTGGATAGTTCCTGACCTCATTCTAGGAGGCTGATTGGAGCCTGGTACTTCACTTTTCTTCCTTACTGATAAATGCTCCCATTCATTAATTTGGTAATGCTCATGACATTGCACATGAGTTGCTGCGAGCCAAGCGATAGAAAAGTTTGAAACTAATGCTGCAGATGACCTTTCTTTTTTCTTCTTCGTGACATTTTTTTTGTTCAGCATGTTGATAAGAAACTACTCCCTCTGTTTCCAAATATATGTCTTTTTAGAGATTTCAATGTGGACTAGATACGGATGTATATAGACGGATTTTAGAGTGAGATTCACCCATTTCCACCGTATGTAGTCCATATTGAAATATTCTAACTAGACTTATATTTAGGAACGGAGGGAGTACTTTGTTTGTAGTCTTTGTACAACCTGCTTTGGTCAGAAGAATGTTCTATCAGGCAACCATGTCTGATATGTTCACATGACTTCTTTCATGTGGCCGTTCCTCATATTCCTTTGCTTCCAACTATTCCAGCCAGCTGCAATGAAGTCCTCCAAAGAGAAGGGTTTGCAGAAAATGATCTTGTCATCCCAGATAAGCAGGTCGGGGTCAAAGCCAGTGCCGAGGGGGATTTCAATGGATCACTAACACGAGAAACTGAAATGGCAGGACCAGAAAAGATGGTCCCAGATCTCACTGCAGCCGGATGTGCAAGAACACATCAATGATCATCTGTGAGACTAACACTGAAATTTTGTCGATGGAGCATTACCTCTGCTATTTAGCTTCTAAAGTACAATGACTTGTACGTACAACTATAATAGCTAGCAGCATGGTTTATCCCCTTCTGGTTCTACTATTTTTTCTCTAGAGTAATGGCATAGAGAAAGCATGTGTATATGTTGAGGTTAGTCTTCTAAAACTAATGCTGCAGATGTTCTTTGTAGACTCAGCATGTGTATTTATTTTATTTTTACTTCTTTGTGACGTTTGTTGGTTTGGCATGTGGATAAGAATATATATTTTTAGTTTATGACTTCTTTCATGTTAGCATTTTTTTATGCTGAGCTGTAGATGGCAAATATTATCGATCCATGCATCTTATTTACTTTTTTGTCGTCAGTTAATCATCTGACAGAGGAGAAGTATACCACACCCAGGAATCAGCATTAGCATAGTCGAATGTACAATTTAGTTCCAATCAAACAGCTTGCATTCTTGAGATTCCAGCCGGCTTTTGCAGTGATCCATTAACAGTTTGTGTCCTTGACGGAATCACAAACTAAAAAGGAAATACGGAGTACATTACTGGATCGGACATGGAAAGGGGAAAAGCAATCGCCAATCGGAAGCAAATTCATACACCAACTCGGACCAACAAAAGTTGGACGAATATAAAGTACCCAGCTTTTAGAGATTGGACGCCTAGATTAGTACACAGAAAAAAGTATGGGCAACTTAGTACACGCCCAGGTTACACAGACTGATTTTGATTTCTAAAGAAGAGCAAATCTCCAAGTATACTCCAAGATACCGAGACAATCAGAGCAGATCAATCTATAAGCAATCTCCAAGCTACCGACCCAACCAGAGCCAAGGAGCCATAAGTATATTCCTTATCACCTTATACATGATTAATATACACCAACTCTATGATCCATCTCTCCATACAACATCATTCAATATCCTTTCGAACAATGTGGTACCTGCCATGCATATACATACTCCCTCCGTTCCTAAATATTTATCTTTTTAGAGATTTCAAATGGACTACCACATACGAATGTATATAGACATATTTTAGAGTATAGATTCACTCATTTTGCTCCGTATGTAGTTACTTGTTGAAATCTCTAGAAAGACAAATATTTAGGAACGAAGGGAGTAAAATTTATCGTCAGCAATTTTGAACTTTGGGGCAAGTAAAATCAGTTAATTATGAAATTTATCATCATCAATTTTGAACTTCTGGACAAGAAAACAAACAAGAAGAAAAGTACACGCCATGCATACATACACAAAGGAGAGAAGAAGAAGAAGAAAAAGAAGAATAATACCAGTAAAAGTGAGACATACACCAAGAATATTGTCTACATGGAAGTCCCGACCAAAAAGGTAATGCAACATTTTAAATTTCAGTTTCTAATTCTACATTAAAAAAAACTTAAGCATATATGTTACAAATTGCATTACTAATTTTCTAAACTTAAACTCATTACTTGGATTCTATAGAACGATCCAACTTACTTCGGACTTAGAATTAAGTACTACTTGATTGTCTTGAAGGAGGATGTCTTCATGTAGTGAACCGGTAACTCATTTGTGGAAATAGTGTTCCAATTTTTTTGAAAATGTTAACTTTTATTAAATTTTTTTTTACCAAAATTAACTTAATTATCGATGTTTATTTAAATTGCACATAAAAATGATGCACAATGGCACATGAAGCAAATTGTGCCCCTTTTTTGTCTGGTGCAACCCGTGGGCATTTGTACTTGTGAAGCCAAAGCTTTCATCCCTCTTAAAGAAAAGATAAAACAAATATCATGATGCTAACAACTACTGCTTGTTTGCTAACAATCGAGTACTAATATGTGTGGGCGTATGAAAATGGCCGCACGAGACGCTTCGAGGCGCTGCAGCAATACAAGTGCGCACAACTTCGTGTCAAGAGGCGCGCCATGGGCGCGCCCCAACCCCTAGTAGTCTTATTCAGCATTCCACCGTCCGCGCCAAACTCATCGATCAATCTAGAACGGCCAAGCCGACCAGAACAATCTTCCGAGTTCCACATCACCTGCCTGCCTTCCGAGTCATCTTAGGCCCAGCAGGTTCATCTCACCTGCTCACCATAGACGGCTAATCATAGCCCTAACTAATCGCCAAGCAGAAACTACTGTATTATTAATTTATCTAGTGCTAAGATTTGTTCAGCTGCCCATGTCGCGGTTCTTGCACTATGTTATTATCGGTTTAGGTGCAGGGCCGTTCTCCAACCTAATGCATCGTCATCGTGCCACCGATTAATTAATCAATCAATGTAACACGGATGGCCCCTATGAAAGACCTGATACATGCCACCAGGTCAAACACGCACCGGGAAGCAAGACTGCCTGTTTGGTTCATGGCTAACTTTGCCACAACTAAGCTTAGGCAAAGTGTGGCTGTCATAAAAAGTGTGGCTCACAAAATGGCCATCACAAGTGTGGCAAAATTTGGCAAAAAGTTAAGGGCCAAATGGCTAGAAAAGTGTGGCAAGCCACAAATGGCTATTTTTTTTAAATAATATATTTTTTTATTAAATTTCATAAATATTACGCGGCCAATTTTTTTTTCAAAAATAATACACCGTCGGCCCGCAGCAGGCCGCCTGGATCTAGTCAGCCCACAGCAGGCCGACTGGGCCTAGTCGGCCCATAGCTGGCCGACTGAGATCCAATTGGCTTGCTGCTAGCCGACAGGCCTGTCGGCCGCGAGCCCTCCTGCAGTCGGCCTGCTGCTGGCCGACAGGAGCTCAGTCGGCTTCCAGCTGGCCGACAGGAGCCCATTTGGCTAACCGCTGGCCGATTGCATGTAACGTGATGCATGTTGCACGTTGTTCACTCCTTCCCGCCATATTTTCCCCCCTTTGCTCTTTCCCGTCATATATTTCCGCATAGCTCGTTCCCGCCATATTTTTCCCGCTCTGTAGTTGCCTCCCCCTTTGCTCGTTCCCGTCATATTTACCCGTTTTGCTCGTTCCCGCTATATTTTTCCACTTTGCTCGTTCCCGTCAAATTTTCCCGCTTTGCTCGTCCCGCCATTTTTTCCCGCGTTGCACGTTCCCGCCATTTTTTTCCCGCTCTCTAGTTCCCGCCAGTATCTCCCGCTACCGAGTTCCCGCCTTTCTTTGTGTTCTGAGTCTATAAAACACCCTCGGGAGTAACATTAGTAAGCATTCAGTTGTAGTCTCGTAGTCTCGCCAAGATGTCCGGATATCCTTTCGATCGTAGTTTTCACCCTAGTATGTCCAGATGTCTTCTGAATTTAGCCGCTGATTTCAGGGTAGCCAACAAGATAGTTCAATGGGAGAAGCTCATCAGTACTGACACCCTACTGAATGAGCTGGCTCACGCACTAAGTAGGTGCGGGTGGCCTTCCAGGACCTTTGAGGAGATACGGGAAGAACTTCTGAGGTTGCAGGGGAGATGGAAGAAGCAACAATCGAAGGGTGAATCATGCCTAAAGTGTGCAGCCGAACATACTTTTCTATGGACTGAGGACAGTGAGGATGATGAGGATATCTTCATGGCGCCGCTTCCAGGTTCTACATATGCGAAGGGTAAGAGTTCAGCATCGTCAAAGGGCAAAAGTTCTTCATCGTCGAAGAGCAAGAGTTCTGCATCGTCGAAGAGCAAGAGTTCTGCATCGTCGAAGGACAAGAGTTTTTCATCGTCGAAGGGCAAGAGTTCTGCATCGTCGAAGGGCAAGAGTTCTGCATCGATGGAGGATGACGATGATGACTTTATGTAGTTTTTATCCTTTATGTTGTCAGTTAAGTTGTATGTACCGTTTTATTTAGATGTAGTTATATCTAGTTGTTTGTACTTTCTTGTTGTATGAGCGTTATGTTCTATCTAAATAGTAGAGACTAAAATAGAGTAGTCATATGTCTCATACATAAATACATAGTCATTTGTCTCATACATAAAATAGACATAAGTCTCATGCAGAATTAAATGGTCATGTCTCTACTGATAGATAGAAGCGTCACTGACGACGTCTGCCCTGGTGCGGAGGCGGATCTTGCGGCATCGTCCATCCGTACCTATGTATTGGCCTGATGATACGAGGCGGAATCTCAGACTCACCCTGGTCATACTGTGTATCATGTGTCGGGCCAGGTGGAGGAGTCGAAAACATGTCCGGCCACTGGATGTGCTGCGACATCTGACCCTGTATGTTGTCCTCAGGACGTTGATCACTCCCCCATGTATCATGTGATGCACACATAGACGCATGATATCCATAGGCTCCTGAACGATGGAACATTAAGTCATGCAGAATAAGGTCGCCTAAATTAATATTGAAAACAATACACATACCTGCTGGCTGTGACGGCTGCTCTAGCTGAAACACAAAGCTCGACGAGGGACCCTGTTGCCGTGGCTGTGGAGAAAACACGAAGCTCGACGTGGGACGAAAGTGCTCTGGGTGCTGCCACGTCGAACTGCCAGGTTGGTCAGGAGGGGGTGCCCTCATAGTCGGCTGATGTGCAAGACGCGGACGTGGTTGATGTCGGTGTGTGGAGTGACGCGGCTGCTGCTGCTGGTGCTGAACAACGTCGCTCCTCCGGTGCACGTGATAGCCTCGTAGACAGCCTGAATCTTGTTCTGCATACGTTCCAAGAAGGGCTGTAGCATAGGACGGTGCTGAAGAAGAGGTCCAGACGACAGTGATCGTCCAAAGGTGGTCACGTCGTTGTAGAGTTCGTGTGTCAAGCTAGCCTGCAAATTCTCGCCTTGGTTATTAAGTATGCACGTCAAAAATATTTGACAACTATATTTAAGAACAATATATCTTACCGCGTACTGCCTAGAGCCTGAAGTATCATAGCTCGGGTACATATCCGATGGAGTAGGGTCAGGTATCTCCTCTGGGTGAGAGTGCTCAACGATGCGCAATCGTGTTCCGTTCATGTAGCGCCGCAAATAGAGATTGAATTCATTGAGATCAAAATCATGATTCTGGTGCCATATATGTGTGTTTGCTGTCTCTCATTCTATAACATACGGCTCTAGTCTAACTAGCCACTCGGCAGTTGTCCTATTCATGCCCTTCCTTGTCGTCCTAAAATAGCGGTGTATTTTCAACAATTATCATGTGCTTGAAAAAAGTACTATGAAAGATAATGCAACATTGAAAAACTGGTAAATACATGTGGATGTGTGCTGGCACCAGGTTCTCTGTAGGGGGCGACAGCTGCGACTGCAGAAGACCAAATTGCCTCATAACCCTTTGTTGTGCCATCTCCTCGACAAAGACATCGAAGATGATCTTCGATTTTGTCATCCAGTAATCTCGGTCCCTTGTGCATAGCACAAACAAACCACCGGGGTAGCTCGCTTGTATGGCTGCTTCCGTGTAGGGCTGCCAGATGACCCCAGAGTATGTATCGAACTGCTCGTTCAATGCCGTGTATGCCTTCCTGGTCTGATCACTAGCAAATCGCCTCTGCAGAAAACAAAAGTTAGTACCCGCTAGCATAGAACTATCTTTTGTGCTAAAAAAGTTGCATTAAACTATACAGCAATACATACCTCACGACGTGTCCAACACAGACCGAAAGTTGGCATGTCGATGCCGTCAGCATCGAACCTAGCATCTATAGGCTGATTCACAAGTACGTCTGGTCGCCCTATAGAGAACCTCTCCCACGACCAGAGCTGAAGGAATAGAGGGCATCCAAGAAGGGCTGGCTTTTTCGATGTAAGTTGACAGCCATTGCACATACCTTGGTACGTAGCCGCTAGGACCGCCGAACCCCAACTCCTCTGTCTGATCTGATCAGCCGTCTGAGTGCTCGCTATCTCAAGTGCCATAGGGATGTAGAGCGCGCTAATAGTGGTGACATGGTTCTTTGTGAACATCAACTTGCCAAAAAGCCACATTAAGTAGGCCTCCAGGCTCCGTGTGATCTGTTCCGCAGTCATCGGCGCCGGGAACTTCTGTATCTACATTAAGCATAAAGAAAGTTTTAGTAAGCCACATGTATTTTTCATAAAACTATGGGCACGATAAGTTGAAGATACTAGGTAGGGAAATTTACCTGGAAATTGAGCAACCACTCATACTTAGTTCTGTGATGCTCCCATATTGGATCCGGAACATTCGGATAAAGAGTATGAAAACGATGTGTAAGACCTTGCTCCCAATCAGCCGGTGCATCCAACGGTCCTATGGAATGACCTGCCAACGGTAGTCCGAGCAAAAGTGACACATCCTCTAGAGTAGGAGCCATCTCTCCCCATCGGAAGTGAAACGTGTGGGTCTCTGGCCTCCAACTGTCCACTAAGCAGCTCAACAAGGAGGAGTCGATGGCGAGGCGTTTGCAGCCCGGGATAGACTCAACCAGACGCGCGAAAGGTAAAAGGCCGGCCCATTTCAACCTTCATCACAGAACATTACAATTAGTGTCTCCAATTAATATGCATGTCACTGTGCAAATTAATAAAGCATGTACCTATGTTCCCATCCTCGGTGTATCCTCCAGTGCTCCTTAGGAGTGCGAGTGACCAGAGGCTCAAGCCTCCGCTGAGACCAAATCGCAGCACAATGACCCCTATCAATGTCCCCATGCAGCAACCCCATTCCCGTCATTCCTGCACATAGTGCCACACTTAATACAAATTTCAAACATAGTTCCACACTTAATACAAATTTTCAAACATAGTGCCACACTTCATACAAATTTTCAAATATAGTGTCACACTTAATACAAATTTCAAACATAGTGCCACACTTAATACAAATTTACAAACATAGTGCCACACTTAATACACATTTCAAACATAGTGTCACACTTAATACAAAAATTTTAAACATAGTGCCGCACTTAATACAAATTTAAAACATAGTGCCACACTTAATACAAATTCGGAACATAGTACTGCTGGCTTAGTTTCTTCCTCTACCTCTTACTCCTCTACCTCCTCTTCGTCCCCGGTTGCCACGTCCATGCCCAGTACCACTGGCAGTGACAAAAGTGGGACAATTAGTGTCCCTATGGCCAAATTCATTGCATAGAATGCATTGAATTGTCGGACCTCCTGCTTCAGATTCATCCATATCATTCCGGATGCGATGGCATTGACGTCTGCCTCTACTTGTACGCTTATGCTCTGGGATTGGAATGTAACGCCTTTCAGAGGAGTTGACGGTGTTGAAGTTACCCATTGATCAAAAACCCATCAGCTCACCTGTCCAGGTATTCAGGACAGCCTCTTTTAGAAAATATGGAGACACAAACGATATTGCGTCCAATCCAAGCAGCCCGCAAGCAGCAAGTACATGTGAGCAAGGTAGGTGAAGCAATTTTGGTTTGTTGCATGTGCACTCACATGTTGGCCAGGCTTCATTTCCAATTTTCACCTCATGTGTCCTCATCTCATTTGCACATCCGAATTTGTTGTTGGCTAAGCGGACCTCAAACCTTCTTTCTTGATTACCGATGGCGACTACAGTGTGTGACCTTGCTTTCTGCATCTTGTTCTCCATGTACTTCGTGACTCTTTCACAGTAACGTGTATTCGGATTGTTCAAGATATGTTGCTCTGCTTTTTGACGTCTATCTCTGAAATACTTCACGGTGCCATAGAAAATACCCTCAACGAAGGAAATATGCCCTAGAGGCAATAATAAAGATGTTATTTGTATTTCCTTATATCATGATAAATGTCTTTTATTCATGCTATAATTGTATTAACCGGAAACTTGATACATGTGTGAATACATAGACAAAATAGTATGTCCCTAGTATGCCTCTACTAGACTAGCTCATTGATCAAAGATGGCTATGTTTCCTAGCCACAGACATGAGTTGTCATTTGATCAACGGGATCACATCATTAGGAGAATGATGTGATGGACTAGACCCATCCGATAGCATAGCACTTTGATCGTTTAGTTTTACTGCTATTGCTTTCTTCATGACTTATACATGTTCCTATGACTATGAGATTATGCAACTCCCGAATACTGTAGGAATACCTTGTGTGCTATCAAACGTCACAACGTAACTGGGTGATCATAAAGATGCTCTACAGGTGTCTCCGAAAGTATTCGTGGTGTTGGCATAGATCAAGACTAGGATTTGTCACTTCGAGTGTCGGAGAGGTATCTCTGGGCCCTCTCGGTAATGCACATCATAATAAGCCTTGCAAGCAAATGACTAATAAGTTAGTCACAAGATGATGTATTATGGAACGAGTAAAGAGACTTGCCGGTAACGAGATTGAACTAGGTATAGAGATACCGACGATCGAATCTCGGGCAAGTAACATACCGATGACAAAAGGAACAACGTATGTTGTTATGCGGTTTGACCGATAAAGATCTTCGTAGAATATGTAGGAGCCAATATGAGCATCCAGATTCCGCTATTGGTTATTGACCGGAGATGAGTCTCGGTCATGTCTACATAGTTCTCGAACCCGTAGGGTCCGCACGCTTAACGTTTGATGACGATCGGTATTATGAGTTTATGAGTTTTGATGTACTGAAGGTAGTTCGGAGTCCTAGATGAGATCACGGACATGACGAGGAGTCTCGGAATGTCCAAGACGTAAAGATTGATATATTGGACGACTATATTCGGACACCGGAAGTGTTCTGGAAAGTTTCGGAATTTACCGGAGTGCCGGGGGGGTTACCGGAACCCCCCGAGGGAATGATGGGCCCTGGTGGGCCATAGGGGAGAGAGAGGGCAGCAGCCAGGAGGTTGCGCCCCCCTCCCTAGGAGGATTCCGAATAGGACTAGGGGAAGGGGGCGCGGCCCCTCTTTCCCTCTCCCTCTCCCTCTCTTTCCTTCCCCCCTTTTCCTTCTTTGGTAGATTCCTACAAGGAATAGGATTGCAATCCTATTCCTAGTAGGATTGCAGCCCTAGCCGCACCATAGAGGGCCGGCCGGCCTCCCCCCTTGCTCCTTTATATACGGGGGCAGGGGGCACCCAAAGACACACAAGTTGAATTGTTCTAGCCGTGTGCGGTGCCCCCCTCCACAGAAACACACCTCGGTCATACCGTCGCAGTGCTTAGGCGAAGCCCTGCGCCGGTAGATACATCATATCCGTCACCACGCCGTCGTGCTGACAAAACTCTCCCGTGAAGCTCAACTGGATCAAGAGCTCGTGGGACGTCATCAAGCTGAACCTGTGCTGAACGCGGAGGTGTCGTACGTTCGGTGCTTGATCGGTTGAATTGCGAAGTTCGACTACATCAACCGTGTCACTTGACGCTTCCGCTCCCGGTCTACGAGGGTACGTAGACACACTCTTCCCTCTCGTTGCTATGCATCTAGTAGATAGATCTTGCGTGATCGTAGGAAAATTTTAAAATACTACGTTCCCCAACAGTGGCATCATGAGCCAGGTCTATGCGTAGATGATATGCACGAGTAGAACACAATGAGTTGTGGGCGATAGTAGTCATGGAGGAAATATGCCCTAGAGGCAATAATAAAGTTGTTATTTATATTTCCCTATATCATGATAAATGTTTATTATTCATGCTAGAATTGTATTAACCGGAAACTTAGTACATGTGTGAAAACATAGACAAAACAGAGTGTCCCTAGTATGCCTCTACTAGACTAGCTCATTGATCAAAGATGGTTAAGTTTCCTAACCATAGACATGAGTTGTCATTTGATCAACGGGATCATATCATTAGGAGAATGATGTGATGGACAAGACCCATCCGTTAGCTTAGCACTATGATCGTTTAGTTTTACTGCTATTGCTTTCTTCATGACTTATACATGTTCCTATGACTATGAGATTATGCAACTCCCGAATACCGTAGGAACACCTTGTGTGCTATCAAACGTCACAACGTAACTGGGTGATCATAAAGATGCTCTACAGGTGTCTCCAAAAGTGTTCGTGGTGTTGGCATAGATCAAGACTAGGATTTGTCACTCCGAGTGTCGGAGAGGTATCTCTAGGCCCTCTCGGTAATGCACATCATAATAAGCCTTGCAAGCAAAAGACTAATGAGTTAGTCACGAGATGATGTATTACGGAACGAGTAAAGAGACTTGCCGGTAACGAGATTGAACTAGGTATAGAGATACCGACGATCGAATCTCGGGCAAGTAACATACCAATGACAAAAGGAACAACGTATGTTGTTATGCGGTTTGACCGATAAAGATCTTCGTAGAATATGTAGGAGCCAATATGAGCATCTAGTTTCCGCTATTGGTTATTGACCGGAGATGAGTCTCGGTCATGTCTACAAAGTTCTCGAACCCGTAGGGTCCGCACGCTTAACGTTTGATGACGATCGGTATTATGAGTTTATGAGTTTTGATGTACCGAAGGAGTTCGGAGTCCCGGATGAGATCGGGGACATGACGAGGAGTCTCGAAATGGTCGAGACGTAAACATCGATATATTGGACGACTATATTCGGACATCGGAAAGGTTCCGAGTGATTCGGGTATTTTTCGGAGTATATGGGCCTTATTGGGCCATACGGGAATAGAGGAGAAAGGCCAAAAGGAAGGAGGCGCGCGCCCCCCCTCTGGTCCGAATTGGACAAGGGGTACAGCCCGTTTTTCCTTCTCCCTCTCCACCTCTTTCCTTCTCTCCTACTCCGGAAAGGAAAGGGGAATCCTACTAGGACTTGGGAGTCCTAGTAGGACTCCCCACACTTGGCGCGCCCCCTCTAGGGCCGGCCTCTCCCTTGCTCCTTTATATACGGGGGCAGGGGGCACCCTAGGACACACAAGTTGAATTGTTTTAGCCTTGTGCGGTGCCCCTCTCCACAGAAACACACCTCGGTCATACCGTTGCAGTACTTTGGCGAAGCCCTGCGCCGGTAGATACATCATATCTGTCACCACGCCGCCGTGCTGGCGAAACTCTCCCGTGAAGCTCAACTGGATCAAGAGCTCGTGGGACGTCATCAAGCTAAACGTGTGCTGAACGCGGAGGTGCCGTACGTTCGGTGCTTGATCGATTGGATCGCGAAGAAGTTCGACTACATCAACCGTGTCACTTGACGCTTCCGCTCCCGGTCTACGAGGGTACGTAGACACACTCTCCCCCTCATTGCTATGCATCTAGTAGATAGATCTTGCGTGATCGTAGGAAATTTTTGAAAATACTACGTTCCCCAACAGTGGCATCATGAGCCAGGTCTATGCGTAGATGATATGCACGAGTAGAACACAATGAGTTGTGGGCGATACTAGTCATACTGCTTAGCAGCATGTCATACTTTGCTTCGGCGGTATTGTGAGATGAAGTGGCCCGGACCGACATTACACGTACGCTTACGCGAGACTGGTTTCACCGTTATGAGCACTCATTGCTTAAAGGTGACTGGCGGGTGTCTGTCTCTCTCACTTTAGCTGAATCAAGTGTGGCGACGCCCGGTCCTTGTGAAGGTTAAAACATCACATACTTGACGAAACATCGTTGTGGTTTTTGTATGCGTAGGTAAGAACGGTTCTTGCTAAGCCCGTAGCAGCCACGTAAAACTTGCAACAACAAAGTAGAGGACGTCTAACTTGTTTTTGCAGGGCATGTTGTGATGTGATATGGTCAAGACATGATGAGATATACGGTTTTGTATGAGATGATCATGTTTTGTAAAGTTATCGGCAACTGGCAGGAGCCATATGGTTGTCGCTTTATTGTATGAAATGCAATCGCCATGTAATTGCTTTACTTTATCACTAAGCGGTAGCGATAGTCGTAGAAGCAATAGTTGGCGAGACGACAACGATGCTACGATGGAGATCAAGGTGTCGCGCCGGTGACGAAGGTGATCATGAAGTGCTTTGGAGATGGAGATCAAAAGCACAAGATGATGATGGCCATATCATGTCACATATTTTGATTGCATGTGATGTTTATCTTATTATGCTTCTTATTTTGCTTAGTTTGACGGTAGCATTATAAGATGATCCCTTACTAAATTTCAAGGTATAAGTGTTTTCCCTGAGTATGCACCGTTGCGAAAGTTCGTCGTGCCGAGACACCACGTGATGATCGGGTGTGATAAGCTCTACGTTCAAATACAACGGGTGTAAGCCAGTTTTGCACACGCAGAATACTTGGGTTAAACTTGACGAGCCTAGCATATGCAGATATGGCCTCGGAACACTGGAGACCGAAAGGTCGAGCGTGAATCATATAGTAGATATGATCAACATAAGATGTTCACCATTGAAACTACTCCATCTCACGTGATGATCGGACATGGTTTAGTTGATTTGGATCACGTGATCATTTAGATGACTAGAGGGATGTCTATCTAAGTGGGAGTTCTTAAGTAATGTGATTAAATTGAACTTTAATGTATCATGAACTTAGTCCTCGTAGTATTAGCATATCTATGTTGTAGATCAAAAACTCACGATGTTGCTCCCCGTTTATTTTTTATATGTTCCTAGAGAAAACTAAGTTGAAAAGATGTTAGTAGCAATGATGTGGAATTGTTCCGTGATCTAAGGATTATCCTCATTGCTGCACAGAGAATTATGTCCTTGATGCACGGCTAGGTGACAGACCTATTGCAGGAGCAGATGTAGACGTTATGAACGTTTTGACAAAAGCTCGGTATGATGACTACTTGATAGTTTAAGTGCACCATGCTTTACGGCTTTGGACCGGGACTTCAAAAACGTTTTGAACTCCACGGAGCATATAAGATGTTCCAAGAGTTGAAATTAGTATTTCATACTCATGCCCGTGTCGAGAGGTATAAGACTTCTGACAGTACTTTGCCTACAAGATGGAGGAGAATAGCTCAACCAGTGAGCATGTGCTCAGATTGTCTGGGTACTACAATTACTTGAATCAAGTGGGAGTTAATCTTCCAGATAAGATAGTAATTGACAAAGTTCTCTAGTCACTATCACCAAGTTAGTAGAACTTCGTGATGAACTATAATATGCAAGGGATGACGAAAGGAATTCCCGAGCTCTTCGCGATGCTGAAGTCGGCGAAGGTAGAAATCATGAAAAAGCATCAAGTGTTGATGGTTAACAAGACCACTTGTATCAAGTAAAGGGCAAAGGGATAGAAGGGGAACTTCAAGAAGAATGACAAGCAAGTTGTCACTCCCGTGAAGAAACCCAAAACTAAAACTCAAGCCTGAAACTAAGTGCTTCTACTGCAAAGGAAATGGTCACTGGAAGTGGAACTGCCCTAGATACTTGGAGGATAAGAAGGATGGCAAAGTGAACAAAGGTATATTTTGATATACAGATTATTGATGTGTACTTTACTAGTGTTCATAGCAACCCCTGGGTATTTGATACCGGTTCATTTGCTAAAATTAGTAACTCGAAACGAGAATTGCAGAATGAACAGAGACTAGTTAAAGGTGAAGTGACAATGTGTGTTGGAAGTGGTTCCAAGATTGATATGATCATCATCGCACACTCCCTATACTTTCGGGATTAGTGTAAAACCTAAATAAATGTTATTTGGCATTTGCGTTGAGCATGAATATGATTTGATCATATTTGTTGCAATATGGTTATTCATTTAAAGTCATAGAATAATTGTTATTCTGTATACATGAATAAAACCTTTGATGGTCATACACCCAATGAAAATAGTTTGTTGGATCTCGATCGTGATGATACACATATTCATAATATTGAAGCCAAAAGATGCAAGGTTAATAATGATAGTGCAACTTATTTGTGGCACTGCCGTTTAGGTCATAATGGTGTAAAGCACATGAAGAAACTCCATAGTGATGGACTTTTGGAATCACTTGATTATGAATCACTTGGTGCTTGCGAACCATGCCTCATGGGCAAGATGACTAAAACTCCATTCTCCGGAACAATGGAGCAAGCAACAGATTTGTTGGAGATCATACATACAGATGTATGTGGACCAATGAGTGTTGAAGCTCGCGGCGGGTATCATTATTTTCTGACTTTCACTGATGATTTGAGCAGATATGGGTATATCTACTTAATGAAGCACAAGTCTGAAACATTTGAAAAGTTCAAAGAATTTCATAGTGAAGTGGAGAATCATCGTAACAAGAAAATAAGAGTTTCTACGATATGATCGTAGAGGTAAAATATTTGAGTTAGCGAGTTTGGCCTTCAGTAAAAACAATGTGAAATAGTTTCACTACTCACGCCACCTGGAACACCACAGTGTAATGGTGTGTCTGAACATCATAACCGTACTTTATTAGATATGGTGTGATCGATGATGTCTCTTACCGATCTACCACTATCGCTTTTGGGGTTACGCATTAGAGACAACTACATTCACGTTAAATAGGGCACCATCTAAATCCGTGGAGATGACACCGTATGAACTGTGGTTTGACGAGAAACCTAAGCTGTCATTTCTTTAAGTTTGGGACTGCGTTGCTTATGTGAAAAAGTTTCAACATGATAAGCTCGAACCCAAATCGGAGAAGTAAATCTTCATAGGATACCCAAAAGAAACTGTTGGGTACACCTTCTATCACAGATCCGAAGGCAAGGTCTTTGTTGCTAAGAGTGGATCATTTCTAGAGAAGGAGTTTCTCTCGAAAGAAGTGAGTGGGAGGAAAGTAGAACTTGATGAGGTAATTGTACCTTCTCCTGAATTGGAAAGTGGAACATCACAGAAACTAGTTCTAGTGATTCCTACACCAATTAGTGAGGAAGCTAATGATGATGATCATGAAACTTCAGATCAAGTTTCTGCTGAACTTCATAGATCAAGCAGAGTTCGTTTCGCATCAGAGTGGTACGGCAACCCGGTTCTGGAAGTCATGTTAATGGACCATGATGAACCTACGAACTATGAGGAAGTGATGATGAGCCTAGATTCCGCAAAATGGCTTGAGGCCATGAAATCTGAGATGGGATCCATGTATGAGAACAAAGTGTGGACTTTGGTTGACTTGCCCGATGATCGGCAAGCCATCGAAAATAAATGGATCTTCAAGAGGAAGACTGACGCTGACGGTAATGTTACTGTTTACAAAGCTCGACTTGTTGCGAAAGTTTTTCAACAAGTTCAAGGAGTTGACTACGATGAGACTTTCTCACCCGTAGCGATGCTTAAGTCTGTCCGAATCATGTTAGCAATTGCCGCATTTTATGAAATCTGGCAAATGGATAACAAAACTGCATTCTTTAATGGATTTATTAAAAATACTTGTATATGATGCAACCAGAAGGTTTTGTCAATCCTAAAGGTGCTAACAAAATGTGCAAGCTCCAGCGATCCATCTATGGACTGGTGCAAGCATCTCGGAGTTGGAATATACGCTTTGATAAGTTGATCAAAGCATATAGATTTATACAGACTTGCGGTGAAGCCTGTATTTACAAGAAGTGAGTGGGAGCACTACAACCTTTCTGATAAGTATATGTGAATGACATATTGTCGATCGGAAATGATGTAGAATTTTCTGGAAAGCATAAAGGAGTGTTTGAAAGCAGTTTTTCAAAGAAAGACCTTGGTGAAGCTGCTTACATATTGGGCATCAAGATCTATAGAGATAGATCAAGACGCTTGATAAGACCTTCGATGAGTACGTACCTTGATAAGATTTTGAAGTAGTTCAAAATGGATCAGTCAAAGAAGGAGTTCTTGCCTGACTTGTAAGGTGTGAAGTTGAGTAAGACTCAAAGCCAGACCACGACAGAAAAATATAGAGAGAATGAAAGTCATTCCCTATGCCTCAGCCATAGGTTCTATAAAGTATGCCATGCTGTGTACCAAACATATTGTGTACCTTGCCATGAGTTTGTCAAGGGGGTACAATAGTGATCCAGGAGTAGATCACTGTACAGCGGTCAAAATTATCCTTAGTAACTGGATGACTAAGGAAATGTTTCTCGATTATGGAGGTGATAAAGAGTTCGTTGTAAAGGGTTACGGCGGTGCAAGCTTTGACACTAAATCCAGATGACTCTAAGTATCAATCTGGATGCGTATTGAAAGTGGGAGCAATTAGCTAGAGTAGCTCCATGCAGAGCATTGTAGACATAGAAATTTGCAAAATACATACGGATCTGAATGTGACAGACCCGTTGACTAAACTTCTTTCACAAGCAAAACATGATCACACCTTATTACTCTTGGGTATTAATCACATAGCGATGTGAACTAGATTATTGACTCTAGTAAACCCTTTGGGTGTTGGTCACATGGCGATGTAAACTATTGGTGTTATTCACATAACGATGTGAACTATCGGTATTAAATCACATGGCGATGTGAGCTAGATTATTGACTCTAGTGCAAGTGGGAGACTGAAGGAAATATGCCCTAGAGGCAATAATAAAGTTGTTATTTATATTTCCTTATATCATGATAAATGTTTATTATTCATGCTAGAATTGTATTAACCGGAAACTTAGTACATGTGTGAAAACATAGACAAAACAGAGTGTCCCTAGTATGCCTCTACTAGACTAGCTCATTGATCAAAGATGGTTATGTTTCCTAACCATAGACATGAGTTGTCATTTGATCAACGGGATCACATCATTAGGAGAATGATGTGATGGACAAGACCCATCCGTTAGCTTAGCACTATGATCGTTTAGTTTTACTGCTATTGCTTTCTTCATGACTTATACATGTTCCTATGACTATGAGATTATGCAACTCCTGAATACCGTAGGAACACCTTGTGTGCTATCAAACGTCACAACGTAACTGGGTGATCATAAAGATGCTCTACAGGTGTCTCCGAAAGTGTTCGTGGTGTTGGCATAGATCAAGACTAGGATTTGTCACTCCGAGTGTCGGAGAGGTATCTCTGGGCCCTCTCGGTAATGCACATCATAATAAGCCTTGCAAGCAAAAGACTAATGAGTTAGTCACGAGATGATGTATTACGGCACGAGTAAAGAGACTTGCCGGTAACGAGATTGAACTAGGTATAGAGATACCGACGATCGAATCTCGGGCAAGTAATATACCAATGACAAAAGGAACAACGTATGTTGTTATGCGGTTTGACCGATAAAGATCTTCGTAGAATATGTAGGAGCCAATATGAGCATCCAGTTTCTGCTATTGGTTATTGACCGGAGATGAGTCTCGGTCATGTCTACATAGTTCTCGAACCCGTAGGGTCCGCACGCTTAACGTTTGATGACGATCGGTATTATGAGTTTATGAGTTTTGATGTACCGAAGGAGTTCGGAGTCCCGGATGAGACCGGGGACATGACGAGGAGTCTCGAAATGGTCAAGACGTAAAGATCGATATATTGGACGACTATATTCGGACATCGGAAAGGTTCCGAGTGATTCGGGTATTTTTCGGAGTATATGGGCCTTATTGGGCCATACGGGAATAGAGGAGAAAGGCCAAAAGGAAGGAGGCGCGCGCCCCCCTCTGGTCCGAATTGGACAAGGGGTACAGCCCCTTTTTCCTTCTCCCTCTCCACCTCTTTCCTTCTCTCCTACTCCGGAAAGGAAAGGGGAATCCTACTAGGACTTGGGAGTCCTAGTAGGACTCCCCACACTTGGCGCGCCCCCTCTAGGGCCGGCCTCTCCCTTGCTCCTTTATATACGGGGGCAGGGGGGCACCCTAGGACACACAAGTTGAATTGTTTTAGCCGTGTGCGGTGCCCCTCTCCACAAAAACACACCTCGGTCATAACGTTGCAGTGCTTAGGCGAAGCCCTGCGCCGGTAGATACATCATATCTGTCACCACGCCGTCGTGCTGGCGAAACTCTCCCGTGAAGCTCAATTGGATCAAGAGCTCGTGGGACGTCATCAAGCTAAACGTGTGCTGAACGCGGAGGTGCCGTACGTTCGGTGCTTGATCGGTTGGATCGCGAAGAAGTTCGACTACATCAACCGCGTCACTTGACGCTTCCGCTCCCGGTCTACGAGGGTACATAGACACACTCTCCCCCTCATTGCTATGCATCTAGTAGATAGATCTTGCGTGATCGCAGGAAATTTTTGAAAATACTACATTCCCCAATAGTGGCATCATGAGCCAGGCCTATGCGTAGATGATATGCACGAGTAGAACACAATGAGTTGTGGGCAATACTAGTCATACTGCTTAGCAGCATGTCATACTTTGCTTCGGCGGTATTGTGAGATGAAGCGGCCTGGACCGACATTACGCGTACGCTTACGCGAGACTGGTTTCACCGTTAAGAGCACTCATTGCTTAAAGGTGACTGGCGGGTGTCTGTCTCTCTCACTTTAGCTGAATCAAGTGTGGCTACGCCCGGTCCTTGTGAAGGTTAAAACATCACATACTTGACGAAACATCGTTGTGGTTTTTGTATGCGTAGGTAAGAACGGTTCTTGCTAAGCCCGTAGCAGCCACGTAAAACTTGCAACAACAAAGTAGAGGACGTCTAACTTGTTTTTGCAGGGCATGTTGTGATGTGATATGGTCAAGACATGATGAGTTATACTTTTTTGTATGAGATGATCATGTTTTGTAATGTTATCGGCAACTGGCAGGAGCCATATGGTTGTCGCTTTATTGTATGAAATGCAATCGCCATGTAATTGCTTTACTTTATCACTAAGCAGTAGCGATAGTCGTATAAGCAATAGTTGGCGAGACGACAACGATGCTACGATGGAGATCAAGGTGTCGTGCCGGTGACGAAGGTGATCATGACGGTGCTTTGGAGATGGAGACCAAAAGCACAAGATAATGATGGCCATATCATGTCACATATTTTGATTGCATATGATGTTTATCTTATTATGCTTCTTATTTTGCTTAGAACGACGGTAGCATTATAAGATGATCCCTTACTAAATTTCAAGGTATAAGTGTTCTCCCTGAGTATGTGATACGTCCAAAACTTATCTATAATTTCTGCTTGCTCCATGCCACTTTTGGGTGATATTGCTATGATATTTATACACTTCCATACACTTTTGATCATATTTGGACTAACCTACTAATCTAGTGCACCCCAGTGCCAGTTTATGTTTTCGGCTGTTTTTGTATTTCAGGTTTTCACATTACGAGAACTGTCAGGAAAAATCCAGAATAATTATATAAAAAATCAGAGTTCCAGAACCTACCTTGCGCCCGAAGTACAGCCGGGGGGGCCACCAGGGCCCCAGGCGCCCTGGCGGCGCGCCCCCCCTGGGCCGCGCCGGGGGGGGCGCCTGGGCCCCCCGAGCCCCGTCTGGTGCCCCCCTTTGGCATATATTTAGAGCGTCCTTCAAAACTCTCAGGACGGGAACTCTTTTTCGCGATCTCATCTCTGTTCCGCCGCCGCCGCCGCTTCCAAGATCGGGAGCACCAGGAGAACTCTTCCCGGCACCCTGCCGGAGGGGAGGATCACCATCGGGAGCCTCTCCACCACCATGGACGCCTCCCGGATGAGTTGTGAGTAGTCTCCCTTGGACCATGAGTCCATGACCAGTAGCTATGTGATGTTCTCCTCCCGTTCTTGTGCTTCACTAATTAGTCCTCGTGAGCTGCCCTACATGATCGAGGCACATATGTAATCCTTATGCTGTTGCTATGATGAGTTTGCTGGGATCCGATGGATTATGAGATTATGTTCAGATTGTGATTGAGTAATATATTTCATCTACCTCTTTTATATTTATGTTCATAAGTAATTCTTGCATGTTCTCCGTTGTTATTTATTGCTTTGGCCAAGTAATAGGTAGTGACTCCAAGAGGGAACGTTATGCTCGATTGTGGGTTCATGCCCCTCGATGACTAGCTTGAGTGACAGAAACATGAGTCTAGGGGATGTGTTGTTGCCACAAGGGGGAAAACAACGGTGCTTGTGCCCGCGGGTGCAAGGATTGTTTACTTTACGCAAAGTTATTTTAATGCAGTTGTCTGTTGCATTGAGTTTACACTATGGGTGGGACTCGCAACTTAATACCAGCGAGATGTTCTGGATAGATATCTCAAGGTGGATGATTAGTAGTAGATATTGATGGATTTCGGTCTACTTACTTTGGCGTACCGCCCATGCTTTGAACCTCAACCTTTCTTGCAATGTAGTCAGCATTGGTTTGCGTTCGTGGTCCTGTCAATTGCCCAGCTATAATTCGTTTACCTCACATAGCTGTTTTATCGTCTTTTGGGAGAGAGACATCACTAGTGAACATCATGAGACTCCGGTCCATATTACCATCATTGATCACATCCGCTATTTACTTTTCGCTATTATTTACTAGTGCAAACATTATCTATCACTACTATCATTTGTGTTTAATCCTTTGTGAACTACAAGGCCGGAGGGATTGACAACCTCTCTGTACTCGTTGGGAGCAAAGTTATTTGTATCTGTGTGCAGGTCCACGTTGATTGCTAATATCTGGCGCCGTTAGCAGTTGACACCTACTTGTTGAACCTAGGAGTCTCTGGGGATTCGATCCTTGGCATCTTTGCTAAGGGAAAAACTTCCACAACACTGCATCTCACACCTTCCACTTGGGGTAACCAACGAGGGGTTAGAGGCCCATCAAGGAGTTTTTCTGACGCCGTTGCCGGGGACTCCACTCTTCAAGATAGGGGAGTTGCACGCTATCTTTTACCTTTGCTTTTAGTCTTGTTAGTTTACCTTTCAGTTTTTGCTTTAGTACCTTTTTATCGAAAATCAAAAAATAGTTATCTCGTTCTTTAGTTGTCATTATGTCGGGTCCTTTTGTCTTTGACGAGGCAGAAGTTCTCACCTTTAAACAAAGAGGTGGGGAAAGTTTGAAAGATGCTTGGTATAGTATTAATGATTCACAAAAAAGAGCCACCAAGAAGCAACCTACTACTATCCTGCTTAGAAATTTTTATGTTGGAATTACTTCTTGGAATAGGTTTATTCTAGATACTGCTATCAATGGGAATTTCCTAGAGGCCCCAGTTTGGGAGTCTCTTAGTATTATTGAAAATCTTGTTGGGAATCTCCCTGTTGTTAGCATTCGAGAGGACATCACCCTAGCTCACATTATGAAAAAACTTGAAAAGATAGAGCTAGAGATGCCAAGCATTAATAAGATAAATGAGTTGGATCGTAAGATCCAAGGGAATTTGAATAGACTTGATAGCTCCATGCATAAAAAAATTAAAATTTTGGAGACCGTCAAATTCCATGACTTGGACTCTTCTAGGATAGACAAGATTGAGGATATATTTGATACCCTAGGAACTACCTTCTCCTCGATCAAAACCAAAAAGGTAGAAACTCCGGCAAAGAGGGAGCCTAAGTTCGTTCACGTTCCAAAGGCTCCCCGTTCTAAAAGTTATCCATCTATTGCCAAAGGGGTTGAAACTGTAAAGACCTTGGAAGAAACACATGTCTTTGATAAATTTATAAATGAATCTTCCCTTGACTTTTATCCTTTTGGTCTTCTACCTAGGAGTATCTCTATGAGGCCTTTATTTGAGAGTCCTCTTCAGACTAGTTGTATTATTGAAGAGCTTTTTGATGATCTTGACGATGGTTCAATTGATACAACTTGATCTATATGCATTATTCCTAGCTTAAAGGCATAAAAGAAAGCGCTTTTGGGAGGCAGCCCACATGAATAAAGTTTTATATTTTGATTTTGTTGTGTCTTGATGTTCTTTACTACAGTAGCATCATCATTGTATCTTTACTTTTCATATTTGTGCCAAGTATAGCCTCTGATTGCTAGAAAGTTCAAAAGTTGTGAGGTGTTGTCCAGGAAACAGATTATGTCCTTGGATAGAAAAATTCATATAAATTCACCAGATCATCTTTTTGGTCTGATTTTTTTTGACAGCGTTCTCTATATAATTGTATTTCGTGCGTCTGTTCTGAGTTTTTTGATTTGAGTTGCAGAAGTACCCCGAACAAGTCATTTACTACCTGCTGTTCTGTTTTTCACAGATTCTGTCCTGTTTTGCCTTTCCTTCATTTTGCAAACCAAGAGCTTGCTTTTTCTTTGCAAAAACCTTTTGGAAATCTTGAGAAATAGTAGAACTTCAAGAATATCTTTATTTCCAGCAAGGAACAATTATTTTCTTAAGGTTACTAACCTCGCTAATCAGATTATGATGAGTTATGTATGAAGGGAGTTTTCAAGTGTGCGAGGGAAGATGATAAAAAGATTCAGGAGTGTCAAGCGCTCAAGCTTGGGGATGCCCCCGTGCACCCCCAAGAAATATTCAAGGAGACTCAAGCGTCTAAGCTTGGGGATGCCCCCGTGCATCCCCTTCTCCATCAACATTATCAGTTCGTCTTTCGTTCCGCTATATTTTTATCACTTCATGTGTTATGTGCTATGCTTGGAGCGTCTTGCTTTTAGTTTTCTTTTTAGTTTTTCATAACGAGTCGAAACTCAGCATTCTTTATGTGGGAGAGAAACACGCTCCACTTCTACCTAGAACATAACATAGAATTTTCATGTCTATCTTTGCTGTGTGTGTTCTTTGTCCTTTAATAGCTACTATCATGTTCAGCTCTTAGTATTCATGCTTATTTTTTCAAAGAGCTTTTGTTTGGTTGGTTGCTTGAACTCTCTTTAATTACCATGCTCACCTTATTAAGAGAGTTTGCTTCCGTTGCATTGGTTAATATGTCTATGATAAAGATGCTACGTGCATAATGGCGCTTAGTAGTTCAGGTTTTCTTATGGTTAATCTCAAATAGCTGGGGGATTCCTAATGTGTTATTGGAGTACCAACTTGATTTGTTTGCCAATGATGTGGTATGGTTTAGTAATATCTTCCTTCGAGAATTTATTTTGATTGACTTGGCGTATGCTCACGCATATTTAAGACTGTAAAGAAAGTCTGTCAAGCCTTGATGATCTTTTATTTCTGAGTAGCGATATAACTTCCATGCCTGATTCAATGTTGCTTTGTCGCTCTGCATTATTATGACCGTCATTGCTCTCTTAGTTGGTCGCTCCCAGTCTTTTGCTAAACTCCACCTGTACTAAGCGAACTAACTTTGCAATACATAGCTCATGGGAAAGTAGCTTAAAAACTATTGTGGTAAAGAATATGTTGCCTATGTATCTTATTTCTTATAAGTTGCTTGCTGAGCGGTAACCATGTTTCTGGGGACGCCATCAACTGTTACACTTTTGTTGAATATCATGTGAGTTGCTATGCATGTTCGTCTTGTCTGAAGTAAGGGTGATTTGCCATGGGTTGAATGGTTGAGTATGCATATTGTTAGAGAAGAACATTGGGCCGCCAACCAAAGCCATGTATCATGATGGAAGTTTTAGCTTGGACATTAATCCTCAATCTCTTATGAGAATATGCTTATGCATTAAAGAGGAGTCCATCATCTATTTTCTATGTTGTCCCGGTATGGATGTCCTCAAGTTGAGATCTATCAAAAACGAGAAATCAAATGCGATTTATCTCCTTGGACCTTTGTACAGGTGGCATAGAGGTACCCCTTTGTGACACTTGGTTGAAACATATGTAATGCAATGATAACCCATGGAAATCCGAGCTAATTAGGACAATGTGCAAGCACTATTGGTATTCGATGCATGAGGCTTGCAACTTATAGGATGTCTTATGCATGACACATATGAAGTACTACTACCGTTGACAAAATTGCTTCTATGTTTTCAAAGTAAAAAGCTCTAGCACATAACCATTCTTTTACTTTTTGAGTCTCCACCTTCTTTCTTCAAGCACCAACTACTGAGAGCATGATTGTCATTCTAAGTGTAATGTGCATTGTTCCAAAGTAGCATTGTCTTTTGCATGATTGTGATATCGTTTATTTTGAAATCATTGTATCTAGTCATCACTTAAACCTTGAAGGTGCCCCTGCATTTATGTTTTGCTTCACTAAAGGGGGCAAGCTAGATATCACTTTATCATATTTGCACACCATGTTCATTGCAAATCTTTTTGATGTTTCAGTTTCATATTGTAAAGCTTTCAGTCCTTTGTGATTTTCTCATGAGGCAACTTAATTACTACAGATTCATTGTCTCAGTAAACTTTTGTCATATGACTATAAAAAGTCCTATATGGTTAATAGCATGTCACCACAGAAATTATTCTTGTTATCATTTACCTACTCGAGGACGAGCAGGAATTAAGCTTGGGGATGTTGATACGTCCAAAATGTATTTATAATTTCTGCTTGCTCCATGCCATTTTTGGGTGATATTGCTATGATATTTATACACTTCCATACACTTTTGATCATATTTGAACTAACCTACTAATCCAGTGCACCCCAGTGCCAGTTTCTGTTTTCGGCTGTTTTTGTATTTCAGGTTTTCACATTACGAGAACTGTCAGGAAAAATCCAGAAAAATTATATAAAAAATCAGCGTTCCAGAACCTACCTTGCGCCCGAAGTACAGCCGGGGGGGCACCAGGGCCCCTGGCGCCCTGGCGGCGCCCCCCCCCCCCCCGGGCCGCGCAGGGGGGGGGGGCGCC
>LR738715.1:811742970-811767397 GCA_902687465.1 Secale cereale | reverse complement strand
CCGCGCCGGGGGGGCGCCTGGGCCCCCCGAGCCCCGTCTGGTGCCCCCCTTTGGCATATATTTAGAGCGTCCTTCGAAACCCTCGGGACGGGAACTCTTTTTCGCGATCTCATCTCTGTTCCGCCGCCACCGCCGCTTCCAAGATCGGGAGCACCAGGAGAACTCTTCCCGGCACCCTGCCGGAGGGGAGGATCACCATCGGGAGCCTCTCCACCACCATGGACGCCTCCCGGATGAGTTGTGAGTAGTCTCCCTTGGACCATGAGTCCATGACCAGTAGCTATGTGATGTTCTCCTCCCGTTCTTGTGCTTCACTAATTAGTCCTCGTGAGCTGCCCTACATGATCGAGGCACATATGTAATCCTTATGCTGTTGCTATGATGAGTTTGCTGGGATCCGATGGGTTATGAGATTATGTTCAGATTGTGATTGAGTAATATATTTCATCTACCTCTTTTATATTTATGTTCATAAGTAATTCTTGCATGTTCTCCGTTGTTATTTATTGCTTTGGCCAAGTAATAGGTAGTGACTCCAAGAGGGAACGTTATGCTCGATTGTGGGTTCATGCCCCTCGATGACTAGCTTGAGTGACAGAAACATGAGTCTAGGGGATGTGTTGTTGCCACAAGGGGGAAAACAACGGTGCTTGTGCCCGCGGGTGCAAGGATTGTTTACTTTACGCAAAGTTATTTTAATGCAGTTGTCTGTTGCATTGAGTTTACACTATGGGTGGGACTCGCAACTTAATACCAGCGAGATGTTCTGGATAGATATCTCAAGGTGGATGATTAGTAGTAGATATTGATGGATTTCGGTCTACTTACTTTGGCGTACCGCCCATGCTTTGAACCTCAACCTTACTTGCAATGTAGTCAGCATTGGTTTGCGTGCGTGGTCCTGTCAATTGCCCACTTGTAATTCGTTTACCTCACATAGCTGTTTTATCGTCTTTTGGGAGAGAGACATCACTAGTGAACATCATGAGACTCCGGTCCATATTACCATCATTGATCACATCCACTATTTACTTTTCGCTATTATTTACTATTGCAAACATTATCTATCACTACTATCATTTGCGTTTAATCCTTTGTGAACTACAAGGCCGGAGGGATTGACAACTTCTCTGTACTCGTTGGGAGCAAAGTTATTTGTATCTGTGTGCAGGTCCACGTTGATTGCTAATATCTGGCGCCGTTAGCAGTTGACACCTACTTGTTGAACCTAGGAGTCTCTGGGGATTCGATCCTTGGCATCTTTGCTAAGGGAAAAACTTCCACAACACTGCATCTCACACCTTCCACTTGGGGTAACCAACGAGGGGTTAGAGGCCCATCAGTATGCACCGTTGGGAAAGTTCGTCGTGCCGAGACACCACGTGATGATCGGGTGTGATAAGCTCTACGTTCAAATACAACGGGTGTAAACCAGTTTTGCACACGCAGAATACTCGGGTTAAACTTGACGAGCCTAGCATATGCAGATATGGTCTCGAAACACTGGAGACCGAGAGTTCGAGCATGAATCATATAGTAGATATGATCGTGATGGGCCTCGAACCTCTCGTTGGTTACCCCAAGTGGAAGGTGTAAGATGCAGTAAGTAGAAGTGTTTTCCCCTAGCAAAGATGCCAAGGATCGATTCCCCAGAGACTCCTAGGTTCAACAAGTAGGTGTCAATTGCTACGGCGCCAGATTAGTAGCAATCAACGTGGACCTGCACACAGATACAAATAACTTTGCTCCCAACGAGTACAGAGAGGTTGTCAATCTCTCCGGCCTTGTAGTTCACAAAGGGTTAAAAGTATTGATAGTAGTGATAGATAGTTTTTGCAATAGTAATTAAATAGCGAAAAATAAATAGTGGATGTGATCAATGATGGTAATATGGACCGAAGTCTCATGATGTTCACTAGTGATGTCTCTCTCCCAAAAGACGATAAAACAGCTATGTGAGGTAAACAAATTACAGCTGGGCAATTGACAGGACCACGAACGCAAACCAATGCTGACTACATTGCAAGAAAGGTTGAGGTTCAAAGCATGGGCGGTACGCCAAAGTAAGTAGACCGAAATCCATCAATATCTACTACTAATCATCCACCTTGAGATATCTATCCAGAACATCTCGCTGGTATTAAGTTGCGAGTCCCACCCATAGTGTAAACTCAATGCAAGACACAACTGCATTAAAAGAACTTTGTATAAAGTAAACAATCCTTGCACCCGCGGGCACAAGCACCGTTGTTTTCCCCCTTGTGGCAACAACACATCCCCTAGACTCATGTTTCTGTCACTCAAGCTAGTCATCGAGGGGCATGAACCCACAATCGAGCATAGCGTTCCCTCTTGGAGTCACTACCTATTACTCGGCCAAAGCAATAAATAACAACGGAGAACATGCAAGAATTACTTATGAACTAAAATATAAAAGAGGTGAATCAAATATATTACTCAAGATCAATCTGAACATAATCTCATAATCCATCGGATCCCAGCAAACTCAACATAGCAACAGCATAAGGATTACATAGGTGCCTCGATCATGTAGGGCAGCTCACGAGGACTAATTAGTGAAGCACAAGAACGTTCTAAAAACATCACATAGCTACTGGTCATGGACTCATGGTCCAAGGGAGACTACTCACGAGTCATCCGGGAGGCGTCCATGGTGGTGGAGAAGCTCCCGGTGGTGATCCTCCCCTCCGGCAGGGTGCCGGAAAGAGTTCTCCTGGTGCTCCCAATCTTGGAAGCGGCGGCGGCGGCGGAACAGAGATGGGATCGCGAAAAGAGTTCCTGTTCTGAGGGTTTCGGAGGTACCTCTAAATATATGCCAAAGGGGGGCACCAGACAGGCTTCGGGGGGCCCAGGCGCACCCCCGGCGCGGCCCAGGGGGGGCGCGCCCACAGGGCACCTGGAGCCCCTGTGCCCCCCCAGGCTGCCCTTCGGACGCAGTGTTGTTTCCGGATCGCTGATTTTTTATATAATTTTTCTGGATTTTTCTGGGCAGTTCTCGAAATGTGAAAACCTGAAATACAAAAACAGCCGAAAACAGAAACTGGCACTGGGGTGCACTGGATTAGTAAGTTAGTCCAAATATGATCAAAAGTGTATGGAAGTGTATGAATATCATAGCAATATCACCCAAAAGTGGCATGGAGCAAGCAGAAATTATAGATACGTTTTGGACGTATCAACATCCCCAAGCTTAATTCTTGCTCGTCCTCGAGTAGGTAAATGATAACAAGAATAATTTCTGTGGTGACATGCAATTAACCATATAGGACTTTCTCATAGTCATATGACAAAAGCTTACTGAGACAATGATTCTAAAGTAATTAAGTTGCCTCAAGAGAAAATCACAAATGACTGAAAGTTTTACAACATGAAACTGAAACATCAAAAAGATTTGCAATGAACATGATGTGCAAATATGATAAAGTGATATCTAGCTTGCCCCTTTAGTGATGCAAAACATAAATGCAGGGGCACCTTCAAGGTTTAAGTGATGACTAGATACAATGATTTCAGAATAAACGATATCACAATCATGCAAAAGACAATGCTACTTTGGGACAATGCACATTACACTCAGAATGACAATCATGCTCTCAGTAGTTGGTGCTTCAACATAAAGGTAAAAGAAAGGTTAAGTGCTAGAGCTTTTTATTTGGAAACATGGAAGCAATTGTGTCAACGGTAGTAGTACTTCATATGTGTCATGCATAAGACATCCTATAAGTTGCAAGCCTCATGCATCGAATACTAATAGTGCTTGCTCCTTGTCCTAATTAGCTCGGATTCCCATGGGTTATCATTGCATTGCATATGTTTCAACCAAGTGTCACAAAGGGGTACCTCTATGCCACCTGCACAAAGGTCCAAGGAGATAGATCTCATTTGATTTCTCGTTTTTGATAGATCTCAACTTAAGGACATCCATACCGGGACAACATAGAAAATAGATGATGGACTCCTCTTTAATGCATAAGCATGCTCTCATAAGAGATTGAGGATTAAGGTCCGAGCTAAAACTTCCACCATGATGCATGGCTTTGGTTAGCGGCCCAATGTTCTTCTCTAACAATATGCATAGTTATTCAACCCACGATAAATCACCCTTACTTCGGACAAGACGAACATGCATAGCAACTCACATGATATTCAACAAAAGTGTGACAGTTGATGGCATCCCCAGAAACATGGTTACCGCTCAGCAAGCAACTTATAAGAAATAAGATACATAGGCAACATATTCTTTACCATAATAGTTTTTAGGCTATTTCCCATGAGCTATGTATTGCATGGTTAGTTTGCTTAGTACAGGTGGAGGTTGGCAAAAGACTGGGAGCGACCAACTAAGAGAGCAATGACGGTCATAATCATGCAGAGCGACAAAGCAATATTGAATCAGGCATGGTAGTTATATCGCTACTCAGAAACAAAAGATCATCAAGGCTTGACAGACTTTTTTATAGTCTTAAATATGCGTGAGCATACGCCAAGTCAATCAAAATAAATTCTCGAAGGAAGATATTACTAAACCATACCACATCATAGGCAAACAAACCAAGTTGGTACTCCAATAACACATTGGGAACCCCCCAGCTATTTGAGATTAACCATAAGAAAACATGAACTACTAAGCACCATCATGAAAGTAGCATCTTTATCATAGACACATTAACCCATGCAACAGAAGCAAACTCTCTTAATAAGGTGAGCATGGTAATTAAAGAGAGTTCAAGCAACCAACTAAATAAAAGCTCTTGAAAAGATAAGCATGAATACTAAGAGCAGAGCACGATAGTAGCTATTTAAAAGACAAAGAACACACACAGCATAGATAGACATGAAAATTCTATGTTATGTTCTAGGTAGAGGTGGAGCGTGTTTCTCTCCCACATAAAGGAATGCTGAGTTCCGACTCGTTATGAAAAACTAAAAAGAAAACTAAAAGCAAGACGCTCCAAGCATAGCACATAACACATGAAGTGATAAAAATATAGCGAAACGAAAGACGAACTGATAATGTTGATGGAGAAGGGGATGCACGGGAGCATCCCCAAGCTTAGACGCTTGAGTCTCCTTGAATATTTCTTGGGGGTGCACGGGGGCATCCCCAAGCTTGAGCGCTTGATACTCCTGAATCTTTTTATCATCTTCCCTCGCACACTTGAAAACTCCCTTCATACATAACTCATCATAATCTGATTAGCGATGTTAGTACCCTTAATAAAATAATTATACCTTGCTGGAAATAAGGATATTCTTGAAGTTCTACTGTTTCTCAAGAATGCCAAAAGGTTTTTGCAAAGAAAAAGCAAGTTCTTAATTTGCAAAGTGAAGGTAAGGCAAAACAGGACAGAATCTGTGAAAAACAGAACAGCAGGCAGTAATTGACCTGTTCGGGATACTTCTGCAACTCAAATAAAAAAACTCAGAACTGACGCACGAAAGACAATTATATAGAGAACGCTGTCGAAAACATTCAGACCAAAAAGATGATCTGGTGATTTTATACGATTTTTTCTATCCAAGGACAGAATCTGTTTCCTGGACAGCACCTCACAACTTTTGAACTTTCTAGCAATCAGAGGCTATACTTGGCAAAATATGAAAAGCAAAGATACAATGATGATGCTACAGCAGTAAACAACATCAAGAAACAACAAAAGCAAAAAAATTATTCATGTGGGCTGCCTCCCAAAAGCGCTTTCTTTTATGCCTTTAAGCTAGGCATAATGCATAGATCAAGTTTTATCAAGAGTAAAAGAATAACTAGCCCGTACAACGGACTCAAAAGGTAACTTGACCTTCTTACGAGGGAAGTGTTCCATCCCTTTCTTGAGAGGAAACTGAAATTTTATATTACCCTCTTTCATGTCAATGACAGCACCAATGGTGCGCAAAAAGGGACGTCCCAAAATAATTGGACATGAAGGATCACATTCAATATCCATAATAGTGAAATCAACGGGCACATAATTATCATTGACAACAATAAGAACATCGTCGATCCTCCCCAAAGGTTTCTTTATGGAAGAATCAACGAGACGAACACCAAAAGAACAAGAATCATAAGGTTTCAATTTAAGCATATCATATATCCTTTTGGGCATAACAGAGGTACTAGCACCAACATCACATAATGCATAACAAGAGAAGTCATTCAAATAAATTTTTATCATAGGATCCCAACCATCTTCTAGCTTTCTAGGTATGGAGGCTTCTACTCTGAGTTTCTCCTCCCTAGCTTTGATGAGAGCATTAGTGATATGCTCTGTGAAGGCAAGGTTAAGCGTGCTAGTGCGGGGATCTCTAAACATCTTGTGAAGGAAATCAATAACTTCGGTAAGAGTGCAATTATCAAAATCAAGGTCACGAGCATCAAGTAAAGTGGTAGTGGTGTCCTTAAGGTTCACTTGGTTGGTAGTTTCTATAGCATCACCATTAATAGGTCCATTGGGACCAGGAGTACATTGGGTGCTAAGAGTGTGAACATCCTCAATAACTTGGATAGTAGCAACAGTGTGGTGGGTAGGAAGGCTCTTAATTCTTTCATCTTCCTCCCTTAGGGATGCAACCACTTCGGGTTTAGCTGCCATTTGGTTTATCAAAGTGGCCTGTGTGTGGGACATATTGGAAACTTGGGTCTCAGTGATAGTGAGTCTAGTCTGGAGGTTAGAAATCTCAATATTTATGTTCTCTAATCGTCTACTAATGTCTTGCAAGATAGCAGTATGCTCATTTAGTTGCCTCGAGAAGGTTTTGCTTTGTTCATATTGGGTGTGCATGTAGTTCTTAGTGGCCTCCTCTATTTCTACCAGTTTCTCATAGCCAGACAAGTCTCTATCTTTTTGGAAGGAGTTCTTGATGTTAGGATAAGCATTGTTGTTCCCATAGGAATTGGAGGGGAACGTTCTAGAATTACTACCAAAGTTACTCCTATAAGCATCGGCAATCACAGAATCCAAAGGATCATAACGAGGATCAACAGAAGATTGCTTCGAAAGTAGAGACATGAACAAGTCAGCTTTTTCATTAAGGGAGGAAATCTCCTCGACAGAGTTTACCTTCCTACCTGTTAGAGCGCGTTCGGTGTGCCATTGGGAATAGTTGGTCATCATCTCATCGAGAAGCTTCGTGGCAGAACCAAGTGTAGTTGACATAAAAGTTCCTCCCGCGGCCGAGTCTAACAAGTTCCGCGAGGTAAAGTTCAATCCTGCATAAAAAGTTTGGATAACCATCCAAGTAGTCAAACCGTGAGTAGGGCAGTTCTTGATAAGAGATTTCATACGTTCCCAAGCTTGGGCAACGTGTTCATTATCCAATTGTTTAAAATTCATGATGTTACTTCTAAGTTGGATAATTTTAGCAGGTGGATAGTATTTTCCGATAAAAGCATCTTTGCACTTGTCCCATGAATCCATGCTATTTCTAGGCAAAGACTGAAACCAAATTTTAGCTCCTCCTCTCAAGGAGAAAGGAAAAAGCTTAAGCTTAACAATATTACCATCTATTTCTTGGTACTTTTGCATATCACAAAGTTCTACAAAGTTGTTCAAGTGTAAAGCAGCATCATCTCCAGCACCGGAGAATTGTTCTTTCATGACTAAGTTAAGTAAAGCAGGTTTAATTTCATATGAAGGTGCTGAAGTGGCAGGTGTAGTGATAGGTGTGCTGATAAAGTCATCGTTGTTGTGACTAGTGAAGTCACACAACTTGGTGTTCTCGGTGGAACCCATAGTAGCAAGCAAGCAAGATAACTATTTTTGTGATTTTCGATAAAAAGGAACTAAAGCAAAAATGAAAGGTAAACTAACAAGACTAAAAAGCAAAGGTAAAAGATAGCATGCAACTCCCCTATCCTGAAGAGTGGAGTCCCCGGCAACGGCGCCAGAAAATACTCCTTGATGGGCCACGAACCCCTCGTTGGTTACCCCAAGTGGAAGGTGTAAGATGCAGCAAGTAGAAGTGTTTTCCCCTAGCAAAGATGCCAAGGATCGATTCCCCAGAGACTCCTAGGTTCAACAAGTAGGTGTCAATTGCTACGGCGCCAGATTAGTAGCAATCAATGTGGACCTGCACACAGATACAAATAACTTTGCTCCCAATGAGTACAAAGAGGTTGTCAATCTCTCCGGCCTTGTAGTTCACAAAGGGTTAAAAGCAATGATAGTAGTGATAGATAGTTTTTGCAATAGTAAGTAAATAGCGAAAAGTAAATAGTGGATGTGATCAATGATGGTAATATGGACCGGAGTCTCATGATGTTCACTAGTGATGTCTCTCTCCCAAAAGACAATAAAACAGCTATGTGAGGTAAACAAATTACAGCTGGGCAATTGACAGGACCACGAACGCAAACCAATGCTGACTACATTGCAAGAAAGGTTGAGGTTCAAAGCATGGGCGGTACGCCAAAGTAAGTAGACCGAAATCCATCAATATCTACTACTAATCATCCACCTTGAGATATCTATCCAGAACATCTCGCTGGTATTAAGTTGCGAGTCCCACCCATAGTGTAAACTCAATGCAACAGACAACTGCATTAAAAGAACTTTGCGTAAAGTAAACAATCCTTGCACCCGCGGGCACAAGCACCGTTGTTTTCCCCCTTGTGGCAACAGCACATCCCCTAGACTCATGTTTCTCTCACTCAAGCTAGTCATCGAGGGGCATGAACCCACAATCGAGCATAACGTTCCCTCTTGGAGTCACTACCTATTACTCGGCCAAAGCAATAAATAACAACGGAGAACATGCAAGAATTACTTATGAACTAAAATATAAAAGAGGTGAATCAAATATATTACTCAAGATCAATCTGAACATAATCTCATAATCCATCGGATCCCAGCAAACTCAACATAGCAACAGCATAAGGATTACATAGGTGCCTCGATCATGTAGGGCAGCTCACGAGGACTAATTAGTGAAGCACAAGAACGGGAGGAGAACATCACATAGCTACTGGTCATGGACTCATGGTCCAAGGGAGACTACTCACGAGTCATCCGGGAGGCGTCCATGGTGGTGGAGAAGCTCCCGGTGGTGATCCTCCCCTCCGGCAGGGTGCCGGGAAGAGTTCTCCTGGTGCTCCCGATCTTGGAAGCTGCGACGGCGGTGGAACAGAGATGGAAGCGGCGGCGGCGGCGGAACAGAGAAGCGGCGGCAGGAAGAGTTCCTGTTCTGAGGGTTTCGGAGGTCCCTCTAAATATATGCCAAAGGGGGGCACCGAACGGGCTTCGGGGGGCCCAGGCGCCCCCCCGGCGCGGCCCAGGGGGCGCGCCCACAGGGCGCCTGGAGCCCCTGTGCCCCCCCCCCAGGCTGCCCTTCGGACGCAGTGTTGTTTCCGGATCGCTGATTTTTTATATAATTTTTCTGGATTTTTCTGGGCAGTTCTCGAAACGTGAAAACCTGAAATACAAAAACAGCCGAAAACATAAACTGGCACTGGGGTGCACTGGATTAGTAAGTTAGTCCAAATATGATCAAATGTGTATGGAAGTGTATGAATATCATAGCAATATCACCCAAAAGTGGCATGGAGCAAGCAGAAATTATAGATACGTTTTGGACGTATCAGATCAACATAAGATGTTCACCATTGAAACTACTCCATCTCACGTGATGATCGGACATGGTTTAGTTGATTTGGATCACGTGATCATTTAGATGACCGGAGGGATGTCTATCTAAGTGGGAGTTCTTTAATTAATATGATTAAATTGAACTTTAATTTATCATGAACTTAGTCCTGATAGTTTTTTTTGCATATCTATGTTGTTGTAGATCAATGGCCCGTGCTACCGTTCCTTTGAATTTTAATGCATTCCTAGAGAAAGCTAAGTTGAAAGATGATGGTAGCAATTACACGGACTGGGTCCGTAACTTGAGGATTATCCTCATTGCTGCACAGAAGAATTATGTCCTTGAAGCACCGCTAGGTGACAAGCCCCCTCCCGCTAATGTAGACGCTTTGAACGTCTGGCAGTCGCGGTCTGATGACTACACGATAGTTCAGTGTGCCATGCTTTACGGCTTAGAACCGAGACTTCAACGACGTTTTGAACGTCATGGACCATATGAGATGTTCCAGGAGTTGAAGTTAATATTTCAAGCAAATGCCCGGATTGAGAAATATGAGATTTCCAATAAGTTCTACAGCTGCAAGATGGAGGAGAATAGTTCTATCAGTGAACACTTGCTCAGAATGTCTGGGTACACTTGCTCAGAATGTCTGGGTACTACAATCATATGACTCAACTTGGTTGCAAAGTTGATGAAGATAGTGTTATTGATAGAGTTCTTCAATCACTGCCACCAAGCTATAAAGGCTTCTTGATGAACTATAATATGCAAGGGATGAAAAAGACAATTCCCGAGCTCTTCGCTATGCTCAAGGTTGCGGAGGTAGAAATCAAAAAGGAGCATCAAGTGTTGATGGTTAACAAAACCACTAGTTTCAAGAAAAAGGGCAAGGGAAAGAAGGGGAACTTCAAGAAGAATAGCAAGACAGTTGCTACTCCACGAAGAAACCCAAGTCTGGAGCCAAGCCTGAAACTGAGTGCTTCTACTGCAAGGGGACTGGACACTGGAAGCGGAACTGCCCCAAGTATTTGGCGGATAAAAAGGATGGCAAGGTGAACAAAGGTATATGTGATATACATGTTATTGATGTGTACCTTACTAATGCTCGTAGTAGTACCTGGGTATTTGATACCGGTTCGGTTGCTAATATTTGTAACTCGAAACAGGGACTACGGATTAAACGAAGATTGGCTAAGGACGAGGTGACGATGCGCGTGGGAAATGGTTACAAAGTCGATGTGATCGCCGTCGGCACGCTACCTCTACATCTACCTTCGGGATTAGTTTTAGACCTAAATAATTGTTATTGGTGCCAGCGTTGAGCATGAACATTATATCTGGATCTTGTTTGTTGCGAGACGGTTATTCATTTAAATCAGAGAATAATGGTTGTTCTATTTTTATGAATAATATCTTTTATGGTCATGCACCCTTGAAGAGAGGTCTATTCTTATTGGATCTCGATTGTAGTGATACACATATTCATTATATTGAAACCAAAAGATGCAAGGTTAATAATGATAGTGCAATTTATTTGTGGCACTTCCGTTTGGGTCATATTGGTGTAAAGCGCATGAAGAAACTCCATAGTGATGGACTTTTGGAATCACTTGATTATGAATCACTTGGTGCTTGCGAACCATGCCTCATGGGCAAGATGACTAAAACTCCGTTCTCCGGAACTATGGAGCGAGCAACAGATTTGTTGGAAATCATACATACTGATGTATGTGGGCCAATGAGTGTTGAAGCTCGCGGCGGATATCGTTATTTTCTGACCTTCACTGATGATTTGAGCAGATATGGGTATATCTACTTAATGAAGCACAAGTCTGAAACATTTGAGAAGTTCAAAGAATTTCAGAGTGAAGTAGAAAATCATCGTAACAAGAAAATAAAGTTTCTACGATCTGATCATGGAGGAGAATATTTGAGTTACGAGTTTGGTCTTCATTTGAAACAATGTGGAATAGTTTCACAACTCACGCGACCCGGAACACCACAGCGTAATGGTGTGTCCGAACGTCGTAACCGTACTATATTGGATATGGTGCGATCTATGATGTCTCTTACCGATTTACCACTATCGTTTTGGGGTTATGCTTTAGAGACAGCTGCATTCACGTTAAATAGGGCACCATCTAAATCCGTTGATACGACACCTTATGAACTGTGGTTTGGTAATAAACCAAAGTTGTCGTTTCTTAAAGTTTGGGGCTACGATGCTTATGTGAAAAAGCTTTAACCTGATAAGCTCGAACCCAAATCGGAGAAATGTGTCTTCATAGGATACCCAAAAGAGACTGTTGGGTACACCTTCTATCACAGATCCGAAGGCAAGATATTCGTTGCTAAGAATGGATCCTTTCTAGAGAAGGAGTTTCTCTCGAAAGAAGTGAGTGGGAGGAAAGTAGAACTTGATGAGGTAATTGTACCTTCTCCTGAATTGGAAAGTAGTACATCACAGAAAATTGTTCCAGTGATTCCTACACCAATCAGTGAGGAAGTTAATGATGATGATCATGAAACTTCGGATCAAGTTTCTGCTGAACGTCATAGATCAACCAGAGTACGTTCCGCACCAGAGTGGTACGGCAACCCAATTCTGGAAGTCATGTTACTAGACCATGATGAACCTACGAACTATGAGGAAGTGATGATGAGCCCAGATTCCGCAAAATGGCTTGAGGCCATGAAATCTAAGATGGGATCCATGTATGAGAACAAAGTGTGGACTTTGGTTGACTTGCCCGATGATCGGCAGGCCATCGAAAATAAATGGATCTTCAAGAGGAAGACCGACGCAGACGGTAATGTTACTGTTTACAAAGCCCGACTTGTTGCGAAAGGGTTTCGACAAGTTCAAGGAGTTGACTACGATGAGACTTTCTCACCTATAGCGATGCTTAAGTCTATCCGAATCATGTTAGCAATTGCCGCATTTTATGATTATGAAATCTGGCAAATGGATGTCAAAACTGCATTCCTGAATGGATATCTCAAAGAAGAGTTGTATATGATGCAACCAGAAGGTTTTGTCTATCCAAAAGGTGCTAACAAAGTATGCAAGCTCCAGCGATCCATCTATGGACTGGTGCAAGCATCTCGGAGTTGGAATATACGCTTTGATGAGGTGATCAAAGCATATGGTTTTATACAGACTTTTGGAGAAGCCTGTATTTACAAGAAAGTGAGTGGGAGCTCTGTAGCATTTCTAATATCATATGTGGATGACATATTGTTGATTGGAAATGATATAGAATTTCTGGATAGCATAAAATGATACTTGAATAAAAGTTTTTCAATGAAAGACCTCGGTGAAGCTGCTTATATATTAGGCATCAAGATCTATAGAGATAGATCAAGACGCTTAATTGGACTTTCACAAAGCACATACCTTGATAAAGTTTTGAAGAAGTTCAAAATGGATCAGTCAAAGAAAGGGTTCTTGCCTGTGTTACAAGGTATGAAGTTGAGTAAGACTCAATGCCCGACCACTGCAGAAGATAGAGAGAAAATGAAAGTCATTCCCTATGCCTCAGCCATAGGATCTATCATGTATGCAATGTTGTGTACCAGACCTGATGTGTGCCTTGCTATAAGTCTAGCAGGGAGGTACCAAAGTAATCCAGGAGTGGATCACTGGATAGCGGTCAAGAACATCCTGAAATACCTGAAAAGGACAAAGGATATGTTTCTCGTATATGGAGGTGACAAAGAGCTCGTCGTAAACGGTTACATCGATTCTAGCTTTGACACTGATCCGGATGACTCTAAGTCACAAACCGGATATGTATTTTTATTGAACGGTGGAGCTGTCAGTTGGTGCAGTTCCAAGCAGAGCGTCGTGGCGGGATCTACGTGTGAAGCGGAATACATAGCTGCTTCGGAAGCAACAAATGAAGGAGTTCATATCCGATCTAGGTGTAATACCTAGTGCATCGGGTCCAATGAAAATCTTTTGTGACAACACTGGAGCAATAGCCTTGGCAAAGGAATCCAGGTTTCACAAGAGAACAAAACACATCAAAAGACGCCTCAATTCCATCCGCGATCTAGTCAAGGAGGGAGACATAGAGATTTGCAAGATACATACGGATCTGAATGTTGCAGACCCGTTGACTAAGCCTGTTCCACGGGCAAAACATGATCAACAACAGGACTCCATGGGTGTGAGGATCATCACTTTGTAATCTAGATTATCGACTCTAGTTCAAGTGGGAGACTAAAGGAAATATGCCCTAGAGGCAATAATAAAGATGTTATTTGTATTTCCTTATATCATGATAAATGTCTTTTATTCATGCTAGAATTGTATTAACCGGAAACTTGATACATGTGTGAATACATAGACAAAATAGTATGTCCCTAGTATGCCTCTACTAGACTAGCTCATTGATCAAAGATGGCTATGTTTCCTAGCCATAGACATGAGTTGTCATTTGATCAATGGGATCACATCATTAGGAGAATGATGTGATGGACTAGACCCATCCGTTAGCATAGCACTTTGATCGTTTAGTTTTACTGCTATTGCTTTCTTCATGACTTATACATGTTCCTATGACTATGAGATTATGCAGCTCCCGAATACCGTAGGAATACCTTGTGTGCTATCAAACGTCACAACGTAACTGGGTGATCATAAAGATGCTCTACAGGTGTCTCCGAAAGTATTTGTGGTGTTGGCATAGATCAAGACTAGGATTTGTCACTTCGAGTGTCGGAGAGGTATCTCTGAGCCCTCTCGGTAATGCACATCATAATAAGCCTTGCAAGCAAATGACTAATGAGTTAGTCACGAGATGATGTATTACAGAACGAGTAAAGAGACTTGCCGGTAACGAGATTGAACTAGGTATAGAGATACCGACGATCGAATCTCGGGCAAGTAACATACCGATGACAAAAGGAACAACGTATGTTGTTATGCGGTTTGACCGATAAAGATCTTCATAGAATATGTAGGAACCAATATGAGCATCCAGGTTCCGCTATTGGTTATTGACCGGAGATGAGTCTCGGTCATGTCTACATAGTTCTCGAACCCGTAGGGTCCGCACGCTTAACGTTTGATGACGATCGGTATTATGAGTTTATGAGTTTTGATGTACCGAAGGTAGTTCGGAGTCCCGGATGAGATCACAGACATGACGAGGAGTCTCGGAATGTTCGAGACGTAAAGATTGATATATTGGACGACTATATTCGGACACCGGAAGTATTCCGGAAAGTTTCGGAATTTACCGGAGTGCCGGGGGGGTTACCGGAACCCCCCGGGGGAATGATGGGCCCTGATGGGCCATAGGGGAGAGAGAGGGCAGCAGCCAGGAGGTGGCGTGCCCCCTCCCTAGGAGGAGTGCGAATAGGACTAGGGGAAGGGGGCGCGGCCCCTCTTTCCCTCTCCCTCTCTCTCTCTTTCCTTCCCCGTTTTCCTTCTTTGGTAGATTCCTACTAGGAATAGGATTGCAATCCTATTCCTAGTAGGATTGCAGCCCTAGCTGCACCATAGAGGGCCGGCCGGCCTCCCCCCTTGCTCCTTTATATACGGGGGCAGGGGCCACCCAAAGACACACAAGTTGAATTGTTCTAGCCGTGTGCGGTGCCCCCCTCCACAGAAACACACCTCGGTCATACCGTCGCAGTGCTTAGGCGAAGCCTTGCGCCGGTAGATACATCATATCCGTCACCCGCCGTCGTGCTGACGAAACTCTCCCGTGAAGCTCAACTAGATCAAGAGCTCGTGGGACGTCATCAAGCTGAACATGTGCGGAACGCGGAGGTGCCGTACGTTCGGTGCTTGATCGGTTGAATCGCGAAGTTCGACTACATCAACCGCGTCACTTGACGCTACCGCTCCCGGTCTACGAGGGTACGTAGACACACTCTTCCCTCTCGTTGCTATGCATCTGGTAGATAGATCTTGCGTGATCGTAGGAAAATTTTAAAATACTACGTTCCCCAACACGTACATTGCTCCATGTGTGTCATGTAGCAAAGACCACCTCTCAAGAGGCTCATGCTCTATCCACTGCTGGAAGGTTTTAATCGACCTCTCGAGCCTTCTCCTAGTACCTGGTGGGTCAAAGCCTGGCAAGTCACATAGCCCAACAGGCTCCTCCTCCACGGTCGCTGTTCCTGTTGCCAACTGTGCAACTACTGCTTTAACATGTGCCCTCACCGCTCCATCTCTTGCAGCTTTCCTGTCCCTAACATGTCTCTGTGTGCACACATTAAGTCTGTCACGTATCAAATTGTACTTCCATAACTGGTTCTGCTTGCAGCGTTTTTTGAATAGATTCATCAGGTTCTTGTTTCTGAACTGCGAGAAAAAATTAGCCCCCAGATGGCGCATGCACCAACGGCTCTGCAAGTCCTGCCATGGAGTTTGTTCCTCAGGGCCTGGATTTGTCAGTGTCCTTATCGCACTGAGTATACCTGCATGCCTGTCATGAAGGATGCACACATTGGGCTTCTCCTTAACAACGGATATTTTCAACTGCCTGAAGAACCATGTCCAACTCTCAATGTTCTCACTCTCCATGAAAGCAAATGCGAGTGGGACAACTTGATTTTGGCCATCTTGACCTATGGCTGTTAGGATCTGACCTTTGTACTTGCCTGTGAGAAATGTACCATCTACACATATCACCGGTCGGCAATGCCTGAAAGCTTCGATGCATACACCGAAAGAGAAGAAGAGACGATGCAACACTCTCATAGTTGGGAATTCTGGCATGAAGAGGTCTTGGATATCGATATAGGTGCCTGGATTCCGCTGCTGCAGTGTACGGAGGAGCTTGACAACAGAGTCATATGCATCAAAATATGAACCAAATCTGCTCTCCAGCGCCAAATGCTTAGCCCTCCAAGTCTTGCCATAAGAAATTCTGTACTTTAACCCGGCGAAGACTTTTGTCTGGATTGCCTTCACTTCCATAGCTTTGCCCTGCACTATCTCATCGTAAAACAACCGAGCAATAAGCGGCGATGAAAGGTTGGCATGATCTTGAGGGATGCACGGAATAAGACAAGTGTGATGCACTAAGTCACTGATCACCCAACTTGTGCCATACTTATGTAGATAGCCGTGCACCCTGGCAGGGCAATCTGCATTCTTGCATACCATTGTGAGGTATTTCCGACTTGACACCTGAGTTGTGAAAACCCTTTGCGTGGACATTGCCCAATTAATTATTGCATCCTTCATAGCTTGCTTGTTCGGATACATAGCTCCCGTCGCAATATTGTTCTGGTGATATTGCCAGTCAGAATCATGTCCATCGTTGACTGTCATTGCAGATGAGAGGTCATGATTCCATGATGCAGGATTCGGGGCCATCTCTTCATTGTCTTCCTCATCCGACTCATCAGAATCATCGGCATGACCCATATCAACATTGGTGTCTTCTTCTTCCATCTGGTCCTGCATGTGCCCATCTACCTCGTCAGCGTCCACCTCGCCAATGTAATCACCATCAGCATTTTCTCCTTCTACCTGACTACTCTGCCCTGGTTCGTAACCAGCAGCATTTCCTCCTTCTACCTGACTGCTCTGTCCTGGTTCGTAACCAGCATCCCCAGCATTTGACATAGATAACTGCCTCCCTCCACTACTCATCCCAGGATCGTAGCCACCCTCGCCTTCATGTGTGGTGACCTCATTCACGATGGGAATCACTAAGGCAACATGATTGCATCCCCTGCGTTCACAACCTTGTAACCACCGCACCCACTCGGAGTCTCGCTCTATTGGCCTCAAATAAAAATATATTGTTGAACTTGAACGTGTCCACAATGCATGAACATCGACTGTGTGCATTACAGTATCTAGCCCTAAACTTGCCACAATCCATTCTTTCAACTGACTGACTGACCATGTTTGAGGCGCGTTCATTGCCACCTCTATATGAGAAAATTCACTCAGATCAGCTCCCATCTCAGTTGTCTGGACAGTACCAAGACCGTAGTAAAATATGAACTTCACTACATCAGACATCTCGGCTCACCTAATTTTTTTCCAACAACGACAGACAAATAATAAGCAACGCTTTCAAATGTCCGCACTACTAAATATTAGACATGTATATATTTACGTACCAACTAAAAATATTCACATACCTAAAAAATATACTTTGAATATTTGACACCCACAAATCGTATGGAATACTACCAAACAATTACGAGAGATAAAATGTGTGTTGAAATATACCCTTGAAGCGTGCAAACGAACGACGAACGGCGGGCTTCACTCAACGGAACCGGAGCCGGAAACTCGCCTAGCAACGCCGGAGCTCGACCACCCCCACTGCCTGCACCGCAATGCCCGAGCTTCACCACCACCACCGCCACAACCTTCACCAGTGAGCTCAAAAAAAGCTCCACCAAAATGCTAACCACGAACACCACGAGCAACCCCATGAGTAGATCGAGGTATCCCTTAGCTCCCCTCACTACGTAGAAGCCATTCACGGTGCCAAATCCGCAAAAAAATGGGTGAGTTGGGTGTATAAATTGGAGAATATATGTGTGAGGAGAGGGAGAAAGAAGAACAGAGAGGAGAAGAAGATAAGAACGAGCTGGGGAAAGAAGAAGGGAAGGAGAAAGGGGAAGGAGCCGGCCGCGGTGGGGGGCCCGCACCCTGTCGGCCCGCAGCAAGCCGATCGGTCTGCGGCTGGCCGACAGGGGCGCCCCGTGACCCAGCAGCGCCGACAGTGCCCGGTGCGACGTGGCCTGGCCAATAGTCGGCCTGCACGTGGCCGATTGGCCAGCTGTCGGCCCGCAGTTGGCCGATAAGGCCGAGTCGGCCCGCTGCTGGCTGACTAGGCTTAGTCAGCCTGCTGCTGGCTGATTGGGTATTATTTTTGAAAATAAAAATAGTAGCGCAATATTTGTGAAATTTAATAAAAAAATTGTATTATTTTAAAAAAAGAATAGCCCACAAATGTGGCAAAAAACCAAACACATGCCTATTATGGCACGACTAAGGTTAGGCGTGGCAAATTTAGGCTGCAAACAAAACAGGCCCTCAATCTGCAACGCTCACCGGCGGAGCTACGTGCAGGCAAAAGCGTGTCGTGGCCCGCCCTGTCCAAGAGCAGAAAATATAACTACGTATGCTCAGTCCACTCCGTCCCGCCCTTCCCATGAGGCGTCAGCAGCCTGAATGCTCAAGAGAGACCTTTTCTCTGCTTAGCTTGCATGTGAAAATATGCACGTCAGACTTGATATTCAAATCCGGAATGCCCAAGTCCAGTCCACGAGCAGACCAGACCAGCACGGCTCACACACAGCACTACATTCAACTAAAAAAACATCCAGAACTGCATGGCGTACGTCCATTTTCGATTCAGCCACAGGACGCTCCAGATTCAGCAGCAGCACCGTTACACATGCATTATGCACATAATAGTGTCATTTCTTTCTCTTAATTGTAGTTCACCACATCATCACAAATTCCCGAGACCATTTTTTTCATAGGATCCTTTCAAAAGAAAATCCTATAGGCTATAGTTATTTGAATTTTGCAGCTATCAATTCGGTAGCATGAATTATCAATTGTTTGCAAAGTGTTACAGACAGTAATTTAGGTACTATAATTACTGGCCATGGGTAAACCCAGTCAGCAAAGAATTGGTTCTTTTTTTGAGGGGAAGTTGCAACTTTATTTAATCAAAGTTCGGGATCTCGTCCGCTACTACCTGAAGAATACAGTCTGGAGGAAAAACATAAACCCTAGAAGTCTCATTGCACACCCCTTCCCTAGCTAAACCATGCGCTGCTGTATTTGCAGATCGCCTAACCCATGAAACTTTGAACTCTTGGTGAGTCCTCAACATCTCCTTGATCTCCTCTACAATCAGCCCAACAGTGGAGAGGTTTCTTCGTTCTTCCTTTAGCATTTGCACCACCTCTTGGCTATCAAGTTCTAGATGAACACGGGTGGTACCTGTGGCAAGGGCCAACTGGACAGCCCTCTTGGCTGCATACACCTCTGCGAGCAAGGGATTGGTGATGCTCTGGAAGAAGACCAACGTCCCTCCCCTGAAAGCACCGTGGTGATCCCGAAGGACCACCCCTCCTCCTCCTCTGTCCTGCGCCCTTGCCATGGCTCCGTCCGCATTCGCCTTGATCCACCCCGGTTCCGGTGGTTTCCACTTTTTTGGTACTCTTGGTTGCTTGATGGGTGCCTCCCTTGCGTGTACCTGTCTCCATTCTTGAATATGGTTGTGTACCTTGTTGGCGAGATCGCTGGCCTCCTGGATCCTCTTCCCCTCTCTTGTCTCGTTCCTTGCGCACCATAGACCGTAAAGAGACTGGATCATCGTCTCGCGCTCTGCCGCTCCCGCATCAGCAAACCAAGACTTGAGCCATGCGATCAGGCTCTCTCTTGAGCCATCCATCGCGGGTGGCAGCACCACCGGCTCCCCCTTGTCTTCACACATGTGTTTCCAAAACAGCATCGAATGGGGGCACGTCCAGAAACGATGGTATAATGTTTCTTCTCGTCCACACGCACAACAAAAGACCCCCGGTTTGATGCGCCGCCGGTGTAGCTCCGTGCCAACCGCCAGCCCGTTCCGCAGTAATCTCCATGCATGAATCTTTGCTTTCCCAGGAGCATTTGTGTCCCAGAAAGACAGCCACGCCTTGTGCTCCCTGCTCAGCATCGACGAACCCAGCTGTCCGGTCGTCGCTCTCCTTGAACTCATGCACAGGTGGTATGCTGACTTGACAGAGAATTGTCCATTCTTAGTATAGTTCCACGCCAAATGATCACTCGTGTTCGGTCCACCAATCACTATCTGCCTTATATCATCCACATCTCCGGGAGTGAACATCCTTGCCAGTTTGTTCGTGTCCCATGCTAGTCCTGATGTGTCAAGAAGGTGGGACACGTGGGTTATACCTGCAATATATCTCTGCCCGAGCGGTGTCAAGCTTCCCTGTCGTGGAATCCAGTTATCGTGGTGGATTTTAACCGACGTGCCATTGCCAATTCTCCACACTAGTCCCTCCCGCAGCAGCTCTCTCCCATGAATAATACTCCTGAAAGTGAAGGAGCCCCCGGTGGGGCATGTGGCGTTCAAGATCGAACCCTGGGGGAAGTACCTAGCCTTGAGTACCCTTGCACACAAGGAGTCTGGGTGTTGCAGCAACCTCCAAGCCTGTTTGGCCAGCAAGGCCTGATTAAAGCCTTCTGGATCTCGGAAACCCATTCCCCCCTCCCGTTTTGCCATGCACATCTTCTTCCATGCCAGCCAGTGTACTCTCCTCTCTCCATTAGCTTCTCCCCACCAAAAGTTAGACGAAATAGAAGTCAGGTTCCGGCACATTTTCTTGGTGAGTTGGAAGCAGCTCATGGTGAGTGTTGGCGTAGCTTGGAGTCTCGATTTTACAAGGACCTCCCTTGCCGCTTTTGACAGCCCTTGTCCCTTCCATCCAGCAACTTTCCCCGTTGAACTCTCTTTGACATGGAATTGGTTCATATATTTAAAAAAGATGAGATGGCTTAGAATTTGTGATGGTTCATATATTTAAAAAAAAATTGTGTTCTCCTTTGGATTGGCCCGCCCAACTCATTCTTTGTAGCTCCGCCACTGGCTACGCTCATAATTAATTAGCAAGCTTCAAAAAGCCATGGCTATTTTTCTTTTTTGCTTAACTTGGGGCACTCAGACCAAAAGGAGTTCACCGGGAAATGTTACGAAAAGCCACGACGATTCTTGTATCCTTCGTACACAGAGCTCGGAAAGCGACACTCCGTGAAATAGCGTCTCGTCGAATCTCCTTTTCTTCTTTCCGGGAGGTTTTGTGATTATAAGAATTTAAAGCAGATATAAGAGGATGAAAGCGAAAGCAACATCCACGACGCGACGTGTGGGACAGAAAGTCAGGACGCGTTCCTGCCGTTCATTTTCTTCTTTTCAAAAGGTTTAGGACATGTATAATGGTGGCATATAAATAAAGGTAATAGCACCTCAGATCCATGAACTTGCATGAGATGTGATGATTTAGTTCAAAAGTTGCAAAATGTCACTGAGGGCTCCCATAACTTGACACCCTATGTGATGATTTGGTCCAGAGCGAATCACAGCGCGACAAGTGGTAGTCGAGAGCTTGGACCGGTCAGCACTGGCATTTTTGCAATAAACCCCTGCCGTTCCGTCGAATTGCATTCCATTGAATTGCACCAACAACCAGTGATCAAAAATGAGTCTAAGAATCCTTACTAAAATATACTCGCAACAACCTACTCTTATCCACGACTGTCAAGCCATGTTTTTGGGCTAGGAACCCAAACTCAATTTAACATATAACAAAATTAAGTTGTGTAAATTCAAGAAATTGTGTCAAATATTTCTATGTCAATTCGAACAACATCCCATTGTATTGCACCAACAACTAGTGGAAAATTCATTTTTATTTTCATGAATGAGTCCAAGTATCCTTACTAAAATATATACTCGCAGCGTTCTACTCTTATCCACCACCGCCAAGCCATGTTCTTGGGCTCAGAACACAAACTCAATTTAACATAACAAAAATAAGTTGTGTACATTCAATAAATTGGGTCAAATATTTCTAGCCGCAAAATATCTTATCGCAATGCTATAATATACTCCCTATGTTCCTAAATACAAGTCTTTCCAAAGATTTCACTATGGATTACATACGGATGTATACAGACATAGTTTAAAGTATAGATTCACTCATTTTGCTCTGTATGTAGTCTCTTGTTGGAATCTTTTAAAAGACTTGTACTATTTAGGAACGGAGGGGTAAATACGATTATATACCAGTCAAAATTCAAAAACATATCCCTGCAAAAAATAATAATTCAAAGCCATATCCTCGTCCCGTGCATGAGTGAGTGCCCATTGCCACGCACACGCACCGCACCAACGGCGTGAGCCGGTGTCCAACTCAAACGGCCACCAAACCCTCAACGACACAAAACGGCGTCAACTTTGGAATATCCTCCCGTGTCAGCCTTTTTTGCGTGGTGGGGGACGGACCGCGACCGCCTCTCTCTCGTCCGCGGCCTATCCGCTCCGTCCTCCACACGTATATTTTTTCCACCGGAATTGCGTGGTGGGGTGGACCGTGACCGCCTCTCTCTCCTCCGCCTATCCGCTCCGTCCTCCACACGTCAGGCGTGCCGTGTCTCTCCCTCCTTCCTTCTCTCCCACCGCTCCCGTCCGAGCGATCCGGCTATAAAATCCCCGCCCCCTCCCGTCTGTTCTCCACACATCCGATCCAATCCAGCCCCCCTCCGATCTCGCCGAGAAATCTCCTCCGATCGAAGCGAAGCCAAGGCTCTCTCGTCCTCCTCCTCAAGGTATGCGAGCCTCCGGTTTCTCCACCCTCCTCCCGTCATATGCGCGCCCTGGGATTGTTCCTATGGGATTGTTCCTAGGAGCAGGTCTGCCTTGATCGGTTATTGTTGGCTCCCCTCGATTCCTGTTAGTCGTATGGATTTGGAGTAGATCTGTGGGTCGAGGCCTTATTGCTGTTGATCGATCGCAGCCCGTTCGGTTAGTCGTGGTTGATTAGGCCCGATTGTAGTTAATGCCATCTCTCTTGATTATGCCATGATTTTCGAGTAGATCTGCCGATTATGATGGGATTGCTAAGCGGCCGGTTCGTCTTTATCTAGCTGTAGTTGGTTGGTTCGGTTTGATACTGTGGATTTATGATTTTGTACCGCTCTTGAGTCATGATACACCTATGCCTAATCTGTGGAAGGACACACCTTCGTGTTGTTATTGGGATGCAGTTGCTATTGGTTCGGTTGATCTATCTAGTTACAGTTAGCTAGTTGCTGATCTTGTAATATTGGCCTTAGTTTGGCTTTGTGGTTGCTTGTAGTATCTGCAGTTGGGTATCGATTCAACTCTTAAATTCATGTCGGTTTGCCGATATTACTCGCACTGAAGCTAAAGATTGTGCTGGTAGATACTCCCTCCGTCCCATAATGTAAACGTTTTTGTACACTACACTAGTGTAAAAAAAAACGTCTTACATTATGGGACGGAGGGAGTAGCTTTGTAGCGGGGCAGCTCCTGGGCAGGTTGCTCTACAGCTGATTTCATCTCTGTTGCAATTTCATCTTTGTAGCATGGTGGCCATCTGGTTCATCTATTGTTTACTGTACTGCAGATATCCCTGTACCATAACTTACTCTGGTTCTATCTTCATATTTACAGATGCAGATCTTTGTGAAGACCCTGACTGGCAAGACCATCACCCTTGAGGTGGAGTCATCTGACACCATCGACAACGTCAAGGCTAAGATCCAGGACAAGGAGGGTATCCCACCGGACCAGCAGCGTCTCATCTTTGCTGGCAAGCAGCTTGAGGATGGCCGCACACTTGCGGACTACAACATCCAGAAGGAGTCCACCCTCCACTTGGTGCTCAGGCTCCGTGGTGGCATGCAAATCTTTGTGAAGACCCTCACCGGCAAGACCATCACCCTGGAGGTGGAGTCATCTGACACCATCGACAACGTCAAGGCCAAGATCCAGGACAAGGAGGGCATCCCTCCGGACCAGCAGCGCCTGATCTTCGCTGGCAAGCAGCTTGAGGATGGCCGTACCCTGGCTGACTACAACATCCAGAAGGAGTCCACACTCCACCTGGTGCTCAGGCTCCGTGGTGGCATGCAGATATTTGTGAAGACCCTCACCGGCAAGACCATCACCCTGGAGGTGGAGTCATCTGACACCATCGATAATGTGAAGGCCAAGATCCAGGACAAGGAGGGCATTCCCCCGGACCAGCAGCGCCTGATCTTCGCGGGTAAGCAGCTCGAGGATGG
>LR738715.1:811653572-811735788 GCA_902687465.1 Secale cereale | reverse complement strand
GGGGGGGGTGAATAGGCAACTAACAATTTTTAACTTTTCTTAACCAATTTAAATTAATCAACAAAGTAAGTTGTCTAGATATGTTACTATGATGACAACTTATAGGAAGCAAAGATAACAACCTCACAAGCAAGCTATATAAGATAAGCAAGGAAAGCGTGCACAAGTAAAGGAAAAAAATAACCACAAGTGGAGCCGGTGAAGACGAGGATGTGTTACCGAAGTTCCTTCCCTTTGAGGGGAAGTACGTCTCCGTTGGAGCGGTGTGGAGGCACAATGCTCCCCAAGAAGCCACTAGGGCCACTGTATTCTCCTCACGCCCTCACACAATGCAAGGTGCCGTGAATCCACTAGTGGTGCCCTTGAAGGCGGCAACCAAACCTTTACAAACAAGGTTGGGGCTATCTCCATAACTGAATTGGAGGCTCCCAACGACACCACGAAGCTTCACCACAATGGAATATGGCTCCGAGGTGACCTCAACCGTCTAGGGTGCTCAAACACCCAAGAGTAACAAGATCCGCAAGGGATTAGTGGGGGGGATCAAATATCTCTTGCTGGAAGTGTAGATCAATGCCTTCTTAAGCAATCCCTAGGAAATCAACAAGTTTGATTGGCTAGGGAGAGAGATCGGGCGGAAATGGAGCTTTGAGCAACAATGGAGCTTTGGGGAGGAAGCGGTGAGTCTTCTTGGGGAAGAAGACTCCCTATATATAGTGGGAGAACAAATCCAACGTTATCCCACATTTCTGCCCGCAGAGCGCTGATACGTCCAAAATGCATCACTATTTTATATCGTAATTCATCCTTATTCATTGCTATATTTCACATTACGATGATGTTCTTATGTTGTTTTGGCCTATTTTACACAGTTTGCAACTTTCCGGTGCCGAAGCAGCAGACGCAGGATTCAGCGGTAAAAAGTGGACGCTGAGTTGCCGAAGAAGAATACCTCCAAATTACCTGAAAATCGACGGAGGGTATTTTCCAGAAGGATCACGAAGATACGCAAAAAAGCAACCAGAGGGGGGCCACAGGGCGCCCAGGCGGCCACCTGGCGCGGCCCCCACCCTGGCCGCGCTGGGAGGGCGCCTGGAGCCCCTGGCCCACTCCAGCCCCCCCCTCTGGCCTATATACTCCTCGTCATCCAGAAACCCTAAAAGGGGGAGAGTTTACGGAGTTCCGCCGCCGCTCCGTGGCGGAAACCTACAGAGAAGAAAAGCCATCTCCGACGGGCAGATTCCGTCGGGGAGATCACCTCCCGGAAGGGGAGATCATCGCCATCGTCATCACCATCGTCACGGGCATCATCGAGATCATCATCAACATCATCCCCAACATCAACACCATCTCCATCTTCATCCAATCTCATCTCACAATTGCAACTTGTGTTGTAATTCGTACTATCTATCCTCTCTACTCTATCGGTGTTGATTACTACTTTGTGGTGAATGCTATTGAGTTTTGTTGGAGAAATATCATTGTGTTCAGATTGTTTATCATCCATCTATCTCCACTGATCATGATCTCTTTTATGTCTTGTGAGTAGTTACTTTAGTTCTTGAGGACATGGGAGAAGTCTTGTTGTTAGTAGTCATATGATGTTGAAGTAATATGTGTTGTTTGATACTTAAGTTGTGTTGTTATTTTCCTAGTGGTGTTGTGTGAGTCGAACACTCAACACTTCGCCTTATTAAGGACCTAGGGGAATACATTGTGTACAAAGAATGCTTACGGTGGGTTGCCGGAGTGACAGAAACCTGAACCCCAATTCGCACGCTTTTGCACAAGGGAACAATGGATCATCGATCGTATTGCTACGGTTAGGCTTTTGCCTTAAATACTATCTTGTATTTGTGGATGCTTGCAAGGTGTTTAATCATAAGAGTGCACTCATCGTAGTCTAGAGGGTGTACTAGCATAGATCCACCCACTCAACACTTATCAACACATCACATAGTACCGATACGGAATATGGCGAAAGCACATGACTACCTCTCCCGTGTGTCCTCAAGAACACTTTAGCCTTTATAAGTTCAGTTGCTAGGCCTCTCCTTTGCTCAGAAAGGATTGGGTCACTTGTTACTCTCCAGTGCCTTTTACTTTGCTCGCTTTTACTTTCCTGTTGCTTATATCAAGAAAACCCCTAAAAAGTTATCTTTCAGTGCTTGCAGTTATTCCTTGCTCAGAATCACTTATCAATACCTTCTGCTCCTCGTTGGGTTCGACACTCTTACTTATCGAAAACGCTGCAATAGATCCCTTACGGTTGTGGGTCATCAAGTACCGTTTTCTGGCGCCATTGCCGGGGAGTGCAGCGCTATTGGTAAGTGAAGCTGGTAAGGAAGTTTTTATATTTTTGTTTTTATTTTGCTGTTGCTGCTCTTTGTCCTTATGGACAACCTTGCTATTGGATCGTTGCTTGTGGGAAGACGCCCCACATCTGTGGTGGTTGCTCCTCCCCCTACTAAAATTGTGCCCTATAAAATACCAGCTGGTATTATCGATTATGTTTTGGCTAATGCAGGAGACAGACATCCCGGTGAACACTTGCTATATCTGTCACAACTATGTTCATTATTTAAGCTTGCAGGTGTATCAATGGAGTTTGTTATGAGGAAATTGTTCTCCGTATCGCTTATAGATAAAGCTTCAGATTGGTATAAGCTTCTCGATAACTCACACTTGCTTGATTGGCAAGAGCTTATGTCTCTCTTTTATACCAAGTTTTATCCTCTTCATGTAATTCATCGAGACAGGAACTATATCTATAACTTTAGGTCTCGTGACGGAGAAAGCATTGCTCAAGCTTGGGGGAGATTGAAGTCCCTAATGCTCAAATGTCCTATTCATGAGCTCCCCAAGAAAATTATACTTACAAATTTTTATGCCAGGATTTCTCGTCGGGATAAGGAGATGCTGGATGCCTCCTCTAGTGGGGTATTTCAGACAAAGAGCGTTGAAGAAAGGTGGGATCTCATTGAAAGGATCCAGAGGAATACCGAAGATTGGGAAATCGATAAAGGTATTGAACCCGCTATAAATTATGAGCATGATTATATTGAGAGCTATGTGAAAACTGATTACTTCAATACCTTTTGCTCTAAGATTGGTCTTGATTCCCATCTAATGATTGATTTCTGTAAGGATTTTGCCTCTCACGTTGATTCTTTTAAAAAGAAGAGAGATCAGCATCATGAACCTTTCAAAGAGTTACCTGTTGATATCCATGTTGCTGACCCTATTTTGCCTGCAGTTATATATGAAAAGCCTCCTTTTCCCGAAAGGATAAGGAATCACTCTCTTGTGACAGGCATAATAAATAAAAGTGAGAGAAGAATTGATGAGCCTGAGGACCAGATCAAGGTCGATCCTCAAGTTGCATTGGTTAAAGACCTTGTTACTAATGATGTTTTGGATTCCAATGTAAATTTTTGTGTTGTTTCCACTAACCTTGTCACACCCAAGAATAAAGGCCCAATTTCAGATACTCCAGTAGTATCTGTTAAAATAGGAGATCACAATTATTATGGGCTATGCGATTAGGGATCGAGTGCTAGTGCTATCCCCTATTCACTTTATCAAGAGATCATCGATGAGATTTCACCTTGTGAACTTGAAGAAGTTGATGTTACCATTCATCTTGCAAACAGAGCAACTATCTCTCCTATCGGAATTGTGAGAGACGTTGAAGTCCTTTGTGGAAAGGTAAAATACCCTACCGACTTTCTAGTACTTGGTTCAGTGAGGGACAATTTTGTCCTATTATTTTTGGTAGACCTTTTCTCAGAACTTGTGGAGCTATAATAGATTGCAAGAAAGGTAAAGTTTCTGTTGAATTCAATGGTGAGCCATATGAATTTAACTTTTCTAAGTTCTCTAAGCAGCCTCGTGGTACCGATTTACCTAGTGATGATAAAATTATTGAAAGTATTGCTTCTATTGCTATTCCCCCTAATGATCCTTTGCAGCAATATATGGAGGACCACGAGAATGATTTGCATATGCAGGAAAGAAATGAACTAGATGAAATATTCTTGAGACAACCTGCTATCCTGAAGCACAACCTTCTGGTTGAACCTTTGGGAATTTTATCAAAACCAAAAGAAGACCCGGTGTTCGATCTTAAACCTCTTCTCGATACGCTCAAGTGTGCTTATTTAGATGAAAAGAAAGTATATCCTGTTATTATCAACTCTAACCTTTCAGGATATGAAGAAGAGCGACTATTGGAAGTACTTCGTAAACACCGAGGTGCAATTGGCTATACCCTTGATGACCTTAAGGGGATTAGTCCATCTATCTATCAACATACTATCAACCTTGAGCTCGATGCTAAACCAGTTGTTGATCATCAACGACGGTTGAACCCGAAGATGATGGATGTTGTAAGAACTGAGATTCTCAAGCTTCTAGCCGCAGGTATTATCTACCCTATAGCTGATAGTAAGTGGGTAAGCCCGGTACATGTGTTCCTAAGAAAGGAGGTACAACTGTGGTTCCTAATGATAAGAATGAACTAATACCTCAGAGAATTATTATTGGATATAGAATGTGTATTGATTACAGGAAGCTGAACAAGGCAACCAGGAAGGATCACTACCCGTTGCCGTTCATCGACCAAATGCTTGAAAGGTTATCCAAAAATACCCACTTTTGTTACCTCGATGGTTATTCTGGCTTCTCTCAAATTCATGTTAACACTGCTGATCAAGAGAAGACCACTTTTACTTGTCCCTATGGTACTTATGCTTACAGGCGTATGCCTTTTGGTTTATGTAATGCCCCTGCTACTTTTCAAAGGTGTATGTCTGCTATCTTTCATGGTTTCTGTGAGGAGATTGTGGAAGTCTTCATGGACGATTTCTCCGTCTATGGAACTTCCTTTGACCATTGTCTCCACAACCTTAATAAAGTTTTGCAGAGATGTGAGGAGACAAATCTGGTACTCAACTGGGAGAAGTGCCACTTCATGGTTAACGAAGGAATTGTTCTTGGTCACAAGATTTCCGAAAGGGGAATTGAGGTGGACAAGGCCAAGATCGAAGCAATTGAGAGGATGCCCTATCCAAGGGACATGAAAGGTATTCGCAGTTTTCTCGGTCATGCTGGTTTCTATAGAAGATTTATTAAAGACTTTTCTCAGACTTCCAGACCCCTCACTAATCTTCTCCAGAAGGACATTCCTTTTGTATTTGATGAAGATTGTAAGGAGGCTTTTGAAGTTCTTAAGAAAGCTTTAATAACCGCTCCTATAGTACAACCACCTGACTGGAATTTACCTTTTGAGATTATGTGTGATGCTAGTGATTTTGCTGTTGGAGCTGTTTTAGGGCAAAGGGTTGATAAGAAATTGAATGTTATACATTATGCTAGTAAAACCCTTGATAGTGCTCAAAAGAATTATGCTACTACTGAGAAGGAATTCTTAGCTGTAGTGTTTGCTTGTGATAAGTTTAGGCAGTATATTGTTGATTCCAAAGTTATTATTCATACTGACCATGCTGCCATTAAGTACCTTATGACAAAGAAGGATGCCAAGCCAAGACTTATCAGATGGGTACTCCTTCTTCAAGAATTTGATTTGCAGATTGTTGATAGGAAAGGAGAAGACAATCCGGTGGCGGACAATCTTTCAAGGATGGAAGATATACCGCATGATCCCATCCCAGTCAATGACAGTTTTCCAGACGAGCAACTTGCCGTTGTAAAAGTACAATCTCTTTCCAATCCTTGGTTTGCATATTATGCTAATTTTATCGTTGCGAAGTATTTGCCTCCAGGTTTAACATTTCAGCAAAGGAAGAAGTTCTTTCATGATTTGAGGCACTACTTTTGGGATGACCCACATCTTTTCAAAGAAGGTCCAGACGGGATCATGAGAAGATGCATACCGGAACATGAGCAGAAGGACATTCTCAGACAATGTCATGATAGTCCCTATGGAGGACATCATGCCGGTGAGAGGACCGCACATAAGGTTCTTCAATCAGGTTTTTATTGGCCTACTCTCTTTAAGGATGCTAGAAATTATGTTTTAGCCTGTGATAAATGTCAGAGAGTTGGTAACATTTGTAGAAGGAATGAGATGCCTATGAATTACTCACTAGTGATTGAACCTTTTGATTGCTGGGGTTTTGATTTTATGGGTCCTTTTCCTTCTTCGCACAAGTACACTCACATTTTAGTAGCTGTTGATTATGTGACCAAGTGGGTTGAAGCAATCCCCACTAAAAGTGCTGATCACAAGACATCTTTGAAAATGCTCAAAGATGTGATTTTCCCTAGGTTTGGTGTACCTAGGTATCTCATGACTGATGGAGGATCACACTTCACGCACGGAGCCTTTAAAAAAGCTTTAGCCAAGTACGATGTCAATCATATAATTGCTTCACCGTACCATCCTCAAACTAGTGGGCAAGTTGAGCTCACCAATAGAGAGATCAAGTTGATCTTACAGAAGACAGTAAATAGAAATAGAAAGGACTGGTCAAATAAGTTAGCAGATGCTTTGTGGGCGTATAGAACTGCTTACAAAAACCCCATGGGCATGTCCCCCTATAAGATGGTTTATGGCAAGGCTTGCCATTTGCCATTAGAATTAGAGCACAAAGCTTTCTGGGCTATTAGAGAGCTTAATGCTGACCCAAAGTTAGCTGGTGAGAAGCGTCTCATGAACTTGACTTCTCTAGATGAGTGGAGAAGTGAAGCTTACGAGAGCGCTAAAATGTTCAAGGAAAAGGTAAAGAAGTGGCATGATAGGAGGATTCTGAAACGTGAATTTAATGTTGGTGATAAAGTTTTGTTGTTTAGATCCCGTTTCAGGTTTTCTCCAGGCAAACTACTTTCCAGGTGGGAAGGGCCATTTCATATTGAAGAAGTCTATCGGTCTGGTGCAATCAAGATTAACAATTTTGAAGGCACCAAACCTCAAGTTGTGAATGGGCAAAGACTTAAGCATTACATAGCAGGAGACCCTGTCAATGTTGATGTGAATATGATATAGACAACAACTAACGAAGAACATGTTGCAGCCCTGTTTCAGACACCAGCAGAAGCAGAATAAGAAAAGGTATGTATTACGGTAAGGAAACATCGCGAACCGCCATAAAAGTTCCATATTATGAGTTTTTGCAAAATTAGGAAAATTCTAAGCCTAAGTGGAGTCGGAGACAAGCTCCAGGGGGCCCAGGCGCCCCCCTGGCGCGGCCTACCTCCTGGCCGCGCCGGGAGGCCGCCTGGGCACTCAGGAGTCCGTCTCCGACCCCACTTTAGCTTGTTACCTTCCTTTCTGTGCAGAAATTTTTGCTATATATTTGCCCGGATTGTTCCGGCAACGTATCTCGCGATTTCGTGTGTTTTCTTTTCGATCTGTTTCTGCCAGGGTAAAAAGTTATTGTTAGAGATGTCTTCTTGTGGCTCGAGCGGAGAGGACTTCTTGGGATGGCGTCTACGTCAAGTCCAGAAGGATCTTAATCAAGGGAAGCACGTTGACTGGTCTACCGAAGAAGAGATTGCCGCAAGACAAGCGGAGATGGAGCGCTCCGTGAGGGAGGAAGTCAAGACTATCACTGCCCAACAACAAGGAGGCCCAAGCAATCCCATCATGGTGGGATCTGTCCAACCTCATTATGATCTTTCTCTTAACCTTTCAGGGCCCTCTACTTCACTTGAAGATCAACGTACGCTCTCCACCATCTCCGAGGCTTATCGCATCACCAATCAGCTGTGCGAAGATTTCCGTGTACTAAAGGTACAAGTGGAGATCTTGGAGAAGGAAAACCAAACCCTTCGCCGTGTCATAAGAGATTTGAAGAATCAACGTCATCAAGAATGAGGAGTGAAATCTCCTTGGGTAATGGCATCCCCTTGGCTTGTTCCAAGCTTGGGGGAGTGCCCGGTATCTTTATCTTTATCTTTTGTCTTTTAGAGTCAAGTAGAGTCATATCATGTCTAGGGAGGTTATTATATGAAATAGGTGTGTGCATTGAGGTCTATCACTCCTTCTGTGGAGAGATTGTATCCGTGAGTGTGGAGTCGTCTATGATGGAATATTAATAAGAAGTCTATTGGTTCCTTTGCTGCACTCGGTATTCTCTTCACGCAATCGACCTTATATGATGATTCTTATGGGGAGTATTGACCTTATATCAGGTATGGCTTTGAAAACTTTATTTAATCTTGGCAAACATAGCTTTGGTCATAACAACAAGCATGATTTTCTTAAAGTAGCGACATAGCCAAAACCTTTATGTTATTATGCTTGAAGTGTTATGCTGACAAGGAAGACAACTTGATGTGTTATGCTTATTTTAATGTTTATGCTTTATATTGCTTTGCATCTTAGTCATCATCAATTGTCTGTTCTCTCAAAGCCTTTGCTAGCCTAAACTGTGTACTAAGCAGAATTCTGCTTGTGCATCCATACCCTTAAACCAATACCTTCCATATGAGTCCACCATACCTTCCTATTCGTGGTATTCCACTACCACCTCCTAAAGTATAGAATTTATGTGTTATCCTTAAATGTTCAGAATCTTCTATTTTGTGCCCCTGTTTTAGCTCATGATGAAGTAGTAGTTAATTCATGATCTTTTTAAGTTGGACAAGTTTTACCCCGGGATTGCATGTCTAATCTGCAAACCCCTAATACGAGGAGGAACTGGCATGAGTGCGCCCGGCTCATAAAAGATAATACAACAAACAAACCCACCTTCACGCTTTGTTCACGAGAAATCAGAAAAGTGATAAACAAAGGAGATTAAGGGGATGTGATCGTCCCCGTGCGGGAGCCGTTCATCGAAACTTGTCCAGTTTGAGAAGTAATTGAGTTACCTATTAGCATTCGTTGACAAATCATGCACCTCTCAAAACTTGTTTTCATTCTGTTTGATTTAAGGATAGCACATGAGTTTTCCCTACTTCCCTAGAGCAGGGCCTATCTCTTAGTTTTAGGTTGAGTCAGTTATTCCTACTTCCTTCTATTCTTAAAGAGAGCAGACATTTGATGTTGACGAGGATTCATTCATATAAAGTTGCATTAAGATTTGTCATATCATATCCTTGTTGACATTATCATTTGATAAGTAAGTTGTTTGTCAAGCCCACCTAAAGCAAACATCTTCCTTTGTGTTAACACTTTCACTTCTTGCCTAATAACATGTTCTTTCAAAAGCTTCAATTAATCTCATCAAAACATAAAGAGAAAGAGCAAAAGTAAAAGCTATTAGTTGCTCTTTGACCAAAGGACATGTTTGCCATGATTTGATGAGTTTCCTTAGCCCTACTTTCGATTATAAGTGTTATCACTCTTTTATAAGGGCCTTATGAGTTGAAGATTGCTGTTGAGGATATTTGAGTTTGGTGAAGAAACTATGATGCTTCTTGTCCGTATTCTATTTATTGACACTTCACTCTCTAAACTTGTGGACAGGTTTACCGAGCTCAGTATTCGCTTGGGGACAAGCGAGGTCTAAGCTTGGGGGTGTTGATACGTCCAAAATGCATCACTATTTTATATCGTAATTCATCCTTATTCATTGATATATTTCACATTACGATGATGTTCTTATGTTGTTTTTGTAGTGCCCAGGATGGGACTATATCTCCTACGTGTCGAGGCACGACTTAGAGACATAACCCGATGCTGGAATGATCGCAAGTTTGGTATCTTTGCACAACTCATGTAAAAGATGGGGATGGAAAACATAAAATAGTTGGCTTACAATCGCCACGTCACACAAATACAATACATGTCCAAATCATCATTCAATAAAACATCACAGCCCTCTAAGGGTAAAATCCAAAAGACAAGATACCAAACATAATTTAAATCCACAGGTCGGATCGAATCCTAGTAGAAGTCTCCACTACTGATCATCAGGATAACGAACATAGTATCGACTACGCTCCTCGTCGTACTCCCAGTCTAGCTCGGTGCCATCACCTGGATAGCTCACCATCGGACCTGCATCTGGTGTGGTGAAGTAACTGTGAGCCACACATGACTCAACAATCCCGTTCCCGGGTAACAATACTATTTAAGCCTTGGGTGAGGATAAGGCTGAGGAAAAGAGTAAGAGTCTGCAGCAGCAACTAGCACTAGCTTACGTGAAAGAGTGCGAGAAGAGAAGTGCCTCGGCCGAGAGATGATCACGAAGTGATCCTAGCTACAACACGTCAAACATAACCCCACCGTGTTCATCTCCCGATTCCCTTTCGGAAAATGACAGTCATGGTACACACGCTGATAGTGTATTAGAACAATGTGTCAAGTTATCTACAACCGGATATTAACAAGCTCCCATCTGCCACATAACCGCGGGCACGGCTTTCGAAAGTTCATAACCCTGCAGGGGTGTTCCAACTTGGCCCATGACAAGCCCACGATCCGCGGAGTCGCAACTCCAAGGTGGGAAGACCCGAGTATTCTCGGAATCCCGTGCTCAAGATACTCCGAACTAATGTAAGGCTAATCCAGCAAATCCTCCCGGCGTGCCGACACCCTGATAGTAGCCGCGCGTATCTCGTCTCAGGCCACGACCGGATGAGACATCCTACGGGTTTTTACCAGACCTCAAGTTTCCTTGAGGTGGCCCCGCAGTCTGCTCATTTCGGACCAACACTCATGTGGAGCACTGGCCCGGGGTTGTTGATTAAGAAAGAGGGTTAATTACTCCCTATGCAAGTTTATTTAGTTATTAGGCAAATAGTACCAATGTTGGGACTTGCTGGAAAAGACTTAGCACTTAGCGGTTTATCGAGGGGGCCCCATAAACCCCAACCGTGTGAGGAACGCATAATCAAGGAACATAACACCGGTTTATACGGTTCCTAGAGGCATGAGTGGAACAAATCACCAAGCAAAAGGCTTAGCCTTCCACCCTTGCCAATATATAGATGATTTCATTTAAGAATTTATATAGTGTGATATAACCCAACAAAACTTCAACATGAAGCAAGCATCTTCAACTTCACCTGCAACTAGCAATGCTATTAGAGGGGCTGAGCGAAGCGTACTTAGCCAAGCAACGGTTTGCATAGGTAGGGTGGTTAAACATGGTCATGGTTACAAGTAGGAGGCTGACATGAAAGACATGGGCGTCGAGGCAAAACTATAGAGCGATACTCTAGCAATAGGCAAAGATAGTAATGTTATCGGGGTTCGGTCATCTTGCCTGAAGATTAGTTGTTCGGATCGTAAGAAGGGTCCTCGTGCTCAACCTCGTTGGTAACCTCGTGCTCGTACTCGTACTCGGTCTCAGCTTCCGGCTCTAAACAATACAATCACACAAGACACGAATCAACAAGATGCAATGCGCACACAAAAATGATGGATGCATGATGGATGCACTAAGGAAGCACACGGAGCACGGAAAATAAACATTCAAGCAAAAGCTTCAAAACAAGATAACAATAGGATATTATGAATCTACACGGAAAATCAATCAAGTTTCATATAAGACTTGCTGAAAACGGAGCTACGGGCTAAAAGTTATGCCCGAAACAAGAAATATGCACAAGCTGAAAAATTACAGCAACATAGCAACTTCGGAGCACTAGATAAATAAGTTACAGCACTCAAACATCATGGCAAAGAGCATGAACATAAACTAGACATATCCTACAGCAAATAAGTCCAAAGGTGCACCCCCAAAGGAGCCACAGATCAATAGCAACAAGCTTGGACATATTGAACTTGACAACAAAATCCTGACAGCAGTAATTTATTGCAACTTTGGAGCCAAAGTTAAATATGCTAAAGCCACTCAAATAAGCATGTGAGAACATGAATGGATAGCCAACAATATATACTACAAGGAACCATCAAGAGTCACTCCAAAACTATCATGGTTTGTCCTAGAGCAGCAAGCAAACATGGCATCGGAGAATTACAGATTCCAGACTTAGTGAAATTCCACTAAGTGTTAAAACAACAGTTCCATCATGGCATCTATAATAGCAAGTTTAAGTCACCTCGAAACTAAACATGGCAAGTGGTAAGCACCACATCAAAGTACACATGATGGTGATTCCGAAACATACAAGCATGCATCATGGAGATAAACACAGTGATAGCAAAGAGCTCAACAAGATGGCATTTCATAACAAGTTAAACAACATAGCAGCCACATGGCACTTTGCAACATAGATATACATGGCAAGATTAAATATATCATGCAACCTAATACAAACAACATGTAGAGCCTGGCAAGACGAACACGTGGACATGTCATTTGCATCATTCGGATAAACGAGCTAAAAGATATCACAATTCAAAGATGGCATAAAAACAACACATAGCAGCAGTTTATAACGGGATGCACTATAGCAACAGAAAATAAGCATCTAGATGATCTCAAACATGCATGGCACAATGGAATGAATCGTAGTGCTAATCACCACGAACGTCTGGACATGTCATTTGCGCAAAACGGAGCAACACACAAAAAGTTATCACAGTTCTAATATTGCATCAGACACACAAAACTGGGGACTTAGAGATTTGAAACAACCTCAGATTTGAGGATTGACGGGCCTCGGGCAGATCTGGCGCTGCGGGAGACGGGCCGGCTGCGGGCGAGGTGGGCCTTCGGCGGCGGCTGCGAAGACGGGCCGGCGGCGGCAGATCTGGCGCGGCCCGCCTGGCCTGGCGCGCTACCGAGCGGCTCGGCGGCTGGAGGCCGCGGGATGGGCAGGCGGGCCAGGAAGTGGCTGAGAGGAGCGGCCCGCCTGGAAGCGGATGGGGCGATGGCGGCTAGGCCTTTGGGCCCCAGCTGGAGCGACGATGCGGGATCTGGCGGAGGGGTCCAGGCGCCTGGGCTGGAAGGCCCGCGGCTGCGGATGGCCCGCGCGGTGGAAGCCCACGGCCAGGCATGGCGGATCGGGGCGGCTGGCCCAGGCTGTTGGGCCTCTAGGGTTCGGCGGAGGAAAGATGGATCCAGATCGGGGCTGCTTGCCCGATCGAACTGGTCGGAGGCTGGCGTTGACTGCCCGCTCGAAGGAAAACGGCGGCGGCTTCGATGCGGGCAGGGCGCGCTCGAGCGGATCGGCGGGAAGGAGGCGGGGACCCGCGATGTGGCGACGTCGGCGGGGCCCGAGGGCGTGGGGCGGCGGCGTGGAGGAGATGGAGAGCTCCGGCGAGCTCCCCGGGAACTCCGGCGAGGCGGCGGGGTACTCCGGCGAGGTACTCCGGCGGTGCTCCGGCGAGCTCCGGCCGGAGTAGGAGGAGGAGGCTGGAGCAAGAAGATGAAGGTGGGGGCTAGGGTTTCCTTAATTTGGGGCAAAAATTGGGGAAGTGGACAAATATATAGGCACAAGTAGCTAGGGTTGTCCAAATGGAGTGTGGTTTTCGGCCACACGATCAGATTTGGATGGCCTAGATGAAGGGAATGGCTAGGAGTGGTTTGTGGGCTGTTGGAGGGGTGCCTTGGGCCTCAAAGTGGAGGCACTTTGAGCCCACGAGAATAACTGTTGGGGTAGCAAACCGACTCGAAACGCGACGAGATTTGACAGGCGGGTTACACACACCAAAACAACAACACACGACAAGTCTCGCGCCAAACCGGTAACGTTACACGGCCAAACACCAAAGTAGGCCTACGGGACGCCACGAACACGTGAGGGAGCTCCGGAACGCGAAACCGACAATGGGAAGGAACGCGTGGAACCGGATGCAACCGACAACACAAATGCAATGCGATGCACATGACTATATGATATGAATGAATGCCACACACGCACACAACAAAACGACGAAAACCCGAAAGACAAAGAACCCGGAATGGAATAGGTGAAGCCAGAGATATATTATATGCCCAAAAGGGAAAGTATTACATCCGGGGCATTACAAACTCTCCTCTACGACAAAAAGATCTCGTCCCGAGATCTAGGACTGGAAAAAGGAAGGGTACTCAGAACGAAGATGATCTTCTCGTTCCCACGTAGCTTCTCGGTCGGTTTGATGTGACCACTTGACTTTCAAGAATTTGATGGACTTGTTGCGGGTCTTGTGTTCGGTTTCTTCAAGAATGGCAACAGGATGCTCTCGGTAGGACAAATCTTGTTGAAGATCAATCTCTTCAAACGGAATCATGCGTTCAGGTGCCTTGAAGCATTTGCGGAGTTGAGACACATGGAACACATCATGAACATTGGCAAAGTTGGGAGGGAGCTCAAGTTGATAGGCTAGATCGCCTCTTTTGCCAAGGATCTTGAAAGGCCCGACGTATCTAGGAGCAAGCTTTCCTTTGATACCGAATCTTTGGGTGCCTTTCATCGGAGAAACACGGAGATAAACATGATCACCAATGTTGAAGGCCAAATCACGATGCTTGCCGTCATAGTAGCTCTTCTGACGTGACTGAGCGGCCTTGAGATTCTCACGTATGACTTTGCACATTTCTTCGGCTTCTGAGATCAAGTCATTGCCAAGAAGTTGACGTTCGCCTGTTTCAGACCAGTTGAGAGGGGTACGGCACTTTCTGCCATAGAGGATTTCAAACGGAGCTTTGCCGGCACTTGCTTGGTAGCTGTTGTTGTAAGAGAACTCGGCAAATGGAAGGCAGTCTTCCCATTTCATGCCAAAAGATATGACACAGGCTCTGAGCATGTCTTCTAGAATCTGATTCACTCGCTCGACTTGACCACTAGTCTGAGGGTGAAAAGCAGTGCTGAACCTGATCTTAGTGCCCATGGCGGACTGAAAGGAGTCCCAGAACTTGGATGTGAACAAACTTCCACGTTCTGAGGAGATAACTTGAGGAATGCCATGTAAGGACACAATTCTGGAAGTGTACAACTCTGCCAATTGAGCTGCATTGATGGATTCTTTGACTGGAAGGAAGTGAGCGACTTTGGTAAGATTGTCAATCACCATGAAGATATAATCATTCCCTCTCTTGGACTTAGGAAAGCCAGTGATGAAATCCATTTCAATGTGGTCAAACTTCCACTCGGGAATAGGAAGAGGTTGGAGAAGACCGGCTGGACGTTGATGTTCTGCTTTCACTCTTCTGCAGACATCACATTCATTCACGAATTGGGCAATCTCCCTTTTCATGCGTGTCCACCAGTAAGACTGCTTGAGGTCTTGGTACATCTTGGAACTGCCAGGATGAATGGAAAGGAGAGAATCATGTGCTTCTTCCATTATGAGCTTCCTGAGATCACCTTTGGGAACAACGAGTCTGTCCTCGAAGAACAAGGTATCTCTCTCATCAACACGATAGCACTTGTATTTAGGAGTGCCCTTTGCAATACCATGTTTCACCTTCTGCACCATGGCATCACTGAGTTGGGCCTCACGGACCTGATCTTCCAAGGTAGGAGCAATTTGAAGATTTGCAAGAAAACCCTGCAGAACAACTTGGAGGTTGAGTTTCCTGAATGCTTCACAAAGCTCAGGCTGGAACGGCTTGATAAGAAGGCTGTTGCAATGTGCCTTTCTGCTCAAAGCATCTGCAATCACATTCACCTTGCCAGGAGTGTATTCGATGCTGGGATCATACTCTTGGATCATTTCAACCCAACGAGTCTGGCGGAGGTTCAGATTCGGCTGTGTGAAGATGTACTTCAAGCTCTTGTGATCAGTGAAGATGTCGACTTTTCTGCCCAACAACAGATGTCTCCACGTAATCAAAGCATGTACCACAGCTGCTAGCTCGAGATCATGTGTGGGATAGTTCTTCTCACTTGACTTGAGCTGACGAGAAGTATATGCCACAATTCTCTTATCTTGCATAAGCACACCACCAAGTCCTTGATGAGAAGCATCACAGAATACTTCATAGGGCTTGGACTCATCTGGAGGAGTTAGAACTGGAGCAAAGACGAGCTTTTCTTTGAGAGTTCTGAATGCCACTTCACACTCTGGAGACCAAAACTATTTGACATTCTTCTGAAGCAAGTTGGAAAGAGGCTTGGCAATCTTGGAGAAGTTCTCAACGAACCTTCTGCAATAGCTGGCAAGACCCAGAAAACTTCGGAGTTGCTTGGCGTTCTGAGGAGCTTCCCAGTTGACAATTGCTTCAACTTTCTCGGGACTAACCGCAATACCGTCAGTTGAGATGATATGGCCCAGGTACAAAACCTTATCGAGCCAAAATTCGCACTTGGAGAACTTGGCATAGAACTTATGCTCTCGGAGTCGATCAAGAACCAGACGTAAGTGCTTTTCGTGATCTTCTTCATTCTTGGAAAACACCAGAATATCATCCAGATACACAAGCACAAACTCGCCGGTGTAGGGGTTGAAGATGTAGTGCATCATTCTCGAAAAGGTAGGAGGAGCATTGGCGAGACCAAAGGAAATGACTGTATACTCATATGAACCGAAACTCGTTCTAAAGGCAGTCTTGGGAATGTCTTTCTCGCGAATGCGAATTTGGTGATAGCCCATTCGGAGATCGAGCTTAGAGAACACTTTAGCTCCTTTGAGCTGCTCGAAGAGTTCGTTGATGTTGGGGAGCGGATACTTGTTCTTTATTGTCTTCTTGTTCAATGGCCGGTAATCCTTTAAAGTTTGCCTCATCAATAGAAGTTGAGCACAACAACTGCCAGCTGCCACATACTCTGCTTTGGTGGACGAGAGAGACACACAACTTTGCTTTTTGGAAGACCAACTTACCAGAGAGCAACCAAGGAATTGGCACCCTCCGGAAGTGGACTTCCTATCCACTTTGTCTCCCGCCCAGTCCAAATTAAAGAAACCTACAAGGTTGAAGTTTGCTCCTCTTGGGTACCATAAGCCAAAGTTTGGGGTATGAGCCAAATATCGAAAGATTCGCTTGACTGCCACAAAGTGACTTTCCTTCGGTGAGGCTTGAAACCGTGCACAGATTCTCACACTCGACATAATATCCGGTCTAGATGCACAAAGGTAAAGCAAGGAACCAATCATATAACGATATTCCTTTTGATCCACCGCTTTACCATTGGGATCAATTGCCAAGAACCACCGGATTAGCCAGAAAGCGATAATCACCCATGCGAATGGATACATTCGGAGCCATCAAATTTGACGTCATGCACTTGCCCGGAGAAATAACTTGCAACATATTTGGCAAAGGCACTTTGCCCACATTGTACTTGGATGCAAAAGGGAATGACATGAAGGAATGTGAAGCACCCGAATCAAACAACACTTTAGCAGGTATAGAGTTAACTTGAAGGTTACCCAAAATGACATCAGAAGAATTCTCCGCTTGCGCTGCACTCATCAGATTGACCCTTGCTTGCTTGGGAGTATGCTTGACAATAGCTGAACTCACAGGTGGAGGAGGTGGAAGACGCTTCGGGTTCGGACATCTGTTGGCATAGTGACCTTTCTGAGTGCATTTGTTGCAAGTCACTTCTGAGAGAGGACGGAAATGAACACCACTTGACTTGGAGCCTTGAGACTGAAACTGGTTCCTCGACTGGTTGCTCGGGTTGGGTGGGTGGGAGAAACCACGGCCACCGGAGTTCTTGTTGTTGGAGTTGTTGGAGTTGTTGTAAGAAGCTCGAATCACTGGAGGAGAAGGAAGCCAAAATTTCTGCTGCTTCGAGACCATCTGAGACGGTGAGGAGGAGTGAACAGCATCTCGAATCCTCTTTTTAGAAGCCTCCATCTTGAGCTGGGCTGCCTCTTGTTTCAAAGCCATGTTATAGAATTTGTCGAATTCATCGGGCTCGAACAAGGTGAGAGCAAGTTGAAGTTCATCTTTGAGACCTCCACGGAACTGGTAGATTTTGCTCTTGGCATCAGGAATGTCTTGCTTAGCATAGCGGGCGAGGTTTTGGAACCTGACATTATACTGATAGACAGACAAAGAGCCCTGCTTCAGGTTGCGGAATTGCTCACGCATACCCTCGATGACACTTGTTGGAATGTGGTGGGAGCGAAAGTCCTTGCAGAAATCCTCCCAAGAGATCACACGACCTGGCCTGGAGTCTTTGTACTGCTCCCACCAGTCAGCTGCTTGGTCTTTGAGTTGGAAGGCTGCAAACTTCACATAATCCTCTTCCTTCACGTTACTGCACTCAAAATGTTTCTTTATATCGGTTAACCAATCTTCAGCATCAAGAGGGTCGACACAGTAACTGAAAGCTTTTGGATTATTGGCCAAGAACTGGTTGAGATTAGCATGGTGCTGCTGGTTGAAGAAGTTGCCTTGATTCCCTGGAACACCCTGATTAGCTTGATTAGCTTGCATCTGCTGCATCATCTGCATCAACATCTGGGTGTTCTGAGTTGTAGTCTGCATAATCGCTCTCCAAGCCTCAGACGGAGGAGGAGGGGAAGGAGGACGATCTGGGACCTCTTCACCCTCTGGGTTAGCGTTGGGAACCCTTTTCGGAGCCATCCTGAAAGAGATGACCACGAATCAGCAATTGATTGACAGAAGGTATAAGCTGAATCAATGGAATGAATTGCAACAAGTCTTCACAATAATCATTCGAACAACAGGAACGAATGAAATCATTCGAACAAGAGGAACGAATGAAATTCTCAGTTTAATGATAACAACAATCTTCACGAGAAGCCACATAGGGGACAAAATGTAAATAAGAAAAACAACAAGGTACGGATGGAAACAAACACAAGATAGGAGCTTCGTTCTAACATCTTTGTGCTGAAAGCTTATGAACGCGTTACGAAAGGGTTTTGCAATCCCCGGATCAGCATAGCCAAGGACCCTTTAAGATGCAACTCCCGATCAGAACATCGGTCATAATACCACTTCACTCAATGTAGAACCTCGAACTCGCTAACCTGCATTCGTTGGAAGAATGCCTACGATCTACTGGATAAACCCACCTATTAATTTCCGAAAGATTCCAGTTATGCAATCAGGTGTTGGGGATACAGGGGAAGCACCGCGCAATCAACTCTAAACCTACATCCAGCTGTATCCATCCTTCAACACATAACCAGTCTTTCTCGGAAACTTTCTACCTCGGACCTTCGAAAAGCATCCACTATAACAAGCTATGGCAATACTCCCGAACTACCTCCCTAGTACTGGGTGATGTCGGGGTTATCTTGCCACTAACCGTACAGGAGAGATTTTCGATGTCGGCCGTCTTAAGTATTTAGTACTGCCGCGATATGCTTGTGACGACAATACCCCGAAGCTCAACTCCCCGGGACACTGCCACAACCCCAAATGTCAGGAGGCATCGAGAACAATATTCTCGTCACAAGAACATCGAAACAATCCTAGAATACTCGCGAGATTCCTAAAAAAACATTTGGTGCAATTTTTGAAGATAGAAGAGACAAGAGTAGTCGTCAGGAGTCCTCACCAGAGAGAAAGGGGATGAGAAGCAAAGAAATCCTACTCTCCGATATAATATATAGGACTCAAAATATTTTCAGTGTGTGCCTAGACTCGACCGTCAACGATTCGATCAATCAGTGGGGGCTCCTAGGTCGGAGAAGGCTCTGATACCAACTTGTAATGCCCAGGATGGGACTATATCTCCAACGTGTCGAGGCACGACTTAGAGACATAACCCCATGCTAGAATGATCGCAAGTTTGGTATCTTTGCACAACTCATGTAAAAGATGGGGATGGAAAACATAAAATAGTTGGCTTACAATCGCCACGTCACACAAATACAATACATGTCCAAATCATCGTTCAATAAAACATCACAGCCCTCTAAGGGTAAAATCCAAAAGACAAGATACCAAACATAATTTAAATCCACAGGTCGGATCGAATCCTAGTAGAAGTCTCCACTACTGATCATCAGGATAACGAACATAGTATCGACTACGCTCCTCGTCGTACTCCCAGTCTAGCTCGGTGCCATCACCTGGATAGTTCACCATCGGACCTGCATCTGGTGTGGTGAAGTAACTGTGAGCCACAGAGGACTCAACAATCCCGTTCCCGGGTAACAAGACTATTTAAGCCTTGGATGAGGATAAGGCTGAGGAAAAGAGTAAGAGTCTGCAGCAGCAACTAGCACTAGCTTACGTGAAAGAGTGCAAGAAGAGAAGTGCCTCGGTCGAGAGATGATCACGAAGTGATCCTAGCTACAACACGTCAAACATAACCCCACCGTGTTCATCTCCCGAATCCCTTTCGGAAAATGACAGTCACGGTACACACGCTGGTAGTGTATTAGAACAATGTGTCAAGTTATCTACAACCGGATATTAACAAGCTCCCATCTGCCACATAACCGCGGGCACGGCTTTCGAAAGTTCATAACCCTGCAGGGGTGTTCCAACTTGGCCCATGACAAGCACACGATCCGCGGAGTCGCAACTCCAAGGTGGGAAGACCCGAGTATTCTCGGAATCCCGTGCTCAAGATACTCTGAACTAAGGTAAGGCTAATCCAGCAAATCCTCCCGGCGTGCCGACACCCTGATAGTAGCCGCGCGTATCTCGTCTCAGGCCACGACCGGATGAGACATCCTACGGGTTTTTACCAGACCTCAAGTTTCCTTGAGGTGGCCCCGCAGTCTGCTCATTTCGGACCAACACTCATGTGGAGCACTGGCCCGGGGTTGTTGATTAAGAAAGAGGGTTAATTACTCCCTATGCAAGTTTATTTAGTTATTAGGCAAATAGTACCAATGTTGGGACTTGCTGGAAAAGACTTAGCACTTAGCGGTTTATCGAGGGGGCCCCATAAACCCCAACCGTGTGAGGAACGCATAATCAAGGAACATAACACCGGTTTATACGGTTCCTAGCGGCATGAGTGGAACAAATCACCAAGAAAAAGGCTTAGCCTTCCACCCTTGCCAATATATAGATGATTTCATTTAAGCATTTATATAGTGTGATATAACCCAACAAAACTTCAACATGAAGCAAGCATCTTCAACTTCACCTGCAACTAGCAATGCTATAAGAGGGGCTGAGCGAAGCATACTTAGCCAAGCAACTGTTTGCATAGGTAGGGTGGTTAAACATGGTCATGGTTACAAGTAGGAGGCTGACATGAAAGACATGGGCGTCGAGGCAAAACTATAGAGCGATACTCTAGCAATAGGCAAAGATAGTAATGTTATCGGGGTTCGGTCATCTTGCCTGAAGAGTAGTTGTTCGGATCGTAAGAAGGGTCCTTGTGCTCAACCTCGTTGGTAACCTCGTGCTCGTACTCGTACTCGGTCTCAGCTTCCGGCTCTAAACAATACAATCACACAAGGCACGAATCAACAAGATGCAATGCGCACACAAAAATGATGGATGCATGATGGATGCACTAAGGAAGCACACGGAGCACGGAAAATAAACATTCAAGCAAAAGCTTAAAAATAAGATAACAATAGGATATTATGAATCTACACGGAAAATCAATCAAGTTTCATATAAGACTTGCTGAAAACGGAGCTACGGCCTAAAATTATGCTCGAAACAAGAAATATGCACAAGCTGAAAAATTACAGCAACATAGCAACTTCGGAGCACTAGATAAATAAGCTACAGCACTCAAACATCATGGCAAAGAGCATGAACATAAACTAGACATATACTACAGCAAATAAGTCCAAAGGTGCACCCCCAAAGGAGCCACGGATCAATAGCAACAAGCTTGGACATATTGAACTTGACAACAAAATCCTGACAACAGTAATTTATTGCAACTTTGGAGCCAAAGTTAAATATGCTACAGCCACTCAAATAAGCATGTGAGAACATGAATGGATAGCCAACAATATACTACAAGGAACCATCAAGAGTCACTCCAAAACTATCATGGTTTGTCCTAGAGCAGCAAGCAAACATGACATCGGAGAATTACAGATTCCAGACTTAGTGAAATTCCACTAAGTGTTAAAACAGCAGTTTCATCATGGCATCTATAATAGCAAGTTTAAGTCACCTCGAAACTAAACATGGCAAGTGGTAAGCACCACATGAAAGTACACATGATGGTGATTCCGAAACATACAAGCATGCATCATGGAGATAAACACAGCGATAGCAAAGAGCTCAACAAGATGGCATTTCATAACAAGTTAAACAACATAGCAGCCACATGGCACTTTGCAACGGAGATATACATGGCAAGATTAAATCTATCATGCAACCTAACACAAACAACATGTAGAGCCTGGCAGACGAACACGTGGACATGTCATTTGCATCATTCGGATAAACGAGCTAAAAGATATCACTATGCAAAGATGGCATAAAAACAACACATAGCAGCAGTTTATAACGGGATGCACTATAGCAACAGAAAAATAAGCATCTAGATGATCTCAAACATGCATGGCACAATGGAATGAATCGTAGTGCTAATCACCACGAACGTGTGGACATGTCATTTGCGCAAAACGGAGCAACACACAAAAAGTTATCACAGTTCTAATATTGCATCAGACACACAAAACTGGGGACTTAGAGATTTGAAACAACCTCAGATCTGAGGATTGACGGGCCTCGGGCAGATCTGGCGCTGCGGGAGACGGGCCGGCTGCGGGCGAGCTGGGCCTTCGGCGGCGGCTGCGGAGACGGCCCGGCGGCGACAGATCTGGCGCGGCCCGCCTGGCCTGGCGTGCTACCGAGCGGCTCGGCGGCTGGAGGCCGCGGGATGGGCAGGCGGGCCAGGAAGTGGCGGAGAGGAGCGGCCCGCCTGGGAGCGGATGGGGTGATGGCGGCTGGGCCTTCGAGCCCCGGCTGGAGCGGCGATGCGGGATCTGGCGGAGGGGTCTAGGCGCGTGGGCTGGAAGGCCCGCGGCTGCGGATGGCCCGCGCGGTGGAAGCCCACGGCTAGGCCTGGCGGATCGGGGCGGCTGGCCCAGGCTGTTGGGCCTCTAGGGTTCGGCGGAGGAAAGATGGATCCAGATCGGGGCTGCTTGCACGATCGAACTGGTCGGAGGCTGGCGTTGACTGCCCGCTCGAAGGAAAACGGCGGCGGCTTCGATGCGGGCAGGGTGCGCTCGAGCGGATCGGCGGGAAGGAGGCGGGGACCCGCGAGGTGGTGACGTCGGCGGGGCCCGAGGGCGTGGGGTGGCGGCGTGGAGGAGATGGAGAGCTCCGGCGAGCACCCCGGGAACTCCGGCGAGGAGGCGGGGTACTCCGGCGAGGTACTCCGGCGGTGCTCCGGCGAGCTCCGGCCGGAGTGGGAGGAGGAGGCTGGAGCAAGAAGATGAAGGTGGGGGCAAGGGTTTCCTTAATTTGGGGCAAAAATTGGGGAAGTGGACAAATATATAGGCACGAGTAGCTAGGGTTGTCCAAATGAAGTGTGGTTTTCGGCCACACGATCAGATTTGGATGGCCTAGATGAAGGGAATGGCCAGGAGTGGTTTGTGGGCTGTTGGAGGGGTGCCTTGGGCCTCAAAGTGGAGGCACTTTGAGCCCACGAGAATAACTGTTGGGGTAGCAAACGGACTCGAAACGCGACGAGATTTGACAGGCGGGTTACACACACCAAAACAACAACACACGACAAGTCTCGCGCCAAACCGGTAACGTTACACGGCCAAACACCAAAGTAGGCCTACGGGACGCCACGAACACGTGAGGGAGCTCCGGAACGTGAAACGGACAACGGGAAGGAACGCGTGGAACTGGATGCAACCGACAACACAAATGCAATGTGATGCACATGACTATATGATATGAATGAATGCCACACACGCGCACAACAAAACGATGAAAACCCGAAAGACAAAGAACCCGGAATGGAATAGATGAAGCCAGAGATATATTATATGCCCAAAAGGGAAAGTATTACATCCGGGGCATTACAGTTTTGGCCTATTTTACATAGTTTGCAACTTTCCGATGCCGAAGCAGCAGACGCAGGATTCAGCGGTAAAAAGTGGACGCTGAGTTGCTGAAGAAGAATACCTCCAAATTACCTGAAAATCGACGAAGGGTATTTTCCAGAAGGATCACGAAGATATGCAAAAGAGCAACCAGAGGGGGGCCACAGGGTGCCCAGGCGGCCACCTGGCGCGGCCTCCACCCTGGCCGCGCCGGGAGGGCGCCTGGAGCCCCTGGCCCACTCCAGGCTCCCCCTCTGGCCTATATACTCCTCGTCATCCAGAAACCCTAAAAGGGGGAGAGTTTACGGAGTTCCGCCGCCGCTCCGTGGCGGAAACCTACAGAGAAGAAAAGCCATCTCCGGCGGGCAGATTCCGCCGGGGAGATCACCTCCCGGAAGGGGAGATCATCGCCATCGTCATCACCATCGTCACGGGCATCATCGAGATCATCATCAACATCATCCCCAACATCAGCACCATCTCCATCTTCATCCAATCTCATCTCACAATTGCAACTTGTGTTGTAATCCGTACTATCTATCCTCTCTACTCTATCGGTGTTGATTACTACTTTGTGGTGAATGCTATTGAGTTTTGTTGGAGAAATATCATTGTGTCCAGATTGTTTATCATCCATCTATCTCCACTGATCATGATCTCTTTTATGTCTTGTGAGTAGTTACTTTAGTTTTTGAGGACATGGGAGAAGTCTTGTTATTAGTAGTCATATGATGTTGAAGTAATATGTGTTGTTTGATACTTAAGTTGTGTTGTTATTTTCCTAGTGTGTTGTGTGAGTCGAACACTCAACACTTCGCCTTATTAAGGACCTAGGGGAATACATTGTGTACAAAGAATGCTTACGGTGGGTTGCCGGAGTGACAGAAACCTGAACCCCAATCCGCACGCTTTTGCACAAGGGAACAATGGATCATCGATCGTATTGCTATGGTTAGGCTTTTGCCTTAAATACTATCTTGTATTTGCGGATGCTTGCAAGGTGTTTAATCATAAGAGTGCACTCATCGTAGTCTAGAGGGTGTACTAGCATAGATCCACCCACTCAACACTTATCAACACATCACATAGTACCGATACGGAATATGGCGAAAGCACATGACTACCTCTCCCGTGTGTCCTCAAGAACACTTTAGCCTTTTTAAGTTCAGTTGCTAGGCCTCTCCTTTGCTCAGAAAGGATTGGGCCACTTGTTACTCTCCAGTGCCTTTTACTTTGCTCGCTTTTACTTTCCTGTTGCTTATATCAAGAAAACCCCTAAAAAGTTATCTTTCAGTGCTTGCAGTTATTCCTTGCTCAGAATCACTTATCAATACCTTCTGCTCCTCGTTGGGTTCGACACTCTTACTTATCAAAAACGCTGCAATAGATCCCTTATGGTTGTGGGTCATCAAGCGCGGTACTACCGCTCGGCCCAGTGGTACTACCGCTCTAGATGCGGTACTACCGCTGGTGCAGTACTTGCCAGGACTAGCCCCGTTGCATTGAAGCAACGGGCGGTAGTACTGCTTGAGCGGTACTACCGTACATCCCTGCGGTACTACCGCAAGGCAGGGCTAGACAGGCCGAGGAGATGTGCGGACAAAATAAAATACATCCGCAACTACATCCGCAGAAATACGGTTGTAGCAAAAACATGACACGGTAGTACCGCTTGACACAAGCGGTACTACCGCGTAGGATGCGGAAATAAAAAATTACTTCCGCACCTACTACCGTACTAGTTACGACGCTGGGCCAGCCACACGGTACTACCGTGCTCATGATATGGTACTACCGCTCTGTGCGGTACTACCGCGGTCCTGAGGTGGTACTACCGTGTGGCTGTGCGGTACTACCGCTCACACTGAGCGGTACTACCGCATGCCAGGCAGTTGTAGTAGTAGGAAGCCATGGTTTTGTACTGATGAGGAAAACAGCCGGAGCTCCAGAGAAGCAAAGGAAAGGTGGTGCGAATGAGTAGACGTGTACGTGTTGATTCCACCCAAACCTTTCCGAAGCGGACCCCCTCTTAATAGTACGGCTTTCCTATTACTCAAATCCACCAAAAAAGAAGCAAAAGGAAACACCGTCTTCCATAGGTTCCGAGGGGAACATAATCGTCTTGTGCCTAGGTGAGATATATCTGAAAGAGCTTAGAGCACACGATTAGTCCGCAAATGCATTGTCATCAATCACCAAAACTACTTAGGGAGAAATATGCCCTTACAATCTCCCTCTTTTTGGTGGATTGATGACAATACGGGATTTGCACAAGGATATATAAGAAAGTAGGCAAACCTAGTAAAGCAATAGAATATAGGTAAGCTCCCCCTAGATGTGTGCATACAAGGAAGAGTGCTTTGGACTGCACAACACACATACTAGGATCAATGCCCCCCCTATATTCTACAAACAATATACTCCTTGCACACAAAGAATAAGAATCTACGCACAGATGTAAGGAGGATAGGGTGAGCACATATAAAGGGTAAGTAAATCAACTGCTCACAACCTAATATAGCATAGACATAATAACGAGTTAACGAGAGGGGAGCATATGTCTCACACCATATGAAAGTCTCACTCACACGACACAAACACAAGCAAGCAAACAAAGTTCGACCAACGAAAAGCAAATAGACACGGCACAAGACACAAATCCTAACACTCTTTCCCCCTTTGGCATCGAGACACCACAAAGGGAAAGAGTATACCTAAGATAGGTGGTAGCTCTGGCGGAATAACTCAGTCGTCATGCTCTCCATCAGACTCCTGCTGCTCCTCCTCAGACTCAAACCACTTGTAGCCCTGTTGGGCAATCCACTGTGCCTCTGGAGTGATGATCTCCTCGGACCCACTATACACATGCTCACCAAAGATCCTCATGATCTTCTTGTCACGCTGACGAGATTGCTTGTGAGTCACATGAGCCTTGTATTGTCCCTTTGCTTGCATACAAAATAGTGCCTTCATCTTCCTATTCAGCTTCTTAGCTCAAGAGGGCTCAGACGAGGGAGGGGCATATCCTCCAGAACTGTCCTCAGCTGGCTCCTCCTCCACAGGCTCCTCATCTGTACCCATCTATGCTGCAGCAGCCTCTGCACGGGTAGTGGTATTAGCCCAACGACTCTTGATGCAAAGTCGGATAGGCTCATGACGAATCCACTGAGGGGCCTCGAATTCCTCATCAGGGTAAAGCTTCTCCCAAGTCTTGGAGATAAGCAGAAACAGAAATAGACCGTAGATGGGCACTTTGCGAGTGTAGATCGCAAAGCGAAGCTCACACCACATGATATGGGAGATATCAAGTGGCAGAGTCTGAGCATCGCGGGCCTCCTCACACATCATCAGCATGTCAACGAGGTATGCATGTACCTTGTCCTTGTCCCCAACTCGAGGAAACAAGGTGTTGCGGAAGATCCTATGCATGATGTCCAGGAAGGGGTTCATCACCCATGTCTTCTTGCCACTAGCAAGTGTCTTCTCCACATAAAAAGGCAACATATGGTCTTTGTTGGCAGATTCTTTGTTGGCATGAGGGCGAGCTCCAAGAGGGGTGTGGAGCCCCTCGTCAGCAACCTGAACCAGATCCATAAAGTCCTTCCAAGAAGCAGTCATCTTGTGACCATTTCTCATCTAAGTCATGGTGTGGTCTTCCTTGGTTTGGAAGTGCACCGAAGCATAGAACCGTGCCACGGTTTCTGGGTCAAAATCCATCTGAAATGTCATGATGTGCTCAATACCAAACTGCTCCACCAGATCCAGAGCCTCGGCAAAGTAGGCCCGGTGATCATCCCTCCGCATGTAGGCCATGTCAATCCAATGAGCATCCACATACAGGTTGTGCTTACTCTTGAGTACCTCTGTGTAGATACGAAACTGCTGCTTGGTCCAGAACAGTTCATCTCCATGGAATTGAGCCCGGGGATCTGCATAAGGGTTGATCTTCCCCCTTGCCATGAACTCATGAGCTGGCATCTCCTCCATGGTCATAGTTGGTTCCTTGTTCTTGTTGGCGGCGGTCTTGAATCTGCGTTGGGGGGCATTGGAGCCCTCAGGCACATCACTTTGGGTGCACAGACGCTTGGACCCGGTGTCACGGCTGGGATTGGTGCGACGAATATTGGAACCGGAGCCACCACCTAAGACACAAGCACAAGAACACGACGGAAACACAAAGAGAATCAATGCAAAAGCCACAAAAAAAGGCATACGAAACATGTAGAAAGGATAATATGTATGCGCTATGAAGAAGATATGAATCAAGCGGTAGTACTGCTTAACGAAAGCGGATGTAAAATTTTAGTGCCGCTTTGGGGGCGGTAGTACCGCTTGGAAGAGTTGCGGTAGTACCGCTCAGAATGCGGTACTAAAAATTTACATCCACGTTCATCACAGTAGTACCGCTCTGTAGGGCGGTAGTACCGTTACGCGACAAAGCGGTAGTACCGCGGTCAGCCAGCGGTAGTACCGCTCGGGTCAGATCTGAAAATAGATCTAGACAAAAACGCGTAGAACGGCGAACGGTACTACGGCTGATCATAGCAACTTAGTAGCAGCATACTTACTAGCATTTCTATTGCATAACAACTCTCCTACATCCTAATCTTTCGTGGATAATGACAAGAAGAACACAAGAACAACAAGCATCTCCCCAAAACCTAAAAACAACAACCGGGCAAAAAGAAGAGGGGATTTGGGGAGAACCCTTCATCCATGGCAAGAGGTCGAGGTGGGGAACGATCCCACCGGTCGGAATGCGAGGAGAGCGGCCGAGGGAGGAGATCCGGCGAGGTCCTCCGGCGGCGTTCTTGAGGGACAGAGAGAGAAACGACGTGGGGGAGACGAGATGAATGGGTATGGGGGAGTTAGAACTCCCCCTGCCCGCTTATAACCCCCAACCGTTCGAACAAGTGCGATAGTATCGTGGTCATTGCGGTAGTACCGCCCGGGCGGAAGTACCGCTCTACCAGTGGTAGTAAAAAATTACCGCTGTGCCGGTTGCAGTAGTACCGTGACTACTCATGATAGTACCGCTCCCCAAGGAGATGCAAGTTTCGACAAGAGGCTTGAGCAAAGCAAAAAGCGCATAAGCAAGGCACACGGAAAGATAGACAACACACAACCAAAACAACACACAAGACACTCCTCCAAGGAGGAGGTCAGTGGCCGAAGCCACCTATGTTTGAGTTATTTGGTATGGCACCGCAAAGAACTATCCTTGGGCCCATGACCAGCACTCATCTTAAAGCATTTATACCATCTAACATGGCAAATGACACAGGCTTGATCGATTTATGCATAATGGGAGGAGGAATAGTTCATTGAGAGAACAATACCCCCCTATGTCCATGCCTACATCTAGGCAAGATAACTATATTTAGTGGGAGGTGTGTGTGCAAGGTCTCAAGCCACATTGCTCAAATCTATGATATTTAGCTCATGCCTTAACTCGCGAAATCTTGATTCATCCAACGGCTTCGTGAAGATATCTGCAAGGTTATCATGAGTGTTGACATAGTGAAGCTCGATTTCTCCTCGCCCAATATGATCCCGGATGAAGTGATACCGAATCTCTATATGCTTCGTATTGAAGTGTTGCACTGGGTTAAGAGAAATCTTGATGGCACTTTCATTGTCACACCAAATAGGACCTTTGTCACAAGTGACACCGTAATCCTTTAAAGTTTGCCTCATCAATAGAAGTTGAGCACAACAACTGCCAGCTGCCACATACTCTGCTTTGGTGGACGAGAGACACACACAACTTTGCTTTTTGGAAGACCAACTTACCAGAGAGCAACCAAGGAATTGGCACCCTCCGGAAGTGGACTTCATATCCACTTTGTCTCCTGCCCAGTCCAAATCAAAGAAACCTACAAGGTTGAAGTTTGCTCCTCTTGGGTACCATAAGCCAAAGTTTGGGGTATGAGCCAAATATCGAAAGATTCGCTTGACTGCCACAAAGTGACTTTCCTTCGGTGAGGCTTGAAACCGTGCACAGATTCTCACACTCGACATAATATCCGGTCTAGATGCACAAAGGTAAAGCAAGGAACCAATCATATAACGATATTCCTTTTGATCCACCGCTTTACCATTGGGATCAATTGCCAAGAACCACCGGATTAGCCAGAAAGCGATAATCACCCATGCGAATGGATACATTCGGAGCCATCAAATTTGACGTCATGCACTTGCCCGGAGAAATAACTTGCAACATATTTGGCAAAGGCACTGTGCCCACATTGTACTTGGATGCAAAAGGGAATGACATGAAGGAATGTGAAGCACCCGAATCAAACAACACTTTAGCAGGTATAGAGTTAACTGGAAGGTTACCCAAAATGACATCAGAAGAATTCTCCGCTTGCGCTGCACTCATCAGATTGACCCTTGCTTGCTTGGGAATATGCTTGACAATAGCTGAACTCACAGGTGGAGGAGGTGGAAGACGCTTCGGGTTCGGACATCTGTTGGCATAGTGACCTTTCTGAGTGCATTTGTTGCAAGTCACTTCTGAGAGAGGACGGAAATGAGAACCACTTGACTTGGAGCCTTGAGACTGAAACTGGGTCCTCGACTGGTTGCTCGGGTTGGGTGGGTGGGAGAAACCACGGCCACCGGAGTTCTTGATTTGGAGTTGTTGTAAGGAGCTCGAATCACTGGAGGAGGAGGAAGCCAAAATTTCTGCTGCTTCGAGACCATCTGAAACGATGAGGAGGAGTGAACGGCATCTCGAATCCTCTTTTTAGAAGCCTCCATCTTGAGCTGAGCTGCCTCTTGTTTCAAAGCCATGTTATAGAATTTGTCGAATTCATCGGGCTCGAACAAGGTGAGAGCAAGTTGAAGTTCATCTTTGAGACCTCCACGGAACTGGTAGATTTTGCTCTTGGCATCATGAATGTCTTGCTTAGCATAGCGGACGAGGTTTTGGAACCTGACATTATACTGATAGACAGACAAAGAGCCCTGCTTCAGGTTGCGGAATTGCTCACGCATACCCTCGATGACACTTGTTGGAATGTGGTGGGAGCGAAAGTCCTTGCAGAAATCCTCCCAAGAGATCACACGACCTGGCCTGGAGTCTTTGTACTGCTGCCACCAGTCAGCTGCTTGGTCTTTGAGTTGGAAGGCTGCAAACTTCACATAATCCTCTTCCTTCACGTTACTGCACTCAAAATGTTTCTTTATATCGGTTAACCAATCTTCAGCATCAAGAGGGTCGACACAGTAACTGAAAGCTTTTGGATTATTGGCCAAGAACTGGTTGAGAGTAGCATGGTGCTGCTGGTTGAAGAAGTTGCCTTGATTCCCTGGAACACCCTGATTAGCTTGATTAGCTTGCATCTGCTGCATCATCTGCATCAATATCTGGGTGTTCTGAGTTGTAGTCTGCATAATCGCTCTCCAAGCCTCAGACGGAGGAGGAGGGGAAGGAGGACGATCTGGGACCTCTTCACCCTCTGGGTTAGCGTTAGGAACCCTTTTCGGAGCCATCCTGAAAGACATGACCACGAATCAGCAATTGATTGACAGAAGGTATAAGCTGTATCAATGGAATGAATTGCAACAAGTCTTCACAATAATCATTCGAACAATAGGAACGAATGAAATCATTCGAACAAGAGGAACGAATGAAATTCTCAGTTTAATGATAACAACAATCTTCACGAGAAGCCACATAGGGGACAAAATGTAAAATAAGAAAAACAACAAGGTACGGATGGAAACAAACACAAGATAGGAGCTTCGTTCTAACATCTTTGTGCTGAAAGCTTATGAACGCGTTACGAAAGGGTTTTGCAATCCCCGGATCAGCATAGCCAAGGACCCTTTAAGTTGCAACTCCCGATCGGAACATCGGTCATAATACCACTTCCCTCAATGTAGAACCCCGAACTCGCTAACCTGCATTCGTTGGAAGAATGCCTACGATCTACTGGATAAACCCACCTATTAATTTCCGAAAGATTCCAGTTATGCAATCAGGTGTTGGGGATACAGGGGAAGCACCGCGCAATCAACTCTAAACCTACATCCAGCTGTATCCATCCTTCAACACATAACCAGTCTTTCTCGGAAACTGTCTACCTCGGACCTTCGAAAAGCATCCACTATAACAAGCTATGGCAATACTCCCGAACTACCTCCCTAGTACTGGGTGATGTCGGGGTTATCTTGCCACTAACCGTATAGGAGAGATTTTCGATGTCGGCCGTCTTAAGTATTTAGTACTGCCGCGATATGCTTGTGACGACAATACCCCAAAGCTCAACTCCCCGGGACACTGCCACAACCCCAAATGCCAGGAGGCATCGAGAACAATATTCTCGTCACAAGAACATCGAAACAATCCCAGAATACTCGCGAGATTCCTAAAAAAAATTTGGTACAATTTTTGAAGATAGAAGAGACAAGAGTAGTCGTCAGGAGTCCTCACCAGAGAGAAAGGGGATGAGAAGCAAAGAAATCCTACTCTCCGATATAATATATAGGACTCAAAATATTTTCAGTGTGTGCCTAGACTCGACCGTCAACGATTCGATCAATCAGTGGGGGCTCCTAGGTCAGAGAAGGCTCTGATACCAACTTGTAATGCCCAGGATGGGACTATATCTCCTACGTGTCGAGGCACGACTTAGAGACATAACCCCATGCTGGAATGATCGCAAGTTTGGTATCTTTGCACAACTCATGTAAAAGATGGGGATGGAAAACATAAAATAGTTGGCTTACAATCGCCACGTCACACAAATACAATACATGTCCAAATCATCATTCAATAAAACATCACAGCCCTCTAAGGGTAAAATCCAAAAGACAAGATACCAAACATAATTTAAATCCACAGGTCGGATCGAATCCTAGTAGAAGTCTCCACTACTGATCATCAGGATAACGAACATAGTATCGACTACGCTCCTCGTCGTACTCCCAGTCTAGCTCGGTGCCATCACCTGGATAGTTCACCATCGGACCTGCATCTGGTGTGGTGAAGTAACTGTGAGCCACAGAGGACTCAACAATCCCGTTTCCGGGTAACAAGACTATTTAAGCCTTGGATGAGGATAAGGCTGAGGAAAAGAGTAAGAGTCTGCAGCAGCAACTAGCACTAGCTTACGTGAAAGAGTGCAAGAAGAGAAGTGCCTCGGTCGAGAGATGATCACGAAGTGATCCTAGCTACAACACGTCAAACATAACCCCACCGTGTTCATCTCCCGAATCCCTTCCGGAAAATGACAGTCACGGTACACACGCTGGTAGTGTATTAGAACAATGTGTCAAGTTATCTACAACCGAATATTAACAAGCTCCCATCTGCCACATAACCGCGGGCACGGCTTTCGAAAGTTCATAACCCTGCAGGGGTGTTCCAACTTGGCCCATGACAAGCACACGATCCGCGGAGTCGCAACTCCAAGGTGGGAAGACCCGAGTATTCTCGGAATCCCGTGCTCAAGATACTCCGAACTAAGGTAAGGCTAATCCAGCAAATCCTCCCGGCGTGCCGACACCCTGATAGTAGCCGCGCGTATCTCGTCTCAGGCCACGACCGGATGAGACATCCTACGGGTTTTTACCAGACCTCAAGTTTCCTTGAGGTGGCCCCGCAGTCTGCTCATTTCGGACCAACACTCATGTGGAGCACTGGCCCGGGGTTGTTGATTAAGAAAGAGGGTTAATTACTCCCTATGCAAGTTTATTTAGTTATTAGGCAAATAGTACCAATGTTGGGACTTGCTGGAAAAGACTTAGCACTTAGCGGTTTATCGAGGGGGCCCCATAAACCCCAACCGTGTGAGGAACGCATAATCAAGGAACATAACACCGGTTTATACGGTTCCTAGCGGCATGAGTGGAACAAATCACCAAGAAAAAGGCTTAGCCTTCCACCCTTGCCAATATATAGATGATTTCATTTAAGCATTTATATAGTGTGATATAACCCAACAAAACTTCAACATGAAGCAAGCATCTTCAACTTCACCTGCAACTAGCAATGCTATAAGAGGGGCTGAGCGAAGCGTACTTAGCCAAGCAACGGTTTGCATAGGTAGGGTGGTTAAACATGGTCATGGTTACAAGTAGGAGGCTGACATGAAAGACATGGGCGTCGAGGCAAAACTATAGAGCGATACTCTAGCAATAGGCAAAGATAGTAATGTTATGGGGGTACGGTCATCTTGCCTGAAGAGTAGTCGTTCGGATCGTAAGAAGGGTCCTCGTGCTCAACCTCGTTGGTAACCTCGTGCTCGTACTCGTACTCGGTCTCAGCTTCCGGCTCTAAACAATACAATCACACAAGGCACGAATCAACAAGATGCAATGTGCACACAAAAATGATGGATGCATGATGGATGCACTAAGGAAGCACACGGAGCACGGAAAATAAACATTCAAGCAAAAGCTTCAAAACAAGATAACAATAGGATATTATGAATCTACACGGAAAATCAATCAAGTTTCATATAAGACTTGCTGAAAACGGAGCTACGGGCTAAAAGTTATGTTCGAAACAAGAAATATGCACAAGCTGAAAAATTACAGCAACATAGCAACTTCGGAGCACTAGATAAATAAGCTACAACACTCAAACATCATGGCAAAGAGCATGAACATAAACTAGACATGTCCTACAGCAAATAATTCCAAAGGTGCACCCCCAAAGGAGCCACGGATCAATAGCAACAAGCTTGGACATATTGAACTTGACAACAAAATCCTGACAACAGTAATTTATTGCAACTTTGGAGCCAAAGTTAAATATGCTACAGCCACTCAAATAAGCATGTGAGAACATGAATGGATAGCCAACAATATATACTACAAGGAACCATCAAGAGTCAGTCCAAAACTATCATGGTTTGTCCTAGAGCAGCAAGCAAACATGGCACCGGAGAATTACAGATTCCAGACTTAGTGAAATTCCACCAAGTGTTAAAACAGCAGTTTCATCATGGCATCTATAATAGCAAGTTTAAGTCACCTCGAAACTAAACATGGCAAGTGGTAAGCACCACATGGAAGTACACATGATGGTGATTCCGAAACATACAAGCATGCATCATGGAGATAAACACAACGATAGCAAAAAGCTCAACAAGATGGCATTTCATAACAAGTTAAACAACATAGCAGCCACATGGCACTTTGCAACGGAGATATACATGGCAAGATTAAATCTATCATGCAACCTAACACAAACAACATGTAGAGCCTGGCAAGACGAACACGTGGACATGTCATTTGCATCATTCGGATAAACGAGCTAAAAGATATCACTATGCAAAGATGGCATAAAAACAACACATAGCTGCAGTTTATAACGGGATGCACTATAGCAACAGAAAAATAAGCATCTAGATGATCTCAAACATGCATGGCACAATGGAATGAATCGTAGTGCTAATCACCACGAACGTCTGGACATGTCATTTGCGCAAAACGGAGCAACACACAAAAAGTTATCACAGTTCTAATATTGCATCAGACACACAAAACTGGGGACTTAGAGATTTGAAACAACCTCAGATCTGAGGATTGACGGGCCTCGGGCAGATCTGGCGCTGCGGGAGACGGGCCGGCTGCGGGCGAGCTGGGCCTTCGGCGGCGGCTGCGGAGACGGGCCGGCGGCGGCAGATCTGGCGCGGCCCGCCTGGCCTGGCGCGCTACCGAGCGGCTCGGCGGCTGGAGGCCGCGGGATGGGCAGGCGGGCCAGGAAGTGGCGGAGAGGAGCGGCCCGCCTGGGAGCGGATGGGGCGATGGCGGCTGGGCCTTCGGGCCCCGGCTGGAGCGGCGATGCGGGATCTGGCGGAGGGGTCCAGGCGCGTGGGCTGGAAGGCCCGCGGCTGCGGATGGCCCGCGTGGTGGAAGCCCACGGCTAGGCCTGGCGGATCGGGGCGGCTGGCCCAGGCTGTTGTGTTGGAGATATGCCCTAGAGGCAATAATAAAAGCATTATTATTATATCTCCTTGTTCATGATAATTGTCTGTTATTCATGCTTGAATTGTATTGTACGGAAACATCGATACATGTGTGAATACATAGACCAAAATGAGTCCCTGGCAGGCCTCTAGTTACCAGCTCGTTGATCAACAGATGGTCACGGTTTCCTGACCATGGACATGAGATGTCAGTGATAACGGGATCACATCATTAGGAGAATGATGTGATGGACAAGACCCAAACTTGAGCATAACACGAGATTGTATAGTTCGTAATGCATAAGCTTTTCGGTGTCAAGTATTTATTCCTTAGACCATGAGGTTGTACAACTCCCGGATACCGTAGGAGTGCTTTGGGTGTGCCAACCGTCACAACGTAACTGGGTGGCTATAAAGGTACGCATCGGGTATCTCCGAAAGTGTCTGTTGAGTTGGTACGAACCGAGACTGGGATGTTGTCACTCCGTATGACGGAGAGGTACCTCTGGGCCCACTCGGTAAGACATCATCATAATGAGCTCAATGTGACTAAGTAGTTAGTCACGGGATGATGGATTACGGATCGAGTAAAGAGACTTGCCATAACGAGATTGAATAAGGTATCGGGAATACCGACGATCGAATCTCGGGCAAGTACTGTACTGATGGACAAAGGGAATAACATACGGGATTAAGTGAATCCTTGACACAGTGGTTCATCCGATGAAGATCATCGAGGAACACGTGGGAACCAACATGGGTATCCAGATCCCGCTGTTGGTTATTGACCGGAGAGTAGTCTTGGTCATGTCTACGTGTCTCCCGAACCCGTAGGGTCTACACACTTAAGGTTCGGTAACGCTAGGGTCGTAGAGATAAATGCACGTGGAAACCCGAAAGTTGTTCGGAGTCCCGGATGAGATCCCGGACGTCACGAGGAGTTCCGGAATGGTCCGGAGGTAAAGATTGATATATAGGAAGTCCAGTTTCGGCCAACGGGTGATCTCCGGGGGTCACCGGGAGCGTCCCGGGACCACCGGAGGGGCCCCGGGGGTCCATCGGGTGGGGCCACCCATCCCGGTGGGGCCCCTAGGCCGCAAGGGGAAGTGTCCAGCCCTCAGGGATGGCGCACCACTTGGGGGCCCACCTCCCCATACGCCTAGGGTTAAAACCCTAAGGGGGAGGGGGGCTCCACTTGCCTTGGGGGGCAAGGAACCCCCCTTGGCCGCCGCCCCCTTGTAGATTGGATCCGCAAGGGGTCCAAGCGCACCCCCCTGGCCCCTATATATATGTGGGGGGGGAGAGGGCAGCCGCACCCAAGCCCTGGCGCCTCTCCCCCTCCCGTCACACCTCCCAACTCCCGCGCAGGGCGCCCGGCGAAGCCCTGCTGCGATCTCCACTGCGTCCGTCATCACGCCGTCGTGCTGCCGGATCACTGACGACTTCTCCTCCCCCCTTGCTGGATCAATAAGGAGGTGACGTTGCTGCACCGTACGTGTGTTGAACGCGGAGGTGCCGTCCGTTCGGCGCTAGATCATCGGTGACGAAGAACGTGAAGAGTACGACTACTTCATCCTTGCTTCGTTGAAAGCTTCCGCACGCAATCTTCATAGCGGTATGTAGATGCACTCTTAGTTGCTCGTTGCTAGATGTCTCCATAGTTGGATCTTGGTGAAGACGTAGAAATTTTTTGAATTATGCTGCGTTCTCCAACAGTGGCATCTGAGCCTAGGTTTTATGCGTAGCATCTTGCACGAGTAGAACACAAAGCAGTTGTGGGCGTATGATCTTGTTCAACTTTCTTACCATTACTAGTCAATCTTGATTCGGCGGTATTGTGGGATGAAGCGGCCCGGACCGACCTTACACGTACGCTTACGTGAGACTGGTTCCACCGACAGACATGCACTAGATGCATAAGGTGGCTGGCGGGTGTCTGTCTCTCCTACTTTAGTCAGATCGGATTCGATGAAAAGGGTCCTTATGAAGGGTAAATATAAGTTGACAAATCACGTTGTGGTTTTGGCGTAGGTAAGAAACGTTCTTGCTAGAAATCCTATAGAAGCCACGTAAAACTTGCAACAACAATTAGAGGACGTCTAACTCGTTTTTGCAGCATGTGTTTTTGTGACGTGGTATGGCCAAAACGAAGATGTGATGAATGATATATGTGATGTATGAGATTTATCATGTTTTTTGTAATAGGGAATCACGACTTGCATGTCGATGAACTTGACAACCGGCAGGAGCCATAGGAGTTGTCTTAATTATTGTATGACATGCGTGTCACTGAATAACGCCATGTAATTACTTTACTTCATTGCTAAACGTTAGCTATAGTAGTAGAAGTAATAGTTGGCGTGACAACTTCTTCAAGACACGATGATGGAGATCATGATGATGAAGATCATGGTGTCGAGCCGGTAACAAGATGATCATGGTGCCCCGAAGATGGAGATCCAAGGAGCAAGATGATATTGGCCATATCATGTCACTTTAATTGATTGCATGTGATGTTTATCATGTTTATGCATCTTGTTTACTTAGAACGACGGTAGTAAATAAGATGATCTCTCACTAAAATTTCAAGTATTGTGTTTCCCCTAACTGTGCACCGTTGCTAAAGTTCGTTGCTTCGAAGCACCACGTGATGATCGGGTGTGATAGGTTCTAACGTTCACATACAACGGGTGTAAGACAGATTTACACACGCGATACACTTAGGGTTCACTTGACGAGCCTAGCATGTACAGACATGGCCTCGGAACACGGAAGACCGAAAGGTCGAACACGAGTCGTATAGAAGATACGATCAACATGAAGATGTTCACCGTTTTTGACTAGTCTGTCTCACGTGATGATCGGACACGGACTACTCGATTCGGATCGTGTATCACTTAGATGACTAGAGAGATGTCATTCTGAGTGGGAGTTCATTAAAATTTGATTAAGATGAACTTAATTGTCATGAACTTAGTCTAAATTCTTTACAATATCTCTTGTAGATCAAATGGCCCACGCTCCAGTTTCCCTCAACTTCAACGCGTTCCTAGAGAAAACCAAGCTGAAAGACGATGGTAGCAACTACACGGATTGGGTCCGTAACCTGAGGATTATCCTCATCGCTGCCAAGAGAACCTATGTCCTAGAAGCACCGCTAGGTGATGCACCCGTTCTCCCAGCGAACCAAGACGTTATGAACGCTTGGCAGTCGCGTTGTGATGATTACTCCCTGGTTCAGTGCGGCATGCTTTACAGCTTAGAGTCGGGGCTCCAAAAACGTTTTGAGCACCACGGAGCATATGAGATGTTCGAAGAGCTGAAAATGGTTTTCCAAGCTCATGCCCGAGTCGAGAGATATGATGTCTCCGACGCATTTTACAGCTGTAAGATGGAGGAGAATAGTTCTGTCAGTGAGCACATCCTCAAGATTTCAGGATTGCACAATCGCTTGTCTCAGCTGGGAATGAATCTCCCAGAAGAAGCGATCGTTGACAGAATCCTCCAGTCGCTCCCACCAAGCTTCAAGAGCTTCGTGCTGAACTTCAATATGCAGGGGATGGAGAAGTCCATTCCCGAAGTGTATTCAATGCTGAAATCAGCGGAGGTGGACATCAAGAAAGAACATCAAGTGTTGATGGTCAATAAAACCACTAAGTTCAAGAAAGGCAAGGGTAAGAAGAACTTCAAGAAGGACGGCAAGCAAGTTGCCGCGCCTGGCAAGCCTGTTGCCGGGAAGAAGCCAAAGTATGGACCCAAGCCTGAAACAGAGTGCTTTTATTGCAAGGGAACGGGTCACTGGATGCGGAACTGCCCCAAATATTTAGCAGACAAGAAGGCCGGCAACGTCAAAGGTATATATGATATACATGTTATTGATGTGTACCTTACCAGCACTCGTAGTAGCTCCTGGGTATTCGATGCCGGTGCAGTTGCTCACATTTGTAACTCAAAACAGGAGCTGCGGAATAAACGGAGACTGGCGAAGGATGAGGTGATGATGCGCGTTGGGAATGGTTCCAAGGTCGATGTGATCGCCGTTGGCACGCTGCCTCTACATCTACCCTCGGGATTAGTTTTAAACCTGAATAATTGTTATTCAGTACCAGCTTTGAGCATGAACATTGTTTCTGGATCTCGTCTTATGCGAGATGGCTACTCTTTCAAATCGGAGAATAATGGTTGTTCTATTTATTTGAGAGATATGTTTTATGGTCATGCCCCGCTGGTCAATGGTTTATTTTTGATGAATCTCGAACGTAGTGATACACATATTCATAGTGTAGATGCCAAAAAGATGTAAAGTTGATAATGATAGTCCCACATACTTGTGGCATTGCCGCCTTGGTCATATTGGTGTCAAACGTATGAAGAAGCTCCATTCAGATGGACTTCTAGAGTCTCTTGATTATGAATCATTTGACACGTGCGAACCATGCCTTTTAGGCAAGATGACCAAGACTCCGTTCTCCGGAACAATGGAGTGAGCAACCAACTTGCTGGAAATCATACATACCGATGTGTGCGGTCCAATGAGTGTTGAGGCTCGCGGAGGCTATCGTTATGTTCTTACCCTCACAGATGACTTGAGTAGATATGGGTATATCTATTTGATGAAACACAAGTCTGAGACCTTTGAAAAGTTCAAGGAATTTCAGAATGAGGTTGAGAATCAACGTGACAGAAAAATAAAGTTCTTGCGATCGGATCGTGGGGGTGAATATTTAAGTCATGAATTTGGCACACACCTTAGAAGCTGTGGAATTGTTTCACAATTGACACCGCCCGGAACACCTCAACGTAACGGTGTGTCCGAACGTCGAAATCGTACTCTGTTGGACATGGTCCGATCTATGATGTCCCTCACCGATTTACCGCTATCTTTTTGGGGTTATGCTTTAGATACTACCGCATTCACTTTAAATAGGGCTCCGTCGAAATCCGTTGAGACGACTCCGTATGAACTTTGGTTTGGCAAGAAACCGAAGCTGTCGTTTCTGAAAGTTTGGGGTTGCGATGCTTATGTCAAGAAACTTCAACCTGAAAAGCTCGAACCCAAATCGGAAAAATGCGTCTTCATAGGATACCCAAAGGAAACAATTGGGTACACCTTCTACCACAGATCCGAAGGCAAAGTCTTTGTTGCCAAGAATGGATGCTTTCTGGAGAAAGAGTTTCTCTCGAAAGAAGTGAGTGGGAGGAAAGTAGAACTTGATGAGGTGACAGTCACCCCTCCTGGACCGGAAAGTAGCGCATCACAGGAAGCTGTTCCTGAGGTGCCTGCACCGACAAGGGAGGAAGATAATGATAATGATCATGAAGAAACAGATCAAGTTACTACTGAACTTCGAAGGTCCACAAGGGCACGTTCCGCACCAGAGTGGTACGGCAACCCTGTCCTAGAAATCATGTTGTTAGACAACGGTGAACCTTCGAACTATGAAGAAGCGATGGCGGGCCCAGATTCCAATAAATGGCTTGGAGCCATGAAATCCGAGATAGAATCCATGTATGAAAACAAAGTATGGACTTTGGTGGACTTGCCTGATGACAGACGCGGATGGTAATGTGACCATCTATAAAGCTCGGCTTGTCGCTAAGGGTTATCGACAAGTTCAAGGGATTGACTACGACGAGACTTTCTCTCCCGTAGCGATGCTGAAATCAGTCAGAATCATGTTAGCTATTGCCGCATTCTATGATTATGAGATATGGCAAATGGACGTCAAAACAGCATTCCTTAATGGCTTCCTCAAGGAAGAGTTGTATATGATGCAACTGGAAGGTTTTGTCGATCCAGAGAACGCTAACAAGGTATGCAAGCTCCAGCGCTCGATTTACGGGCTGGTGCAAGCATCTCGGAGTTGGAATATTCGCTTTGATGAGGTGATCAAAGCGTTTGGCTTTATACAGACTTATGGAGAAGCCTGTATTTACAAGAAAGTGAGTGGGAGCTCTGTGGCATTTCTCATATTATATGTGGATGACATATTGCTGATGGGAAATGATATAGAATTCTTGGAAAATGTAAAGGCCTACTTGAATAAAAGTTTTTCAATGAAGGACCTTGGAGAAGCTGCTTACATATTAGGCATCAAAATCTATAGAGATAGATCGAGACGCCTCATTGATCTTTCACAAAGTACATACCTTGACAAAATATTGAAGAAGTTCAATATGGATCAGTCAAAGAAAGGATTCTTGCCTGTTTTGCAAGGTATGAGATTGAGTAAGACTCAGTCGCCGACCACGGCAGAAGATAGAGAAAAGATGAGTGTCATTCCCTATGCCTCGGCAATAGGTTCTATCATGTATGCCATGCTGTGTACCAGACCTGATGTGAACCTTGCCATAAGTTTGGTAGGGAGGTACCAAAGTGATCCCGGTACGGAACACTAGACAGCGGTCAAGAACATCCTGAAGTACCTGAAAAGGACTAAGGATATGTTTCTCGTTTATGGAGGTGACGAAGAGCTCGTCGTAAAGGGTTACGTCGATGCTAGCTTCGACACAGATCTGGATGACTCTAAGTCACAAACCGGATACGTGTATATTTTGAATGGAGGGGCAGTCAGCTGGTGCAGTTGCAAGCAAAGCGTGGTGGCAGCATCTACATGTGAAGCGGAGTACATAGCTGCTTCTGAAGCAGCGCAGGAAGGAGTCTGGATGAAGGAGTTCATCACCGACCTAGGAGTCATTCCAAGCGCGTCAAGCCTGATGACTCTCTTCTGTGACAACACTGGTGCTATTGCTATTACCAAGGAGCCCAGGTTTCACAAGAAGACCAAGCACATCAAGCGCCGTTTCAACTCCATCCAGAATTATGTTCAGGATGGAGACATAGATATTTGTAAAGTGCATACGGATCTGAATGTCGCAGACCCGTTGACTAAACCTCTTTCACGAGCAAAACATGATCAACACCAAAACTCTATGGGTGTTCGATTCATCACAATGTAACTAGATTATTGACTCTAGTGCAAGTGGGAGACTGTTGGAGATATGCCCTAGAGGCAATAATAAAAGCATTATTATTATATCTCCTTGTTCATGATAATTGTCTGTTATTCATGCTTGAATTGTCTTGTACGGAAACAAGGATACATGTGTGAATACATAGACCAAAATGAGTCCCTGGCAGGCCTCTAGTTACCAGCTCGTTGATCAACAGATGGTCACGGTTTCCTGACCATGGACATGAGATGTCAGTGATAACGGGATGACATCATTAGGAGAATGATGTGATGGACAAGACCCAAACTTGAGCATAACACGAGATCGTATAGTTCGTAATGCATAAGCTTTTCGGTGTCAAGTATTTATTCCTTAGACCATGAGGTTGTACAACTCCCGGATACCGTAGGAGTGCTTTGGGTGTGCCAACCGTCACAACGTAACTGGGTGGCTATAAAGGTACGCATCGGGTATCTCCGAAAGTGTCTGTTGAGTTGGTACGAACCGAGACTGGGATGTTGTCACTCCGTATGACGGAGAGGTACCTCTGGGCCCACTCGGTAAGACATCATCATAATGAGCTCAATGTGACTAAGTAGTTAGTCACGGGATGATGGATTACGGATCGAGTAAAGAGACTTGCCATAACAAGATTGAACAAGGTATCGGGAATGCCGACGATCGAATCTCGGGCAAGTACCGTACCGATGGACAAAGGGAATAACATACGGGATTAAGTGAATCCTTGACACAGTGGTTCATCCGATGAAGATCATCGAGGAACACGTGGGAACCAACATGGGTATCCATATCCTGCTGTTGGTTATTGACCGGAGAGTAGTCTCGGTCATGTATACGTGTCTCCCGAACCCGTAGGGTCTACACACTTAAGGTTCGGTAACGCTAGGGTCGTAGAGATAAATGCACGTGGAAACCCGAAAGTTGTTCGGAGTCCCGGATGAGATCCCGGACGTCACGAGGAGTTCCAGAATGGTCCGGAGGTAAATATTGATATATAGGAAGTCCAGTTTCGCCCAACGGGTGATCTCCGGGGGTCACCGGGAGCGTCCCGGGACCACCGAAGGGGCCCCGGGGGTCCACCGGGTGGGGCCACCCATCCCGGTGGGGCCCCTAGGCCGCAAGGGGAAGTGTCCAGCCCTCGGGGCTGGCGCACCACTTGGGGGCCCACCTCCCCATGCGCCTAGGGTTAAAACCCTAAGGGGGAGGGGGGCTCCACTTGCCTTGGGGGGCAAGGAACCCCCCTTGGCCGCCGCCCCCTTGCAGATTGGATCTGCAAGGGGTCCAGGCGCACCCCCCTGGCCCCTATATATATGTGGGGGGGGATAGGGCAGCCGCACCCAAGCCCTGGCGCCTCTCCCCCTCCCGTCACACCTCCCAACTCCCACGCAGGGCGCCCGGCGAAGCCCTTCTGCGATCTCCACTGCGTCCGTCATCACGCCGTCGTGCTGCCGGATCTCTGACGACTTCTCCTCCCCCCTTGCTGGATCAAGAAGGAGGTGACGTTGCTGCACCGTACGTGTGTTGAACGCGGAGGTGCCGTCCGTTCGGCGCTAGATCATCGGTGACGAAGAACGTGAAGAGTACGACTACTTCATCCTTGCTTCGTTGAAAGCTTCCGCACGCAATCTTCATAACGGTATGTAGATGCACTCTTAGTTGCTCGTTGCTAGATGTCTCCATAGTTGGATCTTGGTGAAGACGTAGAAAAATTTTGAATTATGCTGCGTTCTCCAACATGTTGGGCCTCTAGGGTTCGGCGGAGGAAAGATGGATCCAGATCGGGGCTGCTTGCCCGATCGAACTGGTCGGAGGCTGGCGTTGACTGCCCGCTCGAAGGAAAACGGCGGCGGCTTCGATGCGGGCAGGGCGCGCTCGAGCGGATTGGCGGGAAGGAGGCGGGGACCCGCGAGGTGGCGACGTCGGCGGGGCCCGAGGGCGTGGGGCGGCGGCGTGGAGGAGATGGAGAGCTCCGGCGAGCTCCCCGGGAACTCCGGCGAGGAGGCGGGGTACTCCGGCGAGGTACTCCGGCGGTGCTCCGGCGAGCTCCGGCCGGAGTGGGAGGAGGAGGCTGGAGCAAGAAGATGAAGGTGGGGGCAAGGGTTTCCTTAATTTGGGGCAAAAATTGGGGAAGTGGACAAATATATAGGCACAAGTAGCTAGGGTTGTCCAAATGAAGTGTGGTTTTCGGCCACACGATCAGATTTGGATGGCCTAGATGAAGGGAATGGCCAGGAGTGGTTTGTGGGCTGTTGGAGGGGTGCCTTGGGCCTCAAAGTGGAGGCACTTTGAGCCCACGAGAATAACTATTGGGGTAGCAAACGGACTCGAAACGCGACGAGATTTGACAGGCGGGTTACACACACCAAAACAACAACACACGACAAGTCTCGCGCCAAACCGGTAACGTTACACGGCCAAACACCAAAGTAGGCCTACGGGACGCCACGAACACGTGAGGGAGCTCCGGAACGCGAAACAGACAATGGGAAGGAACGCGTGGAACTGGATGCAACCGACAACACAAATGCAATGCGATGCACATGACTATATGATATGAATGAATGCCACACACGCACACAACAAAACGATGAAAACCCGAAAGACAAAGAACTCGGAATGGAATAGATGAAGCTAGAGATATATTATATGCCCAAAAGGGAAAGTATTACATCCGGGGCATTACAGTTTTGGCCTATTTTACACAGTTTGCAACTTTCCGATGCCGAAGCAGCAGACGCAGGATTCAGCGGTAAAAAGTGGACGCTGAGTTGCTGAAGAAGAATACCTCCAAATTACCTGAAAATCGACGGAGGGTATTTTCCAGAAGGATCATGAAGATACGCAAAAGAGCAACCAGAGGGGGGCCACAGGGTGCCCAGGCGGCCACCTAGCGCGGCCCCCACCCTGGCCGCGCCGGGAGGGCGCCTGGAGCCCCTGGCCCACTCCAGGCTCCCCCCTCTGGCCTATATACTCCTCGTCATCCAGAAACCCTAAAAGGGGGAGAGTTTACGGAGTTCCGCCGCCGCTCCGTGGTGGAAACCTACAGAGAAGAAAAGCCATCTCCGGCGGGCAGATTCCGCCGGGGAGATCACCTCCCGGAAGGGGAGATCATCGCCATCGTCATCACCATCGTCACAAGCATCATCGAGATCATCATCAACATCATCCCCAACATCAGCACCATCTCCATCTTCATCCAATCTCATCTCACAATTGCAACTTGTGTTGTAATCCGTACTATCTATCCTCTCTACTCTATCGGTGTTGATTACTACTTTGTGGTGAATGCTATTGAGTTTTGTTGGAGAAATATCATCGTGTCCAGATTGTTTATCATCCATCTATCTCCACTGATCATGATCTCTTTTATGTCTTGTGAGTAGTTACTTTAGTTCTTGAGGACATGGGAGAAGTCTTGTTGTTAGTAGTCATATGATGTTGAAGTAATATGTGTTGTTTGATACTTAAGTTGTGTTGTTATTTTCCTAGTGGTGTTGTGTGAGTCGAACACTCAACACTTCGCCTTATTAAGGACCTAGGGGAATACATTGTGTACAAATAATGCTTACGGTGGGTTGCCGGAGTGACAGAAACCTGAACCCCAATTTGCACGCTTTTGCACAAGGGAACAATGGATCATCGATCGTATTGCTATGGTTAGGCTTTTGCCTTAAATACTATCTTGTATTTGCGGATGCTTGCAAGGTGTTTAATCATAAGAGTGCACTCATCGTAGTCTAGAGGGTGTACTAGCATAGATCCACCCACTCAACACTTATCAACACATCACATAGTACCGATACGGAATATGGCGAAAGCACATGACTACCTCTCCCGTGTGTCCTCAAGAACACTTTAGCCTTTATAAGTTCAGTTGCTAGGCCTCTCCTTTGCTCAGAAAGGATTGGGCCACTTGTTACTCTCCAGTGCCTTTTACTTTGCTCGCTTTTACTTTCCTGTTGCTTATATCAAGAAAACCCCTAAAAAGTTATCTTTCAGTGCTTGCAGTTATTCCTTGCTCAGAATCACTTATCAATACCTTATGCTCCTCGTTGGGTTCGACACTCTTACTTATCAAAAACGCTGCAATAGATCCCTTACGGTTGTGGGTCATCAAGCGCGGTACTACCGCTCGGCCCAGCGGTACTACCGCTCTAGATGCGGTACTACCGCTGGTGCAGTACTTGCCAGGACTAGCCCTGTTGCATTGAAGCAACGGGCGGTAGTACTGCTTGAGCGGTACTACCGTACATCCCTGAGGTACTACCGCAAGACAGGGCTAGACAGGCCGAGGAGAAGTGCGGACAAAATAAAATACATCCGCAACTACATCCGCAAAAATACGGTTGTAGCAAAAACATGACACTGTACTACCGCTTGACACAAGCGGTACTACCGCGTAGGATGCGGAAATAAAAAATTACTTCCGCACCTACTACCGTACTAGTTACGACGCTGGGCCAGCCACACGGTACTACCGTGCTCATGATACGGTACTACCGCTCTGTGCAGTACTACCGCGGTCCTGAGGCGGTACTACCGTGTGGCTGTGCGGTACTACCGCTCACACTGAGCGGTACTACCGCATGCCAGGCAGTTGTAGTAGTAGGAAGCCATGGTTTTGTACTGACGAGGAAAACAGCCGGAGCTCCAGAGAAGCAAAGGAAAGGTGGTGCGAATGAGTAGACGTGTACGTGTTGATTCCACCCAAACCTTTCCGAAGCGGACCCCCTCTTAATAGTACGGCTTTCCTATTACTCAAATCCACCAAAAAAGAAGCAAAAGGAAACACCGTCTTCCATAGGTTCCGAGGGGAACATAATCGTCTTGTGCCTAGGTGAGATATATCTGAAAGAGCTTAGAGCACACGATTAGTCCGCAGATGCATTGTCATCAATCACCAAAACTACTTAGGGAGAAATATGCCCTTACAATCTCCCTCTTTTTGGTGGATTGATGACAATACGGGATTTTCACAAGGATATATAAGAAAGTAGGCAAACCTAGTAAAGCAATAGAATATAGGTAAGCTCCCCCTAGATGTGTGCATACAAGGAAGAGTGCTTTGGACTGCACAACACACATACTAGGATCAATGCCCCCCCTATATTCTACATACAATATACTCCTTGCACACAAAGAATAAGAATCTACGCACAGATGTAAGGAGGATAGGGTGAGCACATATAAAGGGTAAGTAAATTGAGGGATCGAAGAAGGTGAGAGTGTCTAGAGGGGGGGTGATTAGACTACTCGACAAGATAAAAATTCTGTCTTTTATCAAGGACAGATTTTGGCAGTTTTTGCATAACACACAAGTCAAGTAGCACACTACACATGCAATTCTAGAGTATGGGCAGCGGAAAGTAAATTGCACAAGTAGTAAGAGAGGTGGACAAGATCAAACGCAATTTGGAGACGCAATGATTTTTCCCATGGTTCCGATAGGTGGTGCTATCGTACATCCACGTTGATGGAGACTTCAACCCACGGAGGGTAACGGCTGCGCGAGTCCACGGAGGGCTCCACCCACGAAGGGTCCACGAAGAAGCAACCTTGTCTATTCCATCATGGCCTATGCCCACGGAGGGCTAGCCTTACTCGGGGTAGATCTTCACGAAGTAGGCGATCTCCTTGCCCTTACAAACTTCTTGGTTCAACTCCACATCTCGATGACGGAGGCTCCCAAGCGACACCTAACCAATCTAGGAGGCACCACCCTCCAAAAGGTAATAGATGTTGTAGATGATGATGAACTCCTTGCTCTTGTGCTTCAAATGATAATCTCCCAAACACTCAACTCTCCTCACTGATTTGGTTGTGGTGGAAGAAAGGATTGAGTGGAAAGCAACTTGGGAAGGTTAGAAATCAAGTTTCATATGGTGGGAGTGGAGCAACTTGATCTCAACACAAGGGTAGGTAGTTCTCTTCTCAGAAAGTGTAAGGTAGGAGTGGTAGTACTTTCTGATGGCTCTCTCCACGAATGAAGAGGGGGTGGAGGGGTATATATAGCCTCCACACAAAAATCCAACAGTTACACACATAATTGAGCAATCTCGGTGAGACCGGAGTGGACAACTCGGTCAGACCGAAAGTTCAAATAATGTGAACGTTGGGGTTTTCGGTGGGACCGAAAATACCATCTCGGTTAGTCCGATTTGATCAAAGACAGGAACTTGCCAGTTTCGGTGGGACCGAAAATGCAATCTCGGTTAGACCGATTTGAGCCAAGACAGAAGCTTGCCCATTTCGGTGAGACCGAAAATGCAATCTCGGTTATTCCGATTTGAGGACAGAAGGTTACAGAATCTTGGCAGTCCATGTTTCGGTGAGACCGATCTCAAACTCGGAATGACCGATTTTTCTAGGGTTTGGCTTATGGCTGAGGTGGTTCATCTCGGTGTGACTGAGTTTGGAAAATCGGTTGGTCCGAGATTACTTATGAGTGTGTATTGTAGTGAAAGTTGCTGATAGTCGAAGGAGATATATCACTAAGCACTTGAGCAACCAGATCATCAACATAACCTCATCCCCTTTTAATAGTATTGGCTTTTCCTATGGACTCAATGTGATCTTGGATCACTAAACCAAAAATGGAGTCTTGAGCTTTTGCCAATGCTTGCCTTAGCATTTTGAGGGGTCCATTTCTTCAGTCCTTTTGCCATAGCCAATGTGATTGAATTTCCTGAAACATACTTGATAAAAGCATTAGTCCAACCACAAAGTATGTTGTCATTAATTACCAAAACCACCCAGGGAGCAAATGTGCTTTCAATCTCCCCCTTTTTGGTAATTGATGGCAACACACTAAAATCACACTAAACAAGACATCAAAGCTTATTGAAAGAAAGACAGAATTATCACGAAAGCTTTGACAAGCATGTAGTACACAGGCTCCCCCTACATGTGTGCAAGATTTTCATAGATTATGGTTTTGGACTACCACAAGCACACAGGAGAGATAAGCAAGATGTGCTACATGCAGCTTGGCTATATGCATCAGAGCAGATGGAAAGAAGTGAGTGATAATACATATGTGCATGGTGATTTCTTGCAAACAAGTATTCACAAGCAAGTCATCATCATGCACATTCTGCAAAGTGCATATACTTACCTTGAGGTTCCTTGGCATTGTACCTGAAGAGATAAACTTGGGAAAACAAGGTTAGATAACACAAGAGTATTTCTTCAACCAACTGCAAGAACATCAAGAGTACCAAGCCAGGGATGACATGTATAAAGGGTGTCTCATATTGAGCACAAGCTTGAATCAGCAAACATGTCTCCGAAACTAAAAGATTTTCAATGAACTCTGAGAGATTTTGCTTTCCATAAGATATCAACTGTGAAGATTTCTCTCCCTTTGAGTTCTCTCAGAACAAGGGGTGTGATGGAAAAAGCAAAATCAAAAGAATGATGCCAAAAGGGAATGATGTCCAATGTAAAACACGGTAAAGCTTTGATGTGATTCTCTCCCCCTTTAAGATAAGATTGCTTTTCTTCTCCCCCTAAGTCTTCTCTTCTCCCCCTACTCCCCCTAAGTCTTCTCCCCCTTTGACATCAAGTGCCGAAAAGGACAGCAAACTAGGTAGGGCAGGAAAGATGGAAAGAAAGAAGTGGGATCCTTAAGAATCACAACAGGGCAAATAGGAACATGCATAGAGAAACAATGAGTGGAGCTGCAGAAGATGATATCCTGGAAGATAAATCGGTGACACCGAATTAGATGGATCGGTGGGTCCGAAAGTCAGGGACTTAGGGTAGATCCTTTTCGGTTAGACCGAAAAATTTAAATCGGTGACGCCGAGTTTAATTCCAAGGAAACATTGAAATAATTCAGCTCACTTTGCGAGGAATGTTTCAAAGGATTTGCAATGAATTTGTGAAAGATTTTCAAGGAAATGATCAGAGCCAGAAGGATATTCACAAAGACAGAAGAAATAAAAATGAAAAAGATTCCTAGATGAAGTTTTTTTTTATAAAGAAAACTCAATGAGAGAACATAAGAGAAAACAGAAAGACTCCAAAACATATGTACTTCATCTAGATAAAGGTCGGCGACAAGGTCACCTATGTTTGAGTATATTGACTTAGGAGTCAAATGAGGACATTTGATCATAGGTCATACTCATCATTTAAGCTTAAAATGGGGTTGCCATTTTTCGATTAAGCATTTGATGTGTCCACATCTCATGAAGCTGCTTGTACTCATGACTTTGAGCAAAGCTCCTTAAAGATGTGAAGAACATACCTTGGGCTTGTTGATGCTTTGCTCATGTAGGTAAACATGATGTAGGTGCTCATTGAATGTGAAGTTGGAGCGCCATTTCTACGTGTATAGTTCATCTTCCTACATGGGTTAGGCAAGCAAGGAAATACTCAAGGATATCCAAGATGACAAGAGTGAAATACAAGATGTATAATATGTCAAAAAGGATATGTGGAATTTTGTTCCTTGAACTCAACATCCAAAGGGCTAGATACTTGGTCAATGACAAGATTACTCATGATTTGAGTGTGTGGTAATCTTGTGGAATGTAGATCATCCAAGTACCTGCAAGGAGTTAGATGCAATACAAGGAGGCAAATGTGTCCAAGACATATGATCATCATCATAAGAGAAATATCAAGGATTAGTCAAGTGGGCTCATGCCTTGCATGCATTAATGGAGTTCTCACTCCAAGTTTGAAGCATCAATGATGTTCAACTCACTCCTTAAGCGACAAAACACCTTCTCATCAAGAGGTTTTGTAAAGATATCAGCAAGTTGTTTGTCAGTACGAACATGCTTAAGATTAATGTCACCCTTGGCAATATGATCACGAATAAAATGGTGACGAACTTCAATATGCTTTGTTCGAGAGTGTTGCACTGGATTGTGTCCAATTTTAATTGCACTCTCATTGTCACAAAGCAAGGGAATATGTCTCACATGTATCCCATAATCCTTAAGCGTTTGTGTCATCCATAGCAATTGAGCACAACACGAACCAGCAGCAATATATTCCGCTTCAGCAGTGGATAATGATACCGAATTTTGTTTCTTGGAGGACCAAGATACAAGGGATCGACCAAGGAATTGACACGTACCCGAAGTTGACTTTCTATCAACCTTGTCACCGGCATAGTCCGAGTCGGAATAGCCAACAAGGTCGAAAGAGGCCCTCTTAGGATACCAAATGCCAAAGTTTGGTGTGTGTATCAAGTATCTCACTATCCTTTTAACAGCTTTAAGATGACATTCTTTAGGGGCTGCTTGATATCGCGCACACATGCATACACTCAACATTATGTCAGGACGAGAAGCACAAAGATATAGTAGAGAACCAATCATAGATCGGTAAACCCTTTGATCAACGGGTTCTCCATCTTTTGTCAAGTCATTGTGTCCACTTGTAGGCATGGGGGTACTCATACCTTTGCTTTCTTGCATGTTGAACTTCTTGAAGAGATCCTTGGTGTACTTTGTTTGTGAGACAAAGGTACCCTCCTTAGATTGCTTGATTTGCAACCCAAGGAAGAATTTGAGTTCACTCATCATGGACATCTCATACTTCTCCGACATGAGCTGTCCAAACTTCTTGCTAAAATGAGGGTTAGTTGAACCAAAGATAATATCATCAACATATATTTGGCACACAAATAGTTCACCATTAACCCTTTTCGTGAACAGCGTTGAGTCTATCTTTCCAATCTCAAACCCTTTTTCAAGAAGAAAACTAGTCAAGCATTTGTACCAAGCTCTAGGAGCTTGTTTAAGACCATAAAGAGCTTTGTGCAATTTGTAAACATGATTAGGCTTTTTGGGATTCACAAATCCGGGAGGTTGTTTCACAAATACTTCCTCTTCAATTTCACCATTTAGGAAAGCACTTTTGATATCCATTTGATAGAGAGTAATATCATGGTGATTGGCATAAGCAAGAAGAATGTGAATGGACTCAAGTCTAGCAAAGGGGGCATAGGTCTCACCATAGTCCATACCTTCGACTTGTGTGTAACCTTGAGCTACGAGACGAGCCTTGTTGCGGATGACTTGTCCATCTTCATCTTGCTTGTTCCGAAACACCCATTTGGTTCCAATGATGTTTTGATCATCCTTGGGCTTCTCTACCAAAGTCCATACCTTGTTCCTCTCGAAGTTGTGTAGTTCTTCGTGCATAGCGTTCACCCAATCCGGGTCTTCAAGTGCTTCTTCTACCTTCATAGGTTCAATACTAGAGATAAATGAGTAATGCTCACAAAAGTTAGCTAAGCGAGTTTTAGAGCGAGTAATTCTCCCGGAGTTGATGTCGTTCATCATTTGTTCCACGGGATGATTTTTCTTGACTCTTGCTCGGACTCGAGATAGCTTTTGTTGAGGTTGTGGCTGAGCTTCATCATCATCTTCATCCTCCTCTTCTTCTTCTTCATTGTTGTTGGTGTTGTCTTGAGGCGGTGGAGAAGGAGGTTGTGGTGGATCTTCTTGTTGCACTTCCTCATCTTGGTGAATTCCACTTGTGGAGGCCTCCATGTTGCCTTGAGGTTCATCTCGCCGTGAGGTAGGGGGCTCCACATATGTAGATGAGGTACTCTCCTTCACTTCCATGGGACGGATCTTTCCAATAGATAAATCTTGGATAGCTTCCGATGGGTCCTTGTCTCCTACATCAATAGGCATTTGCTCTACTTGCGAGCCGTTAGATTCATCAAACTTCACGTCTACCGTCTCTTCAACCTTTCGGGTGAAATTGTTGTAGACACGGTAGGTGTGGGAGTTTGATCCATAACCAAGGAGAAAGCCTTCATGAGATTTAGGAGCAAATTTAGACCGACGATGCTTATCAAGGATATAGCATTTTGAACCAAAGACACGAAAGTATCCCACTTGGGGTTTGTTACCGGTGAGGAGCTCGTATGATGTCTTGCCGAGGAGCTTATGAAGATAAAGCCTGTTGATAGCATGACAAGCTGTCTCGACCGCTTCTCCCCAAAAATGCTTCGGTGTCTTGTATTCATCAAGCATCGTTCTCGCCATCTCTATGAGCGTTCGGTTCTTCCTCTCAACAACTCCATTTTGTTGAGGAGTGTACGTAGCCGAGAACTCATGTAGAATTCCTTCCTTATCGAGAAAAGAGTCTACATTGGCGTTCTTGAACTCCGTTCCATTGTCACTCCGAAATTTCTTGATCTTCACCTCAAATTGATTTTGGGCCTTTCTGGCAAAGGTTTTGAAGATTCTCTGAACCTGCGATTTGTCATCAAGGAAAAATACCCACGTAAATCTGGAATAATCATCAACTATAACTAGACCAAAGGAGTTACCACCAAGGCTTTTGTAAGCATTGGGACCGAAGAGATCCATATGAAGAAGCTCAAGCGGTCTCCTTGTGGTCATGATGTTTTTCACGGGATGACTTCCACCTACTTGTTTTCCTGCTTGACAAGCACTACAAAGTCTATCTTTGTCAAAGAAAACATCTTTAACACCAAGAATATGATCACCTTTGATCAGCTTGTCTAGATTACGCATACCAACATGTCCAAGCCTTCTATGCCATAACCAACCTTTAGAGGATTTAGCAATGAAACAGGCTCTAGGTTGGGCTTTCTTAGTGAAATCAACAATATATAGATCACCTCTACGGATACCGGTAAATGCCATGTTTTGATTGTCACGACGAAAGACTTGGCAATCTACTTTGGTGAATAGCACATTGAATCCAAAGTCAGCTAATCTAGACACGGAAAGTAAATTGTATCCAAGAGATTCTACAAGCATGACATTTTGAATAGAGCTATCATGAGATATGGCCACCTTACCAAGGCCAAGTACCTTACCCTTGGAGTTGTCTCCAAAAGTCACATACTTGCGTGGACCATCGTTCTTTGCAAGCTCTCGAAACATGTCTTTGTCTCCGGTCATGTGATCGGTGCATCCACTATCAAGAATCCACTCTTTTCCACCGGACATGTAGTCTCTCAGGTTTGCCATAAGACTGAGACTCTTCATGATCTTGTCTAGCTCGGTGTCCGAGTCGGAGTAATCATCATCATGCTCATGCTCATCATCATATTGACCCATAGATTGTTCATCATCAACACCTAGGTCAATTTGATAACCACTTGCATTAGTTCTGTCAATGTGACAATAATCTTCGGAATGTAATGCAAGAGCATTTCTAATTATAACATTGATAAGACCGGGATCACCCTTCTTTTTCATAAGATCACGAAGCTCAAAGAAGCATTTATCAAAGTTGGGATCATTGGGGCGCATCTTATCAAATTCAATAGTCTTGTGTAGAATTTCATCAAGACCTCTCATAGAGTAGTCCGGATAAAGTTCTTCCAAGAACTTCCACATAGCATAGGCGCATTCAAAGTTTGTAACAAGCTTAAGCAAATCATCGGGTAACCCTCTAATGATAAGATTTACAGTCCTAAGGTTACGAAGCAAATCAAGCTCTTCATCCATGGTAGGGTGCAAGGGATCAAAAGGAGGCACATAGGGGGTCTCAACATATTTGCACAAATTGTACATCTTAAAGATACTAAGCATTTCAGACCTCCATGAGTTATATGACTCTCCATTAAGAATAGGCACTCTATGGCTAACACTCCCAAACGTAGACACGTCCATCTTCCTCCAATGGTGTGTAAACCAAAGCAAAGGAGACCAATGCTCTGATACCAATTGAGGGATCGAAGAAGGTGAGAGTGTCTAGAGGGGGGTGATTAGACTACTCGACAAGATAAAAATTCTGTCTTTTATCAAGGACAGATTTTGGCAGTTTTTGCATAACACACAAGTCAAGTAGCACACTACACATGCAATTCTAGAGTATGGGCAGCGGAAAGTAAATTGCACAAGTAGTAAAGAGAGGTGGAGAAGATCAAACGCAATTTGGAGACGCAATGATTTTTCCCGTGGTTCCGATAGGTGGTGCTATCGTACATCCACGTTGATGGAGACTTCAACCCACGGAGGGTAACGGCTGCGCGAGTCCACGGAGGGCTCCACCCACGAAGGGTCCACGAAGAAGCAACCTTGTCTATTCCATCATGGCCTACGCCCACGGAGGGCTAGCCTTACTCGGGGTAGATCTTCACGAAGTAGGCGATCTCCTTGCCCTTACAAACTTCTTGGTTCAACTCCACATCTCGATGACGGAGGCTCCCAAGCGACACCTAACCAATCTAGGAGGCACCACCCTCCAAAAGGTAATAGATGTTGTAGATGATGATGAACTCCTTGCTCTTGTGCTTCAAATGATAATCTCCCCAACACTCAACTCTCCTCACTGATTTGGCTGTGGTGGAAGAAAGGATTGAGTGGAAAGCAACTTGGGAAGGTTAGAAATCAAGTTTCATATGGTGGGAGTGGAGCAACTTGATCTCAACACAAGGGTAGGTAGTTCTCTTCTCAGAAAGTGTAAGGTAGGAGTGGTAGTACTTTCTGATGGCTCTCTCCATGAATGAAGAGGGGGTGGAGGGGTATATATAGCCTCCACACAAAAATCCAACCGTTACAAACATAATTGAGCAATCTCGGTGAGACCGAAGTGGACAACTCGGTCAGACCGAAAGTTCAAATAATGTGAACGTTGGGTTTTTCGGTGGGACCGAAAATACCATCTCGGTTAGTCCGATTTCATCAAAGACAGGAACTTGCCAGTTTCGGTGGGACCGAAAATGCAATCTCGGTTAGACCGGTTTGAGCCAAGACAGAAGCTTGCCCATTTCGGTGAGACCGAAAATGCAATCTCGGTTATTCCGATTTGAGGACAGAAGGTTACAGAAGCTTGGCAGTCCATGTTTCGGTGAGACCGATCTCAAACTCGGAATGACCGATTTTTCTAGGGTTTGGCTTATGGCTGAGGTGGTTCATCTCGGTGTGACTGAGTTTGGAAAATCGGTTGGTCCGAGATTACTTATGAGTGTGTATTGTAGTGAAAGTTGCTGATAGTCGAAGGAGATATATCACTAAGCACTTGAGCAACCAGATCATCAACATAACCTCATCCCCTTTTAATAGTATTGGCTTTTCCTATGGACTCAATGTGATCTTGGATCACTAAACCAAAAATGGAGTCTTGAGCTTTTGCCAATGCTTGCCTTAGCATTTTGAGGGGTCCATTTCTTCAGTCCTTTTGCCATAGCCAATGTGATTGAATTTCCTGAAACATACTTGATAAAAGCATTAGTCCAACCACAAAGTATGTTGTCATTAATTACCAAAACCACCCAGGGAGCAAATGTGCTTTCATAAATCAACTGCTCACAACCTAATATAGCATAGACATAATAACGAGTTAACGAGAGGGGAGCATATGTCTCACACCATATGAAAGTCTCACTCACACGACACAAACACAAGCAAGCAAACAAAGTTCGACCAACGAAAAGCAAATAGACACGGCACAAGACACAAATCCTAACACTATCTCCCCCTTTGGCATCGAGACACCACAAAGGGAAAGAGGATACCTAAGATAGGTGGTAGCTCTGGCGGAATAACTCAGTCGTCATGCTCTCCATCAGACTCCTGCTGCTCCTCCTCAGACTCAAACCACTTGTAGCCCTGTTGGGCAATCCACTGTGCCCCTGGAGTGATGATCTCCTCGGACCCACTATACACATGCTCACCAAAGATCCTCATGATCTTCTTGTCACGCTGACGAGATTGCTTGTGAGTCACATGAGCCTTGTATTGTCCCTTTGCTTGCATACAAAATAGTGCCTTCATCTTCCTCTTCAGCTTCTTAGCCCAAGAGGGCTCAGACGAGGGAGGGGCATATCCTCCAGAACTGTCCTCAGCTGGCTCCTCCTCCACAGGCTCCTCATCTGTACCCATCTGTCGTGGAATTAACACGTCAGATGTCCGGTTTAGCGGACTTTAGTGGTGAGGCCGCGCATCTATGTAGTAGCTTGAGAGGGGTTGAGCGGAATCGAGAGACACGATGCAAGACACGGATTTAGACAGCTTCGGGCCCCGGGAAACATCATCCGGTAATAACCCTACGTGCTGTTTGAGGCTAGGTCTCATTATGATCCTCGTGGTGTCGCCGGTAAACCGGCTCTTTGTGTCTAACCCTAGAAACTTGTCTAAACCTCTCCTCTAAAACTTGTCTTCTAACTTGTCTAACTTGTGAGAGCTTGTCCCTCTTTGGGGAGCCCTGCCCCTCCTTATATATGTTGAAGGGGCGGGTTTACATAACTAGTCCTAGTAGGACTAGGATTGATCTATTACAAGGAGTCCTAGTATTGCTTCCTTTATGGAGAATATTCCTTATACTTTCTTCATAAACCGGCCCACTATTAATATGAACCGGCCTTCTGGGCCTTGGGCCTCGTCATCCATGATCCACCTGCCGGTTTACCAATATTTTGCTAAGTGCAAACCGTATTAATTAAACTGCCAAGTCCGGCCGGGTTATAATTCCGGCCGGTTCATACCACGGGGTATATCCCCGACATTAGCCCCCAAGTTTAGCTTGGATGTGTCCATGGTAAACTTATGCTCCAAAACAAACACAAGAACAAATTTGATGGGTTGTGCTCCGAGTTAAGAATTCTTGTAAACCGGCACCTGATCATCTTTAAGTCCTTGTCCTTCCTTCTTCTAGAAAATCCGGGTCAACAGACCAACTTCATATTCAACTTGCTTGCATAAGAAATATTGTAAATAAAGAATCCATTTGAATCAGCCTTTAATGCTCTGACTTGACAAAAATATTGGTCTTTGAAATATTCAACTGATATCCAGCCGGTTTGAAGATGTAGAACTTGCCGGTTTATGATTACCAAAATTGCCGGGTCACACAATTAATCTGATTTGTCAGAACTGAAAATTTGAAGATGTTCCTCCTTTATATGCATATTACCTATAGCCCCCAAGTGCCGGGTCATTATGTAATAATGAGCAGGGACTTTGTATATATTCCATTGAAAATAGCCTTGTATAATCTTGAAGAAATCCGGATTGTTTATCCCAATCACTATGAAACTGAATATATTCCATATTATGTAGGCCCCAAGTGCCGGGTCTTTATGCAATAATGAGCAGGGACTTTGAAAATATGATCATGTAAACTTGAATAGCAACATATAGCCCCCAAGTGCCGGGTCATTATGCAATAATGAGCAGGGACTTTGAAAATATGATCATGTAAACTTGAATAGCAACATATAGCCCCCAAGTGCCGGGTCATTATGCAATAATGAGCAGGAACTTTGTAGATATAATCATTGAAAATAACACTATATAATGTAACTTCCATCGTGGGGTTTGAATCCACGTCCACAAGGTTAAGAGCTTTGTGCTTTACCAACTGAGCAGTGGACATTTCAATATAATGGATGAATACTTGTGTACCTTGAATTGTTGACAGGAGCGATTGGTAGCCCCCAAGTTCCGGTTTAGCTACATTTAGAAGGTGAACCGGTACTTCCAGATGAAGTAAATGATCTTTCCATTAGCCCCCAAGTGTCAAGTAGACAACTTGCTTGTGTGCTTGAGACTTGTGTATTTGATGTAATCTTAATTTGAACAATGTAGCCCCCAAGTGCCGGGTTGTAAGCCTGCAGCAACTCGGGACTATTCCTTTGTAGAATAAATCACTTCCATCGTTGAAATAATATCCATTGCGCTTTAAAGCGACTTTGAAGACCTCAATCATAATATTGATATCCATAATAGGAATCCAGCCATGTTTGGCTATTGAAGAATATAATCCGGTTTGAAGACCGGTTCCAATGATGTTTGATCACAATCAGGCCGGGTTTAATAAACATCGGTCATTATTTTATCTCATACTGGCGACTTATAGTCAAAACCAAGCCGGTTTAAGGAACACCGGTCATTATAACTGATCATATACTGCCAAATATATAAAAATACTTCATACCTGTGATCAAAATATGCTTGATATTCTTTAATCCGGCGAAACTTGCAATTTTCTGAGGGATTCTTTTGATAGATCCAATAATAATTCCGGGCTTTGATAACAGACACCGGTTCATTTTGTTCTGAAAAACTTTGTTCAGAAATTTGTGGCTTATTGCCTGATAGATGATCCGGGTTATAATGAACCGGTTCATTTTGTTCTGAAAAACTTTGTTCAGAAATTTGTGGCTTATTGCCTGATAGATGATCCGGGTTATAATGAACACCGGTTTTACTGATACTGGTATTCCTGATCGAGACTTTCCATTTCATAGATATGTGGTCAGCTTCTGTAGCTGTTCCAATCCCGTTTAAAAGGTTATAAAACACAAAAACACCAAAAATATGCAAATTTTGCAAATAAGACCATGTAGTCGAGGATTTTTCAAAGAGCTGCCAGGCTCAAAGCAAGGTTCAGCCAATCAATGGATGCGGGTACCATCCAAGGGGCCTAGCCAATCACTGAATGTGGATTATCCATCTTTTCAGAGGGCCGAAAGAACTGTATAAAAATTATTCCGATCACTGGGACGCGGATTGGCCGACACTCCCAGGGGGCCTAGCCAATCACTGAACGTGGAATTATCCAACTTTTCAGAGGGCCGAAAGAATCGTATCTATTATTCCGATCACTGGGACGCGGATTGGCCGACACTCCCAGGGGGCCTCCAGGGTTCCTCTTGAACCGGTGGGTCAATCTAAACCAATCACTGAACGTGGTACTATCCAACTTTTCAAAGGGTCGAAAGAAAAATTATTCCGATCACTGGGACGCGGATTGGCCGACACTCCCAGAGGGCCTCCAGGGTTCCTCCTGAACCGGTGGGTCAATCTAAACCAATCACTGAACGTGGATTTGTCCAACTTTTCAGAGGGTTGAAAGAACTATGAAACTAATCCGATCACTGGGAGTGGATGATACCAACTCCCAGAGGGCCTCCAGGGTTCCTCCTGAACCGGTGGGTCAATCTAAACCAATCACTGAACGTGGATTTGTCCAACTTTTCAGAGGGTTGAAAGAACTATGAAACTAATCCGATCACTGGGAGTGGATGATACCAACTCCCAGAGGGCCTCCAGGGTTCCTCCTGAACCGGTGGGTCAATGTAAACCAATCACTGAACGTGGATGTATCCAACTTTTCAGAGGGTCTCCAGGGTTCCTCCTGAACCGGTGGGTAATTTGTGAAGCCTTTTCTCCTTGAACCGGATATGATCTCATGTTCTTGAGAGTTTCATTGCTCCTTTGTGCATATGCCCTGCACAACCAGATAGACTGATCAAAGCATCTTCTTTTCTTAAAAAATAATATATAATAAGAGAAGTAATATTGTAGATGGATATCACCTGAGTGTATTGAACCGGTATGTTGAATAGACCGGATCACAGGGTGGATAGTAAACGACCGCAGTATCAGAGGCGGCTCGGACAGTTAAACCGGTTGTGGGGTTGTAAACCGGCGGAGATGAGCAAGTTGTCCTCCGTGTTGTAAACCGGTGCGGACGCGTGAACCGGCCGGCCGTTCATCAGGTAATGTGACACAAAGGAAAACGCCGTTGTAGAATATGGCCAATGCGTGTTTATATCCGCAGTGTAACAATGATTTTATCTGTATATGAAAATACCAATGGGGCAGCGTAATGGTGCTCAGAGGAAAAATATCCTGATAAAGTATATAAGAGAAATAACACCTGATTTGTTTGAAGAACAGATGGGCCGGCCGGCGCGGTCGCGAGAGACGGCCGCGTCGTTGTAAACCGGTGCTGTCGCGCGAGACGGCCACGACGTTGTAAACCGGTGCAGTCGCGAGAGATGGCCATGTCGTGGTGAACCGGCGCTTGAATCCGTGGAATAACAACGATCACTTGTGTCGAACAATGTTTAGCGTGCCTCCACCTCCGTGGTATAATATCATTTTACAAATAATTTTTCTGCATATATAATACAGTAGGACGAGGAATTTTTGCTCGGATGAATTAATATGTATTGAAAAATAAATAGGATAGATATCACCTGATTCGCCTGGAGAACAGATGAACCGGTCGCGTATTGATGTGAACGCAGCGATGGAGGTATCGATTCGCACGTTTATCCGCTAGGCCGATTTCTGAGGACGGTTGCGGCATCGGCATGTTAATGTAGACCGTACCGCGGAAGCGGTGGCATGCACACGTCTATTGGCGAGGGAGTCGGTCGTGGTGTTGAATGTGAGCGCGCATGAGCGCGGATAGACGGCTGATCGGTGTGTTGAATGTAAACCGGACCACGATACGTATGTTCATGAAGCCGCGCAACACAGCTAAACGTGCAACCGTGGCATACCCTGGGTGATGATCCGGCTGCCGTTTTTAATAGTCGTCCTGTATAAAAATATTACATGCGAGAGTAATTGTTGTCGGATGAATTAATGTATACTGATAAAATCTATAGGAAAAATATCACCGGGTTTGTTCGGACGTCGGATGATTCGTATCCTTTGTAATCAATAATATGTCTCGGTGGACGTGGTGTCTTGGTCTTCTCACATAAAACAGCGGCGGTGGATCAGTACTTTCCTGGGGATTTGACTCCGCTTGGTCCGGAGGAGCAGTCGCTACGCGTCGGAACTGGAGCCCATCGCTCGCCGGGCACGCCAGCGTCGGCCACTCCGTGCGCAGGCTGCTCAGGAGGTCGCTAACCTTGGAGGGATCGAAGGCGCTAGCGGGGTTACAGTTCTGCGGGTAGGACTGAGTCCATCCATATCCAGGTCGCTGCTCCCTCCCCCTTTTTTTTTTTTTTGAGAAATTGCCAATGCTTCAGCGCATGCATGCACAGCCTATTCGTGAGGCATAACGCCTGAGACTGTAGCCTTGAAATTCGTGCCAGGCTAAATAATTTCCTTATTGTTGGCTGCCATCAATCCCACGGTTCTGCACTATTGACTTTGTTTATTTGCAATGTATCCTAATTGGCTTTGTATACTGCTTCGGTCTGCAGCTTTTTCTGTGTTCCTCACGAGGTAAGAGGCGTGGCTGGCGACTCGGACAGAAGACGGAGCGCTAGCGGCGACTCAAGGCCGGTTGACTCGAGGTGGCTTTCCGCAAGGGCGAAAACCGCGACGGAGACACGAGGCGCCGCACGGCCTAATAGAATGGCTCGGGGCAGTGGCGATGCTAGTCTGGTGCGGTCGACAGCGGCTCAATCCGGCGGCCCAGAACCACGAGTGACTCGGCAACGGAAACTCCATCGAGGAGTCCGGGTCGTGACTAGATTCCGAGTCGTGGCAGTTTTTACTCGCCCACGTCCGGGTCTCTTTCCATGTATTCCTGGTTTCGTTCACCTGATGACGGCAGATCGATCTTGCTGATGAACACGGCGGCTTGACGCTATCCTTCGGGATTTTTCCTGATGATCTTTATCAATTGAGTTGATACCCGTAAATTTTTTTTTTTCGGCAACCTCGACTCGGTGATTTGACTGCTTGCCAGGCGCATATTATGCTGCGAAAATTCTTCTTGTATTTTTGTTGGCCTGTATCACTTGATCGTTGCGCCGATTGATCTTGTGCACGTCTTTGACAATGAATTTGCCGGCTCTTCTCCATCTGACAAATCGCGAGCTTCTCGACCTCTTAAAGTAGTCCCTTCAAGAACTCAACACCACTGTGCGCAAGCCCCACGGTGGGCGCCAACTGTCGTGGAATTAACACGTCAGATGTCCGGTTTAGCGGACTTTAGTGGTGAGGCCGCGCATCTATGTAGTAGCTTGAGAGGGGTTGAGCGGAATCGAGAGACACGATGCAAGACACGGATTTAGACAGCTTCGGGCCCCGGGAAACATCATCCGGTAATAACCCTACGTGCTGTTTGAGGCTAGGTCTCATTATGATCCTCGTGGTGTCGCCGGTAAACTGGCTCTTTGTGTCTAACCCTAGAAACTTGTCTAAACCTCTCCTCTAAAACTTGTCTTCTAACTTGTCTAACTTGTGAGAGCTTGTCCCTCTTTGGGGAGCCCTGCCCCTCCTTATATATGTTGAAGGGGCGGGTTTACATAACTAGTCCTAGTAGGACTAGGATTGATCTATTACAAGGAGTCCTAGTCTTGCTTCCTTTATGGAGAATATTCCTTATACTTTCTTCATAAACCGGCCCACTATTAATATGAACCGGCCTTCTGGGCCTTGGGCCTCGTCATCCATGATCCACCTGTCGGTTTACCAATATTTTGCTAAGTGCAAACCGTATTAATTAAACTGCCAAGTCCGGCCGGGTTATAATTCCGGCCGGTTCATACCGCGGGGTATATCCCCGACACCATCTATGCTGCAGCAGCCTCTGCACGGGTAGTGGTATTAGCCCAACGACTCTTGATGCAAAGTCGGATAGGCTCATGACGAATCCACTGAGGGGCCTCGAATTCCTCATCAGGGTAAAGCTTCTCCCAAGTCTTGGAGATAAGCAGAAACAGAAATAGACCGTAGATGGGCACTTTGCGAGTGTAGATCGCAAAGCGAAGCTCACACCACATGATATGGGAGATATCAAGTGGCAGAGTCTGAGCATCGCGGGCCTCCTCACACATCATCAGCATGTCAACGAGGTATGCATGTACCTTGTCCTTGTCCCCAACTCGAGGAAACAAGGTGTTGCGGAAGATCCTATGCATGATGTCCAGGAAGGGGTTCATCACCCATGTCTTCTTGCCACTAGCAAGTGTCTTCTCCACATAAAAAGGCAACATACGGTCTTTGTTGACATATTCTTTGTTGGCATGAGGGCGAGCTCCAAGAGGGGTGTGGAGCCCCTCGTCAGCAACCTGAACCAGATCCATAAAGTCCTTCCAAGAAGCAGTCATCTTGTGACCATTTGTCATCTAAGTCATGGTGCGGTCTTCCTTGGTATGGAAGTGCACCGAAGCATAGAACTGTGCCACGGTTTCTGGGTCAAAATCCATCTGAAATGTCATGATGTGCTCAATACCAAACTGCTCCACCAGATCCAGAGCCTCGGCAAAGTAGGCCCGGTGATCATCCCTCTGCATGTGGGCCATGTCAATCCAATGAGCATCCACATACAGGTTGTGCTTACTCTTGAGTACCTCTGTGTAGATACGAAACTGCTGCTTGGTCCAGAACAGTTCATCTCCATGGAATTGAGCCCGGGGATCTGCATAAGGGTTGATCTTCCTCCTTGCCATGAACTCATGAGCTGGCATCTCCTCCATGGTCATAGTTGGTTCCTTGTTCTTGTTGGCGGCGGTCTTGAATCTGCGTTGGGGGGCATTGGAGCCATCAGGCACATCACTTTGGGTGCGCAGACGCTTGGACCCGGTGTCACGGCTGGGATTGGTGCGACGAATATTGGAAGCGGAGCCACCACCTAAGACACAAGCACAAGAACACGACGGAAACACAAAGAGAATCAATGCAAAAGCCACAAAAAAAGGCATACGAAACATGTAGAAAGGATAATATGTATGCGCTATGAAGAAGATATGAATCAAGCGGTAGTACTGCTTAACGAAAGCGGATGTAAAATTTTAGTGCCGCTTTGGGGGCGGTAGTACCGCTTGGAAGAGTTGCGGTAGTACCGCTCAGAATGCGGTACTAAAAATTTACATCCGCGTTCATCACGGTAGTACCGCTCTGTAGGGCGGTAGTACTGTTACGCGACAAAGCGGTAGTACCGCGGTCAGCCAGCGGTAGTATCGCTCGGGTCAGATCTGAAAATAGATCTAGACAAAAACGCGTAGAACGGCGAACGGTACTACGGCTGATCATAGCAACTTAGTAGCAGCATACTTACTAGCATTTCTATTGCATAACAACTCTCCTACATCCTAATCTTTCGTGGATAATGACAAGAAGAACACAAGAACAACAAGCATCTCCCCAAAACCTAAAAACAACAACCGGGCAAAAAGAAGAGGGGATTTGGGGAGAAACCTTCATCCATGGCAAGAGGTCGAGGTGGGGAACGATCCCACCGGTCGGAATGCGAGGAGAGCGGCCGAGGGAGGAGATCCGGCGAGGTCCTCCGGTGGCGTTCTTGAGGGACAGAGAGAGAAACGACGTGGGGGAGACGAGATGAATGGGTATGGGGGAGTTAGAACTCCCCCTGCCCGCTTATAACCCCCAGCCGTTCGAACAAGTGCGATAGTATCGTGGTCATCGCGGTAGTACCGCCCGGGCAGAAGTACCGCTCTACCAGCGGTAGTAAAAAATTACCGCCGTGCCGGTTGCAGTAGTACCGTGACTACTCACGATAGTACCGCTCCCCAAGGAGATGCAAGTTTCGACAAGAGGCTTGAGCAAAGCAAAAAGCGCACAAGCAAGGCACACGGAAAGATAGACAACACACAACCGAAACAACACACAAGACACTCCTCCAAGGAGGAGGTCGATGGCCGAAGCCACCTATGTTTGAGTTATTTGGTATGTCACCGCAAAGAACTATCCTTGGGCCCATGACCAGCACTCGTCTTAAAGCATTTATACCATCTAACATGGCAAATGACACAGACTTGATCGATTTATGCATAATGGGGGGAGGAATAGTTCATTGAGAGAACAATACCCCCCTATGTCCATGCCTACATCTAGGCAAGATAACTATATTTAGTGGGAGGTGTGTGTGCAAGGTCTCAAGCCACATTGCTCAAATCTATGATATTTAGCTCATGCCTTAACTCGCGAAATATTGATTCATCCAACAGCTTCGTGAAGATATCTGCAAGGTTATCATGAGTGTTTACATAGTGAAGCTCGATTTCTCCTCGCCCAATATGATCCCGGATGAAGTGATACCGAATCTCTATATGCTTCGTATTGAAGTGTTGCACTGGGTTAAGAGAAATCTTGATGGCACTTTCATTGTCACACCAAATAGGCACTTTGTCACAAGTGACACCGTAATCCTTTAAAGTTTGCCTCATCAATAGAAGTTGAGCACAACAACTGCCAGCTGCCACATACTCTGCTTTGGTGGACGAGAGAGACACACAACTTTGCTTTTTGGAAGACCAACTTACCAGAGAGCAACCAAGGAATTGGCACCCTCCGGAAGTGGACTTCCTATCCACTTTGTCTCCCGCCCAGTCCAAATCAAAGAAACCTACAAGGTTGAAGTTTGCTCCTCTTGGGTACCATAAGCCAAAGTTTGGGGTATGAGCCAAATATCGAAAGATTCGCTTGACTGCCACAAAGTGACTTTCCTTCGGTGAGGCTTGAAACCGTGCACAGATTCTCACACTCGACATAATATCCGGTCTAGATGCACAAAGGTAAAGCAAGGAACCAATCATATAACGATATACCTTTTGACCCACCGCTTTACCATTGGGATCAATGTCAAGTTGGCACTTGGTTGGCATTGGAGTAGCAGCCGGCTTGACATCACTTAGATTGAACCTCTTGAGCATGTCTTGAGTATACTTGGATTGTTTGATGAAGATTCCTTCTCTTCTTTGCTTGATCTCAAACCCAAGGAAGTACTTCAATTCTCCCATCATGGACATCTCAAAATGTGTGGTCATGAGTGCGGCGAACTCATCATTGAAAGCTTTGTTAGGTGAACCAAAGATAATATCATCAACATATAGTTGGCAGACAAACAACTCCCTTTTGACCTTCTTAGTAAAAAGAGTGGGGTCGATTTTCCCAATTTCAAACCCACGATCTTGTAACAACTCGGTAAGATGCTCATACCACGCACGTGGGGCTTGTTTAAGGCCATAGAGTGCCTTATCGAGTTGATACACGTGATTGGGGAACTTAAGATCCTCAAACCCGGGGGGTTGTTTGACATAAACCAACTCATTAATAGGACCATTAAGAAAAGCACTTTTCACATCCATTTGTTGCAACTTAAAATTATGATGAGAAGCATAAGAAAGCAACAAACGGATAGATTCAAGGCGAGCAACGGGGGCAAAGGTTTCACCGTAGTAGATACCCTCGACTTGGGAGTAGCCTTGAGCCACCAAACGCGCCTTGTTGCGAATGACAATGCCATGAGCATCCTGCTTGTTCTTAAAGATCCACTTGGTTCCAATGACATTATGGTTCTCCTTTGACCTTGGCACCAGACGCCACACTTTGTTGCGCTCGAAGTTGTGGAGTTCTTCATGCATGGCATTAAGCCAATCAGGGTCTTCGAGCGCCTCATAGACCTTTTGAGGTTCAACACAAGAGACAAAAGCTTGATGAGCACAACAGTTTGCTAATTGTCTACGAGTGCTTACCTCCTTTGCGATGCTTCCAAGAATATTCTCCATGTGTTGTTCTCTAGAAGCAAGCCTGGAGGCAATTTTTGCAGCACGACGCTCCAATTGCTCTTCAAGTGATAATTGAGGAGCACTGAGTTGATCATCTTGAGCGACGTCAAGAGCTTGATCTTGATCTTGAGCTTCCTCTTGATCTTGATCTTGCTGAGAGGAGAGAACTTGGCCTTATGCATCATTTGGTGGCTCCCCACCATCTTGTGATTGATCTTGCACTTGGCCTTGTTCGTTCGGATGAGGGCCTTCACTTTGTTCTTCGGAAGCGTGTGGGTCTTGGGTTGATGATGGTTCCACTTGAGTGGAACATTGTCCTTCTCCTTCGGCCACAAGGGGTTCCTCAATGGGTAGGGTATATCCAACACCCATTCTTCTTATGGCTTGAGGAGGAATTTCATCACCTACATCACAAGTACCACTTTGCTCCACTTGGGAGCCGTTATTCTCATCAAACTCTATGTTACACGTCTCCTCAATGAGTCCATTGGACTTGTTGAGGACACGGTAAGCATGAGAGTTTGTAGCATAACCAACAAATATGCCCTCATGAGCTCTAGACTCAAATTTAGAAAAACGAGCACCTTTCTTGAGGATGAAACACTTACACCCGAACACCCAAAAGTACTTGAGATTGGGCTTGTTACCAGAAAGAATCTCATATGGAGTCTTGTTCAAACCTTTGCGGAGATAGAGCCGATTGGATGCATGACACGCGGTGTTGATGGCTTCGGCCCAAAAGTTGTATGTAGATTTGAATTCCGCCATCATGGTCCTTGTCGCGCCCATCAATGTCTGGTTCTTTCTTTCCGCTACACCATTTTGTTGACGGGTATAAGGTGCGGCATATTGATGTTTGATCCCTTCATCACTAAGAAACTCATCCAAGGTGTAGTTCTTGAACTCGGTGCCGTTGTCACTTCGGATCATCAAAATCTTTGCTTCATGTTGTCGTTGAGCTTCATTTGCAAAGTTGATGACGGTTTGTTGGGTCTCACTCTTCTTCTTAAAGAAGTATACCCAGGTGTATCTTGAATAATCATCCACAATCACCAAGCAATACTTTCTGCCTCCAAGACTATCAAAGGATGGAGGCCCAATGAGATCCATGTGAAGGAGCTCTAATGGTCTTTTTAAGTAGATGATAGTCGTTGGAGGGTGAGCCGTCTCATGTAGCTTTCCTTGAATACAAGCACTGCAAGCACGATCTTTGGCAAAGCTAACATTTGTTAGTCCACGGACATGGTCCCCCTTAAGAAGACTTTCCAAAGATCTCATATTGACATGGGCTAACCGGCGATGCCAAAGCCATCCCACATCAACTTTAGCCATTAGGCATGTCGCGGTCTTAGTGGGTTGCTCCGAGAAGTTAACCACATAGAGGCCGTTCTCGACATGTCCAACATAGGCTACTTTAAGAGTCTTGCTCCACAGGAGGGTCACGACATCAATATCAAAGAATGTAGCAAAGCCCATGAGTGCAAGTTGGCGAACAGAAAGTAAGTTATATGCAAAGGACTCAACAAGCATGACTTTCTCGATCGTGAGATCGTGAGAAACAACAACCTTGCCAAGCCCCAATACCTTACAAGATGAAGCATCACCCCATTAGACGTTGATGGCCATGGATGAACCTAGATGCACGTCCACCACCAAGTCTTTGCTTCCGGTCATATGATTTGTGGCTCCGCTATCGAGCAACCATGATCCCCCACCGGAAGCAAACTCCTACAAGAGATCAATGCTTGGATTTAGGTACCCATTTGTTAATGGGTCCTTTGAGGTTAGTAACAAGGGTCTTAGGAACCCAAATAGACCATTCAATGTACTCATAGGAAGAACCAACAAATTTAGCAAAGACATGACCATCACTAGCACGACATAAAACATAAGAAGGATTAAAGTCGCCAGCCATGTTTGATGGTATGGTGGGGTTTTTCTTGACTCCACCACCCTTCACATTGTTCTTATTCTTAGGCGCACCCTCTCCCTCTTTCACAAAGGTTTGTTGAAGAGGGGGAGGTAGCTTGGTCTTGTCAATCTTCTTCTTATTGGGCTTGGGAGCAAACCCAATTCCTTCCTTTGCCACAACCTTCTTTTGATTACTCAAAAGCTTGTTGAGGTTCTTCTCACCTTGTATACATGTCACAAGGCCTTTCTCAAGTTGCTTCTTCAACTCTGCATTTTCTTCAACAAGATGCACATGCTCGCAACATGGGTTAGTAGCATTTGCATTATCAATCAACACCATGCGAGGAAAGATAGCCTTTTCCTTGGTTAGCGAAACTTGGAGTTGATCATGAGACTCCTTGAGAGAAGTATGCATACCTTTGAAGGCCTTGTGAGCCTTGTCAAGTGTAACAAACTCCTCCTTGAGTCTAGCATGGTCAACCCCAAGTTTTGCCTTCTCGGAATTAAGCATACGAGAGACAACTAAAGTATGATCGAGATCTTTCTTTAATTTAGCATGATCATCGTTGTGTGACTCCTCAAGAGCCAAACGAAGACCACGCTCTTCCTCTAGAGCATTAGAGAGATCCGATATCTCATCGACATTGTCTCGGCTATGTCCTTCCATTTTAGCAATGGTCTCCTCGTGAGCCTCGATCATGTCACTGGCCTCACCGAGTTGTTCCAAGAGAGCAACAAAATGCTTCTTGGGTTTGCCCTTGAGTTTGCTCATAAACAACTCAAATTCATTCTCTTCCTCCTTTGCTCCCTCACTCTCATCAATACAATCCGTCAATGAAGGATTAGAGATGATGGTAGTGTTGATGTTTGGAGTTACCTTGTTGGTGGCCTTGGCCATGAGACACTTGGCGGTGATGTTCTCATTTGGTGAGTCGAAGAGAGATGATCGTGGAGTAGTAGCAATTGCAATTGTGGCCATGGTGACCATATCATCATCTTCATCATTATCATCATCCTCAATATATTCTTCTTGGGCCACCAACCCTTTAGGAGGGGTCTTCTTGTTGAAGTTGTTCTTGTTGGGATAAGACTTGGCCTTGTCCTTCCGGATAAACTTGCCTCCAAAGTCTTCTCTTTTCTCATATGGGCAATCTACAACAAAGTGGCTTACATTTCCATAGTTGAAGCATGTCCTCACTCGTTGCTTGCCCTTGTTGCCACTTGAGTTGTTCTTGTTGAAGTTGGGCCTTGAGTTCTTCTTGTTGCTCCAAAATTGCCGCGAAGCAAGAGCCATGTGCTCATGATAGGCATATTTGGTGTCCTCGGGGCAACACTCATCGTCATCCTCCTCCTCCTATTCTTCCACACAAGCCTTGGCCTTCAAGGCAAGGTTAGGATTCTTTGACCATTGAGCTCTTAAAACCGCATTGTCGACGGTCTTGTCCAAGATCCTCATGGCAACGAACTCATCCAACACCTAATTTGATGACAAAGTGTGGAAGTCCGGTCTTTGGCGAATGACGGAGGACATGGCCTTGTGGTAAGGCATCATGGCCTTGAGAAACTTGCGCTTGATCCAATTGTCATCCGTGTCCTTACTCCCATGATCTCGAAGAGAAACCGCAAGAGTGGTTAGTCTCCGATAAAGTTCACGAGGATCTTCATCTTCGATCATAGCAAACTCATTGCCTTCATCTTGCACAACTTCATAGTTAGAGCGTTGAATGCTTGCGCTCCCCTTGTACATGGAGCCAACATGCTCCCAAGATTCCTTGGCCACGGTGAAGGGTCTAAGATGTGCAATGTCTTCGGGGGGAATAGCATCTTGAAGTATGCAAAGAACGGACTCGTTGAATTGATGATCCGCAGCTTCTCTCGGAGTTAAGTTGTCGGGATCACGTGGGTAAAAACCTTGCTCAATTATTCTCCAAAGATTAGTAGAACAATGATTTAAATGACATCTAAAGCGGCACATCCAAGTAGCAAAATCAGAATTTTTCACAAACTTAGGAGGAGGACCAACGGAATTTAAATGCGGAGTAGGAACGGGTCCTCCATAGTGGATAGGAGGAGTGGAGTGGGCAAAAATCCCACTCCCATTCTTAGTAACCGGGACTTGCTCACTACTAGCTTCTCCCTTGTCGGGAATAGCCTCCGACACGTTGGTAACGGGACGAACCACTTCCAACGGTGTGGTGGATAATTTGAGTCCCTCTAGTAATTCTTTAAACATGCATCTGACCTCGGTCGTTAGTGATTCTTTCAATGTGTCCATAGCCACATTGAACTCCTCACGAGAGACCGAGGCTCCCCCATCGGACGTAGGCAAGGACGGAGTTCTACCGGAATGTTCCTCCGTCTCGACTACATTGTCAACCATACTCTTTGGACGGTAAAGTCCTTAAAAAGAGACGAGGCTCTGATACCAATTGAAAGGATCGATATGGTTGACTAGGGGGGGGGGGTGAATAGGCAACTAACAATTTTTATCTTTTCTTAACCAATTTAAATTAAGCAACAAAGTAAGTTGTCTAGATATGTTACTATGATGACAACTTATAGGAAGTAAAGATAACAACCTCACAAGCAAGCTATATAAGATAAATAAGGAAAGCGTGCACAAGTAAAGGAAAGAAATAACCACAAGTGGAGCCGGTGAAGACGAGGATGTGTTACCGAAGTTCATTCCCTTTGAGGGGAAGTATGTCTCCGTTGGAGCGGTGTGGAGGCACAATGCTCCCCAAGAAGCCACTAGGGCCACCGTATTCTCCTCACGCCCTCACACAATGCAAGGTGCCGTGAATCCACTAGTGATGCCCTTGAAGGCGGCAACCGAACCTTTACAAACAAGGTTGAGGCTATCTCCACAACCGAATTGGAGGCTCCCAACGACACCACGAAGCTTCACCACAATGAAATATGGTTCCGAGGTGACCTCAACCGTCTAGGGTGCTCAAACACCCAAGAGTAACAAGATCCGCAAGGGATTAGTGGGGGGAATCAAATATCTCTTGGTGGAAGTGTAGATCAATGCCTTCTCAAGCAATCCCTAGGAAACCAACATGTTTGATTGGTTAGGGAGAGAGATCGGGCGGAAGTGGAGCTTTGAGCAACAATGGAGCTTTGGGGAGGAAGAGGTGAGTCTTCTTGGGGAAGAAGACTCCCTATATATAGTGGGAGAACAAATCCAACCGTTATCCCACATTTCTGCCCGCAGAGCGCGGTACTACCGCACGTAAGCTGCGGTACTACCGCTTGGCCCAGCGGTACTACCGCTCTGGATGCGGTACTACCACTGATGCAGTACTTGCCAGGACTAGCCCTGTTGCGTTGAAGCAACGTGCGGTAGTACTGCCTGAGCGGTACTACCATACGTCCCTGCGGTACTACAGCAAGGCAGGGCTAGACAGGCCGAGGAGAAGTGCGGACTAAATAAAATACATCTGCAGAAATACGGTTGTAGCAAAAACACGACACGGTACTACCGTTTGACACAAGCGGTACTACCGCATAGGATGCAGAAGTAAAAAAATTACTTCCGCACCTACTACCGTACTAGTTACGACGCTGGGCCAGCCACACGATACTACCGTGCTCATGATACGGTACTACCGCTCTGTGCGGTACTACCGTGTGGCTGTGTGGTACTACCGCTCACACTGAGCGGTACTACCGCATGTCAGGCAGTTGTAGTAGTAGTAGGAAGCCATGGTTTTGTACTGACGAGGAAAACAGCCGGAGCTCCAGAGAAGCAAAGAAAAGGTGGTGCGAATGAGTAGACGTGTACGTGTTGATTCCACCCAAACCTTTCCGAAGCGGACCCCCTCTTAATAGTACGGCTTTCCTATTACTCAAATCCACCAAAAAAGAAGCAAAAGGAAACACCGTCTTCCATAGGTTCCGAGGGACACATAATCGTCTTGTGCCTAGGTGGGATATATCTGAAAGAGCTTAGAGCATACGATTAGTCCGCAAATGCATTGTCATCAATCACCAAAACTACTTAGGGAGAAATATGCCCTTACAAAACTGTACCCACACATTTTGGGCATATGTACTCATCAAACAGTCGTACGCCCTTGTACACCTTAGAGCATTGTTAAATGTTTTGGTATGGGAAGTATCGGGACATACACATGTACATCGACTAAGTTTGTGTGGAGACGTTTCTCTTGGGTCAACTAGCAAAATAAATTAAAATTCTTCCAAAAGAAAAGGAAAGGACAAAGCTTTATAGTTTTGAGATGTTCCCCGGTCATCACGCCAAAGAAGCCGAACAAGTGAAGACAATATTTCCCAAAATTTCTCAGGCCTAACTAACTATTTGTCTAGTGATTGAGGAAAGACATAAGGATCTTCCAATGTGAATCGTGTATGCATGTTTGCCGTTTTCCTTACGATGAATTGAGCACGACAACTCATCACCATCAATATCATTTTGTGGCATGGATTCTCCAAAACGTATGTGCTACCTGGGATGGTCTCACTTCAAAATCACTAGCTTATAAATAAAAGTGAAATGATTGATATCTGAAGAGAAGGGTACTAGATGCAAGTACGAAAAAGTTGTGAATGGCTATATATATATATATATATATATATATATATATATATATATATATATATATATATATATATATAGAGAGAGAGAGAGAGAGAGAGAGAGAGAGAGAGAGCAACAAAGTTAAGGTAAAAAGCTAATGCTTGCAGAGAAGAAATTGAATTTACTGTTGCAATCCTAGTTCTTTTCTTTCTTTTTAACATCGGAGATCGGGTACATTATTGGAGATGAATTGCCGCCCTCTGGGCATAGAAGGCTGGGGCCGGTTACCCGACCGGCACTGGCAGCTAACCGCCCTCTGGGCCTAGAAGGCTGGGGCCGGTTACCCGACCGGCACTGGCAGCTGACAGGGCTGGTGCGAGGCGATGTTGCAAGAGAAAATAGCGCTCGTCACGATTGAAGGGTGTAGTGTGGGACAGTGGCAACATTTTTTTGCACTAGTAGATAATGTTTACACCCCTGTTTCATAAAATGAGATGAAGGAGTAGTATTTTGGAGAGTAAACACACCGACAGAGTTCTTTAAATCATTTTCATTAACTAAATTCACTTTACGAAAATCATGGGTCTGAAAAGCCTATAGAACAATGTGGACTGCCGAGTAGACAAAAGCTCAATCTGACCGAGAACAACAACATAGGAAAAATCCACTTGACTCCATCCCGGATGCTCTCGTATAATAGTCCTATTCAGCATTCAACCATTAGCAGCAAACTCACCGATCAATACAAAAACCCGATCGAAACGGACAAAACTTGCCTGCTCCCTTACCATACTTCCATCCGTGCTCCCACTTCATCCTACGGCTGTCATTTCCCTTTTTTCCTTTCTAATCTAATCATCACCCCCTGATTTTAAGGGGGTGGGGCCGAGCCTAATTTTGTTCAAATCGAATCAAGCCACGTACGCGGGAGCACGGATGAGCACACACGAGAGGAGCAGGCAAGTCTCATCCGACCGAAACAGTCTTTCAGGTCACCTACCTGCCCTGCTAGTCATCTTAAGCCCAGCGGGTTCATCTCATTTAGCCACCATACGATTAATTATAGTTCTAGCCGCCAAGCATAAACTATTGATTAATCTAGTGCTAAGATTTGTTCAGCTGCCCATGTCGGCGTCTTGCACACTAGATCATTATCAGGTTTAGGTACAGAGTCGTTCTCCAACCTAATGCATCGTCATCGTGTCACCGATTAATTAATCACTCAATATAAACACGGATGGCCTCTATGATCGACCTGATGCATGCCATCAGGTCAAAGACGCACCCGCAAAGCAAGCTTCAGTCTGCTGCCCTCATAATTAATATTGTAGTTTTCTTTTTTGGAAATGGAGGTTAAACCCCCGGCCTTTGCATCAATCGATGCATGCAGCTAACTTATTAATTATTCCACGAGGGTCTGATATGAACATGCATCAAGCCACCCGAAGCCACCACTCACACCTACAAACATGATAATGTGGAGTGCTCTCACTCCTCATATCTAAAGCCGATGCTGTCGCCGATCCATCCATCTAACGTATCGGAACAGACAACCGGTGCAGCAAACTTAAAGCGTACACTCCTTGCACATGTTTTAGAGGCCGCCATCATCATCGAACCGCTGTCCCATCTTCAAGAGAGAGATCCATATCATTCTTGCTAGTCCGTCCAACCGTCGACGCCACCACGGCGCTCGTCCATCCTCACGCGGACACTCTGGAAGATCTGTCGTGCGTAGCATCTGCCGACTAGGCATGACTCAGCGTAGCACATGTCGGCCAGGCATGACTTGACATCTCTTACCAGACGCATCTGACGCGGTTAGAACGCTGCTCCTCCTGCCAACCTCCACACCATTGCCGCTGCTGGAGCTGACACGCGAAGCCCTTCACCCATAGCAACTCTCCCCCCGAATCCCCAAGCCTCACAAGACGGCACCTCCATGGAGGTTACGACGCGAAGGGCGCCGCCGCCGTCCAATCTAAGACGGATTTTGGACTTTCGTCCGGGAAGGGGATGGAGGTGGGTAGAAGGGACCTCGACTTCGCCTTCAAGAGGGTAACGACATCAAAGCCGTTGCCGATGCCGGGCCGAGCTAGCCGACCAAAGTTTCCTCCCGTCCTCATCCTATACCACCAATCTCCATCTGCTCCGGATCTGGCAGAAGCCAAGACACGAAAACTCTAGAGAGGGAAGCACCATAAGGCTCAACACCTACGGCGTAGATCCATCCAGGCGCCGGATCAATGAAGATCTGACCTGGTCAGCGACGAAAGCCACCATCCTGCGCTGGCCGACGGCGTTCAGGCACCGGATCCAGAAGGATCTGACCCGAGACCGACGACGCACGCGACCACCAGATGCAGCGACCGCACCACGCCGCGAGCACGAACCCCAACTGCCGACGCGGTGCGCATGTCGCGGCCAGGATCCATATGCAGCGCCGCCGCACCCCGCAAAAGTCCGGCGCCTCCTCTCGAACGGCCGTCCCACGCCAGCCTATTCGCGCGAAGGGGAAGGGAGCCCCGCTGCCGGCCAGGCTTCGCCCGGCGGCGCTGCTGGCGGCGGCGAGGATGAAGGAGATGCGCCGGAGTGTCAGCGCCGGCGGCTAGGGTTTCCCCCTGGTCGCCCACGGGGGGTACGCGAGGGGGTACGAGAAGGGCTTTTTCATGAGCCTAGTTCCCATTAATATTGTACTCCCTCCATTCCGAAATATAATGCGCCCGTGCTTCCCGAGGTTCAACTTTGACCATAAATTTAACCCATGAGACCGACTGCGGCGGGAGAAAAAATTACATGATTGAAAACTTCTTTTGAATACGAATGCATTGGTATAACTTTTGCTCCCGCCGCAGACGGTCTCGTTGGTTAAATTTACGGTCAAAATTGAAACACGAGGATAGAGGAAGCACTACATTGTGGAATGGAGGGAGTAGTTGATAGATGCATCAAGCTTGAGAAACCCAGGACTTTTTTTTGCTTAACTTCGGCCACTCAGAGCAACCACGCCAAGTTGCATGTTCCGTAGAACTGGAGCAAATTCCTTAATTAGTCTTCTTGGGGAAACAAATCAAATCCTCTCTGTGCAATAGATAGATTTGATAAACGCTACGAGCTCTGAAGTCTGAACTCTGATGCAAGTTGTGTTGAACCAAGGAAAGCCACTGCATGATTATTCCATATGCACATACGTATCAAAAGGAGTTCACGGGAAATGTCACGAAAAGTGATGACGATTCTTTTATCCTTCATACAGTGAGTTTGGAAAACAACGCCTCGTGAAATAGTTTTTTTTTTTTTTTAGAAAAGGAGGATGACCCTAGGCCTCTGCATCTGGGCGATGCATACGGCCACTTTATTAATTATTCTCACAAGACCTTACAAAGTAATATCACAGTAAGACTAAAGCCGCCGTCTAAGCAACAAACTGTCGCTACACCTATCCAGTTGATGAAGGGGCGCAGATAGCCTGGTGCCTTAAACCAAACAGACATCGCAGCCAAACCTAACATCTAAGACCTGAGAACCCATCCAGGACGCCTGCCGGGCATGGGTCTCGCTGGTCCGGCGTGCTCTCAGAGGCCGCCGCCGCCAATTGCCACCGCTCCATCTTCAGAACTGTACTGATGCATCAACCTTGCTCGGTCTAGCTATCGTCGACGCCACCACGGCGCCCAACGGCACCTCCTCCCTGCGCGCAAACAGCTGAGCACGTCGCGGTCGCCACTGATACACCTCAGCACCATGCTGCCAAGTACCACCAGCCGACACAACTTGAAGTCTTAGGAGAATCTGTCGTGCGTAGCACCTGCCGACCAGGCATGACAAAGCGTAGCACCTGTCGGTCAGGCATGTCTTGACATCTCCACCGAAGCTCTGTGCAAGACGAAGCCGCTCCACCTCCTGCCTCTGACTTCCGGCGCTGCTCCACAAACGATGCTCCCAAGAGAGAAACGACACCGCAGTGCCGCCATCGTCCAATCTGGAACACGAGATCCTAGGGTTTCCCCAGAGCAGCACAAGTGGGTCGACAGTAGTTACACGACGATGCCTCCATCAAGGTAACGGCGTAGAACGCCGCCATCGCCTGCCAACGGCTCGGTTTTCACCGGTAACCATGTTTCCCCAACTCGCAGCCGGGACTAGACGATGGATCTCGAGATCCGATCACCAAGCCTCTGGCCGGCCATCTCTGACGAAGAAGATGACCACCACCATTGGCCAGCGAGACGACCCGGGATGAAGTAGGGCGCTGCCAGCGTGCGTCCTGGCCAGCACCACCGGCGCTCGGCCCGTCCCGGACCAAGCCTCAAGGCAACGGCAAGCGCCGCCACGACGAGGACGCAGATCGGAAGCCAAGATCCGGCCCACCCGTGCGCCGCCACGTGGCCACCACCAAACGCCGTTCAGGGGCAGCCCCACCGCCGTGAGGGACGCCGCCCCACGGGCAGCAGGCGCCAGCCACCGGCGGAACTCCGCCGCGAGCCACCGGCCGCCGCCAGATCGCCATCGGCCGCCGCGAGATCTGCGCGAGAACGACGAGAACACCCCGCCGCCACCTTCCCTGAGAACCACGCGGGCTTTGCGGGTGTCCCCTCCGGCGGCGGCGAAGCGGGGGAGGAGCAGGGAGGGCCGGCTGGCGGCGTGGTTAGGGTTTCCCCCGTGCGCCAGAGGCGACGCGCGGGGGACGTGCTATCCTCCTCCTCGTGAAATAGTGCCTCGTCGAATCTCCTTTTCTTCTTTGTGAGGGTTTTGTGATTAAGAATTTAAAAGCATGCAAGAGGATGAGAACGAAAGCAACATCCACGATGCGACGTGTGGGAAAGAAAGTCATGAGTGGATGCGTTCTTTCCCGTTCCTCACCGTCATATAACGTCGGCGTATATCACACGGACATCGCGCTGGTTGGAGGATGACAAGCAGGTGCCGGTGCCTATTTTCACACGGGCGTCACGCTTTTTAATCTAAATAATTTATTGCATTTGAATTTCCGAGAGTAACATCTAATCATGGGACTCGCTGCTTGTGTGTTGCTGGCAAAAAAAATGTTTTTATTCATCCCTGTGTTGTGTACTTCATCGTGAACCCATGATATCTTCGTCGACCACCGCTACTCATATCCGGTGTTGTTGCCGCACCACCTCACCTTATTTCAAGCCATCCTCTCAGCAGCCGCTTAGGCCATCAGTTTCCTATTGTATTGCACCAACTAATAATCCCTCTAAGGGCATCTACAATGGACAGACGCCTATTTGAGCGCTTAGAGCATTAAAAATAATAATCAAGGAAGTAGCATTGGTGGAGGAGTATGTTGCGGCAATGCAAGAGTGCTAAATAGACCCGCATGGACAAAAATGATATCAGACGACGATGATTGGCTTGGGATTGATGCAAGGCAAAAACCTAGAACTGAACGAGATCCGATCGAATGGACCAGGATTCAAATCCTAGGGTCTCACACTTGAGTACTAATTTTTTTTACGGATATTGCATCGGTGGTGTACGAGTCTGTTGGGCCAATGAATGATGCTAGCAGAATTGATCTTTTTCGTAAGCAATATGAAAGCATTCGCTAAAAGGGTCTTATACAAACAAATAATAATAAGAAGGCGTCAGACCACTCGATTGGCATCGATGCTAGCAAAAATCCTAGGATCAAAAGGGATTAGACCAAAACGGCTAGGAATTGAACCCTAGCGTCTGGCCTAAGCGCCACCGATGGGGATGCCCTAAAGACCCATTCTCTGGTGCCGACTACTCTCCTCGCCTCCTACAACAACACCGATGCCATACTTCTCCTTTGCTAGCACCTTGTTTTTCTTCTTGTTGCCCTCTTTTATATCAGATGCTTGGGATGTTGTCACATTTCATGGCTCATAATCTTAATAACTATCGATTAGTCGTCCATGGCTCTAGCACACCTTCTAGACTCCCCTCTCCAATTGTCAATTCGAACAATGTCCCATTGTATTGCACCGACAAGCTATTGAGAAATCCATCTATGCAAATGTGCCCAAGTATCTTACTAAAATACATTTACAACACTCTACTTTTATCCACGTCTGTTATTACAAATGGGATTAGACCAAAACGGCTAGGATTTTGGCTAGCATCGATGCCAATCGAGCCGTCCTGTAAATTCAACTTCTTACAAAATAAGGTCGTGTAAATCCAAAAGATTGGGACAAATATCTCCAGCCGCAAAATCACTTGTGTTGCAATAGTCTATAAACTCAAAAACTTCCCATATCCGTGTACCATGCGTGCCGACACAGAAAAAGATCACACCTCAGGCATGGTGCCACCGCCCGTTGCCCACCAACGGCGTGAGCCCGACGTCCAACTCAAACGGCCACCAACCAGCCGAACCCTCGACGGCACCAAACGGCGTCATCTTTGGAATCTCCTCCCCATATCCTGGCTTTTTGCGTGGTGGGAGACGGACTCCGCGACCGCCTCTCCTCTCCTCCTTCCTATCCGCTCCGCCCCGACCCCACACGTCACCCGTTGCGTGCCGTAGCGCTTCTCCCTCCCGCCCGTCCGAGCGATCCGGCTATAAAATCCCCGCCCCCTCCCGTCTCCTCCCACACATCCGATCCAATCCAGCCTCCCTCCGATCTCGCCGAGAAATCTCCTCCGATCGAAGCGAATCAAAGGCTCCCTCGCCCTCCTCCTCAAGGTATGGATGCGAGCCTCCGATTTCTTCCCCTGCCTTGATTGCTGTTGGTTCCCGATTCCTGTTAGTCGTTGGGAGTAGATCTCGATTGCAGCCCGTTCGATTAGCCGTTGTTGATTAGGCTCGGTTGCAGTTAAATTTCTCGTGGTTATGCCATGATTTTCGAGTAGATCTGATGCGATTGCTGTTGCTTCGGCTCGTATATCTAGTTGTAGTTAGCTACTAGTTCTGCTCGGTTGTTGATAAATCGTCTTGGTATATTGTCGATTTATGATTTCGTACCGCTCATGAGTCATGGTACACCTATATGCCCGATCCGTCGAAGGTGTTATTAGGCTGCGACTGCTGTTGGTTCGGTTCATCTATTTATAGTTATAGTTAGCTAGTTGCTGATTTTGCAGCCCTATGATCTGTGGAAGTATACACCTGTGATTTGCCAGATCAGTAGTTTGGCTTTGGAGTTGCCTGTAGTATCCCTAGTTGGGCATCAATTCAACTCCTAGATTCATGTTGGTTTGATGATATTACTGTTGGTTCCTAGACTTAACACGCTTGTTCAGCACAGCTAGATTACCTGTGCGCCCACTGCAGCGCAATATTGCGCTGGTAGATATGCTTATATGTATTTCTGCAAAACTTTAGCGCTGCATGGTCTAGGGGATTCTAAGTTGCAATTTTGTCTTTCGCCATTAGTTCATCTATTACTTGATGTATTGCAGATTTCCCTGTACCATGCCTTGCTCTCGTTCTCTCTGATGCTATGTATGTACAGATGCAGACCTTTGCTACAGACTAGCAATATATTGTGTCATCTTGGTTCATCTATTGCTTATAGATCTGCTACTATTTTGTTTGATGTATCAGCTAGGGGGTTCTTACTTAGTTACAATTCCACCTCTGTTGTACATCTGGTTCATGCATTGTTTTGATGTACTGCATATTTCTCTGTACAGTGCCTTACTCTTGTTCTGGTATGTTTTGTATCTACAGATGCAGATCTTTGTGAAGACCCTGACTGGCAAGACCATCACCCTCGAGGTCGAGTCCTCGGACACCATCGACAACGTCAAGGCTAAGATCCAGGACAAGGAGGGCATCCCTCCGGATCAGCAGCGTCTCATCTTCGCTGGCAAGCAGCTTGAGGATGGCCGCACCCTGGCCGACTACAACATCCAGAAGGAGTCCACACTCCACCTGGTGCTCAGGCTCCGTGGTGGCATGCAGATCTTCGTCAAGACCCTGACCGGCAAGACCATCACCCTGGAGGTGGAGTCATCTG
>LR738715.1:811609885-811653352 GCA_902687465.1 Secale cereale | reverse complement strand
CGGACTACAACATCCAGAAGGAGTCCACCCTTCACCTTGTCCTCCGCCTTCGTGGAGGCATGCAAATCTTTGTCAAGACCCTCACCGGCAAGACCATCACCCTGGAGGTGGAGTCTTCTGACACCATTGACAATGTGAAGGCGAAGATCCAGGACAAGGAGGGCATCCCCCCGGACCAGCAGCGCCTCATCTTCGCCGGCAAGCAGCTTGAGGATGGCCGCACCCTTGCGGACTACAACATCCAGAAGGAGTCCACCCTTCACTTGGTGCTCCGTCTGCGTGGTGGCCAGTAAGCTCCTGGCGATTGAGCTCTGCTTCTGTCTTCGGTGTCCTTTGCCTGATCTGTCTTTGTTGCTGTACCGTACTGTAATGCTGTATCTTTGAACTTTTACTGATGTGCAGCAACTTTGAACTATGAATAAGTGAGCTCTAAATTCGATCCATGATCCATGATGCTTGCTGTTGTGTTATACGTGGTTTCTTGTGATCTTTCTGATGAATTTTATCTGCTTTTGGCACATATTTTCTGGTTGCTGACCGGTAAAAGTTGATTATCTTCTTTTCGCACATTTTTTCCTTCTGATATGTGTGTACTTCTGAAATTTAAGTGCCAACTTTACTTTCTGTCCTGTTGAATCCCAATTTTCTTTTAAGATATGTGGAGTTCTGTGTGCTGCACAGTCGTTGGTCCACGCGTGTTGCGGAGTTGCCGTTGCAAATTGGGTGGACCCATGCCTAATGATCACCCGGCCGATTCTTAGCACGCGCTAAAAATAATAATGTTCACATGATGGTTTCGTTGTTGTCTGAAGTTCCAAATATTGATGTGTAGTAGTTGGGACAATGTAATTTTTCACAGAGTGCAAAACTCCGTAAACTAATATAAGAGAGTTTAGATCATTAAAGTAGTGATCTAAACGCTCTTATATTACTTTACAGAGGGAGTATTTATGAAAAAATTAGGGCTATGCAACCGTGTAAAAATCGCATTGCGCAACCAATATGTCGCTGTTAACTATGCATCGACATGATCTAAATATGAATATATCCCTGGTCTACCACAGGCTGTTTTTGAGTTGCTACCTCTCTGGATGCATCATCGCTCCCTCTCTACTGATACCTTCCATTCCTATCCTGTGGTTGGTTGACGAGATAGTGAGTGAAAAAGACATAAAGAAGATGAATTAATCAACCAATGCTTGTTAGGGCATCTACAATGCAAGAGCGCTTATTTGAACGCTTGGGCAATAAAAAATAATAATTAAAGAAATGGTGTTGCTGTAGGAGTCCGTCTTCTTAACGCATGGGCGCCTGGTCGAGCGCTAATGCAATAGTTTTTTCTAGAAAAAAAAGACAGCGCCCGTTAAACAGCTCAGTGAAAAGGAAAAATGAACGAAGCGCCCGATGGCAGTCCTGGCATCGACGCTAGCAATAATCCTTCGATCGACCAGGATTGGACCATAACGGCCAGAAATTGAATCCTAGCGCCCGTCATTAGCGCCGGCGTTGTACATGCCCTTAACATCTGAGAAAGATGTTGGGAACAATAGGAAGGTAAGAGAGTTTGAGACCAATAGAAATATATATATGTGACAAAGGTGAGACATTTGGTGGCATGGAGAATTTGAGACCACATATCACGTGCAATGTTAGGTGCAAAGAGTTCATTGTGTTGAAGGTTAAAATTACACATGTGTATATATCCATGTTGTAAGGAGACGAGGACCCAATATGATTCAAACTTCTATTTTGTTTTGTGTACCCTCTTATGAAATGCATACTGCAAAGTTATGTGTGCAAGCTAAGTTTTGAAGAATTTGTATCATGTCCACCTTATTTTAGGCCGAGACATTGTATTAGGGTCTTTTAAGTCATCAAGATTTTGTGGCCTTCTTCACAAGCAGTCACAGTCGGCATTTCCACAGTCGGCATTTCTTCTTCTTGTTTCTTTTAGAAATGGAGGAGGATTCCCGGCCTCTGCATCTGGACGATGCATGCAGTCACTTTATTAATTATTCACACAAAACTTTACAAAGTCATACAAAAGTAAGACTAAAGTCACCGTCTAGACAACAACTGTCGCTACTCCTATCCAGTTGATGAAGGGATGCTGATAGTCTGGGCCTAATACCAAGCAGACCCCGCGGCCAAACCTAACATCTAAGACCTGAGATCCCAACCACACGTGTTAGCGGTCATTTAGTGTGTTTGATTTGGGATACACAGTTGGCGATTGTCACTACCATATTAATACCTTGCAGCAAACTATACCCATACATTTTGGGCATATGTACTCATCAAACAGTCATACGCCCTTGTACACCTTAGAACATTGTTAGATGTGTGGGCATGGGAAGTATCGGGACATACACATGTACATAGACTAAGTTTGTGTGGAGACATTTCTCTTGGGTCAACTAGCAAAATAAATTGAAATTCTTCCAAAAGAAAAGGAAAGGACAAAGCTTTAGAGTTTTTGAAGAGGCCGGAGCTCAAGCTCCTTTTCTAAAAAAAAAAGCTTTAGAGTTTTGAGATGTTCCCCGATCATTACGCCAAAGAGGCCGAACAAGTGAAGACGCATATTTGTATTTCCCAAAATCTCTCAGGTCTAACTAACTATTTGTTTAGTGATCGAGCAAAGACATAATGATCGTTCAATGTGAATCGTATATGCATGTTTGCAGTTTTCCTTACGATGAATTGAGCACGACGACTCATTCACCATCAATATCATTTTGTGCATGGATCCTCCAAAACGTATGTGCTACCTGGGATGGTCTCACTTCAAAATTACTAGCTTATAAATAAAGGTGAAATGATTGATATCTGAAGAGAAGGGTACTAGATGCAAGTACGAAAAAGTTGAATGCCTAGAGAGAGAGAGAGAGCACAACAAAGTTAAGATAGAGTTAATGCTTGCAGAGAAGAAATTGAATTTACTGTTGCAAGCCTAGTTCTTATCTTTCTTTTTAGAGTAAATTGCAGAAAACCACCAGTTTGAAGGCGAGGTCAGCAGAAATCACTACGTTACAGTTTTGTTGCAAAAAACACCACCTCTAGCGTAAACAATTTGCAGAAAGCACTGATCGGCGGATCGGGCACCGATAAGTGGGATTATGACAGGTGGGTCCCGTTTTTTGCCGACGTGGCACTGTCGGCCGGTCCGACAGCCGTTAGACGCCGTTAGACGGCGTAAGACGGCGCTCTCGCGTCGGCAATAAGACAGCCGTTGCGCACTCTACTCCTCCTCTGTCTATCACTCTGCTCTCGCACTCTACTCCTCCTCTAGCTCTTGCTCTTGTTTTCTCGCCGCCGCCGACCTGCTCCGCGTCGCGCCGCCGCCGGCGACTCGTCATGGTGTCCTCGAGTGAAAGCGACAGCAGCGAGCACACCTTGGAGTACGCCAGCTCTGGTTCTGACAACGGCAGAATCCAGGTAAATTCCTGGACCTAGGGTTAGGGTTTGCTATAAGATTTGGGGATTTTTTCCCTCAAAGGAGCTTCTGTGTATGGTAGTGAAATGTTATGCATTTCTTTGCAATCGCAGGTCCCTGATTCAACCCAGGACTCCGATTTCGAGGGGCCTGAAGATGAACTGGTTGTTTTGTGCCATGGTCACGGGAAGGTAGCAGAGAGGCGTGTTGCTTTTGAAGGAATTGTAACTGGCAGGAGGTTTCTCTATTGCTCTGAGAAGGTAAATGCTACTAAGTGACAACACAGTCATTGTTTAGTATGAGGATAGTGTGGAGTCAGTCATTGTTTATTCTTAGGGGAGTGTTTAGACAATCATTTTATAATTAAAGGACAGTGGATGCATGGGTTAGTTAATTCATAATAGCAGCACATCATTGTATAATTGAGAGCAGAACATCAGTGCTTTCTTTATGATGTACCTTTAGCTTGGAAGCTTTTAAATATGGTATCTTTAGCTTTGGTTCTGATGAAAGTTTTTAATATGGTTTAGAATACTACCTTATTTCGGGAAGGTAGAAACTGTGGACTGGTTCAATGGATTGATCCTGCTTGGCCCAATACCCTAGAGAATGCATTGCACAAGTTATGGTTGATGTATGAAGAGAGCAAGAGACAGAGGACTGGACAATTTGATGAATTCTTTTGCTGTTCATAACCTGACCCAAGAGAAGAATAAGCTGCAAGCCAGCTATGAGAAGCTGGTTGAAGATGTCAATGCACTTGTGGATGCCCAGCAACATAGGGTAGAGATAGAAAAGAATGATGCTGAAACCAATAAGTTGCAGGAGAAGTATGACACGGTGAAGAACCTGGCAGCTGCTCAGGGCAGTGTCATTAGGAACATGAAGCTCAACTAGCTGAAGAGAGGAAGAACTTGCAGTTCCAAATTGATGAGCTGCAGAAGATTGTTGAAGAGAGCTATGTGAAGCTGCAGGAGAACAATGTGAAGCTGCAGGAGAGCAATGTGAAGCTGGAGGAGAGCAATGTGAAGTTGGAGGAGAGCAATTTGAAGCTGCAGGGGATCAAGGCAATCCTAAATGAATGATCAAGAGTGCACTATCATTTGGCATTTGCTTACTTTTGTAGGGTGTGGTTGTGATGTGCTGTAATGAGATTATGGTTTAAATTTCCTGAACTACGGATCTGTAATGTAGTAATCTAGTAGAATCTAGTAGTATGATTATGTATGGAATTACTGCTAAATGTGATGCTATTTAGAGTTGATGGATGAAATCTCATCTGTTTATAATTTATGTATTTGAGCCATCAAATACAATGTTTAGGTAGATATGGTGGTTTTGTGGACACATAGCCTTCACTAGGTTTATCTAGCATTATGATGGTTTTGTCGACATCTAGCCATCACTAGGTTCATTTAGGCATATTTGGTTATTTTGTCGACATCTAGCCATCACTAGGTTCATTTAGGCATCTTTGGTTGTTTTGTCGACACTACTAGGAAAAGGGCTATAGATGGAATTGATACTAATGGCGCACCAGACAAGCAGTGCGCCATTAGTATATACTAATGGCGCACCAACCTCTGATACGCCATTAGAGTTCAAACTACTAATGGCGCACCTGGCCCAGGGTGCGCCATTAGTATCAAAAAGTTTTTTTTTGAACTAGTGCGCCTGTCCAAACATACTAATGGCGCATCCAGACAGAGTGCGCCATTACTAGTTGTAACTAGTAATGGCGCACCAGCAGTAAAGTGCGCCACTAATATTCCTTTTTTATATATTTATTATTCTTTTTTTTGCAAAACTACTAATGGCGCACTGTTCCACAGTGCGCCATTACTAGTTTAAACTAGTAACTAGTAATGGCGCACTGTGGGACAGTGCTCCATTAGTATTTTTTTTTCAAAACTAGTAATGGCGCACTAACTGAAGATGCCCCATTAGTAACCTTGATTACTAATGGCGCATTTATAATGGGTGCGCCATTAGTAAGTGGGCAGCAACAAGATATTTTGGACAGCCTCTCCTACCCACACTCACTTTCTCCCCATTTCATTCTCTCCACCTCCTCCTTGTCTCGGGTCCCTCCTCTTTTTCACCTCATTCCCACCATATATTCATTCAAATTAAGTGGTTAAATTACCTTGTTTTGATAGGTAAGTAAGGGGGGAGCTATATTTATGTTGTTCTCCATACAACAATGTGCACATGCACTTTTTATGGCCTAGCTAGATCTATGTATGTTCGTGGTGTTGCATATCTTTGTTGTGTTGCATATGTGTTTGTGTTTGGAGGTGTACCGGTATTTGAAATGCGATAGTTGCCAATATTTTCTCGGAATGTTGATTCATTTCCGTTTCGGTGAGAATTTTGGCATTAAGCATTCTTTTTTGTCCTATTTTTAGGAAAGTCATGGCAAATTTTTTCTTGGTTCTAAAATATCGTTTTGCTCTACCCCGCAGGCGACCATGGTGCGCACGATGACCGAAGGCATCGTGAATAGGTTTTTGAGGTCCGTGAAGGCCGAGATGCTTCAAAAGAACGAGACGGAGATAAGATGTCCGTGTCGAAGATGCAAGCTGAAGAGCCTTATTGCGGACCCGGATTCCGGGCAGGTGCAGGACCACCTGCTCTTGCGTGGTTTCATGGATGGCTATCGGTGGCAAGGTGATGAAGATGACTACGAAGTCGTCCATGGGGGCCGGGCAAGAAATGAGGAAGGGCAGCAAGGTAACCACCGCGGCTCGGGCGGGCGAGAAGACGAAGAATCCCCAGGAGATGATCACGACGGTGATGCTGTACACAGTCATCATGTAGAAGATGCAGGACATGATGATGAGGAAGATGCCGGAGCAGACGACGGGCATGATCATGAAGATGATGATGCCGGCGGAGCAGACGACGCTGGACCATCGATGGGCTGGGTGCAGTACCCTCATATTCAAGAGCTGCTTCTGAAGCAGGCCGATAACGCAAGAGCTGCCGCCCGAGAGAAAGCCAAGATGGATCAACTTGAGTTAGACGCGGTTACTCCATTGTATGAAGGATGCAGGCCCGAGGATACCCGCCTGAAAGTAACGCTCATGGCTCTGGAGATGAAGGTAAAACACAAAATGACCGACGCATGCTTCGACGAGAACATGTCATTCTGGCACGAACGTCTTCCGAAGAGGAACAAGTGCCCCACCAGTTTGAAGGAGGCGAATAAAATCGTGTGTCCTCTGGATTTACCGCACGTGAAATACCATGTGTGCATGAACAATTGCATCATTTATCGGGACGAGCACGCGGAGTCTGCCATATGTCCGGTGTGCGGCGTCACTCGATACAAGAAGAGGAAGAAAGCTCCTCGAAAAGTGGTGTGGTACTTTCCGATCACTCCTCGTCTGCAGCGGTATTTCGCGGACCCTAAGGTAGCAAAGCTTCTGCGTTGGCACGCGGATAGGGAGGAGAAGAAGCGAGAAGATGACGCAAATGATCGGAAGATAGATAAAAAAGACAAGATGCTGAGTCACCCTAAGGATGCGAGCCAGTGGCAAGCGTTGAACTTCGAAGACCTAGAATTTGGGAACGATCCAAGGAACATCATGCTGGGCGCGAGCACCGATGGAGTCAATCCGTTTGGCAGCCAGAGAAGCACACATAGCACCTGGCCTGTGTTTGTGTGGATGTACAACCTTCCCCCCTGGTTATGCATGAAGAGGAAGTACATTCACATGAGTATGCTAATTGAAGGACCGAAACAACCAGGGAATGACATCAATCTGTATCTGGGGCTGCTGAAAGAGGAGCTAGACACGCTGTGGAAAACGCCAACCAATACGTGGGACGCCGCAAAGAAAGAATATTTCCCTATGAGAGCCGCACTGCTCACGACGGGGCACGACTATCTCGGTTACGGATATTGTTGGGGAACGTAGTATTTTAAAATTTTCCTACGATCACGCAAGATCTATCTACCAGATGCATAGCAACGAGAGGGAAGAGTGTGTCTACGTACCCTCGTAGACCAGAAGCGGAAGCGTCAAGTGATGCGGTTGATGTAGTCGAACTTCTTCGCGATCCAACCGATCAAGCACCGAACGTACGGCACCTCCGCGTTCAGAACACGTTCAGCTTGATGACGTCCCACGAGCTCTTGATCCAGTTGAGCTTCACGGGAGAGTTTCGTCAGCACGATGGCGTGGTGACGGATATGATGTATCTACTGGCGCAGGGCTTCGCCTAAGCATTGTGATGGTATGACCGAGGTGTGTTTCTGTGGAGGGGGGCACCGCACACGGCTAGAACAATTCAACTTGTGTGTCTTTGGGTGCCCCCCGCCCCCCGTATATAAAGGAGCAAGGGGGGAGGCCGGCCGGCCCTCCTATGGTGCGGCTAGGGCTGCAATCCTACTAGGAATAGGATTGCAATCCTATTCCTAGTAGGAACCTACCAAAGAAGGAAAAGGGGGGAAGGAAAGAGAGGGAGAGGGAGAGGGAAAGAGGGGCCGCGCCTCCCTCCCCTAGTCCTATTCGGACTCCTCCTAGGGAGGGGGCGCGCCACCTCCTGGCTGCTGCCCTCTCTCTCCCCTATGGCCCACCAGGGCCCACCATTCCCCAGGGGGGTTCCGGTAACCCCCCCCGGCACTCCGGTAAATTCCGAAACTTTCGAGAACACTTCCGGTGTCCGAATATAGTCGTCCAATATATCAATATTTATGTCTCGGACATTCCGAGACCCCTCGTCATGTCCGTGATCTCATCCGGGACTCCGAACTACCTTCGGTACATCAAAAAACTCATAAACTCATAATACCGATCGTCATCAAACGTTAAGCGTGCGGACCCTACGGGTTCGAGAACTATGTAGACATGACCGAGACTCATCTCCGGTCAATAACCAATAGCGGAACCTGGATGCTCATATTGGCTCCTACATATTCTACGAAGATCTTTATCGGTCAAACCGCATAACAACATACGTTGTTCCTTTTGTCACCGGTATGTTACTTGCCCGAGATTTGATCGTCGGTATCTCTATACCTAGTTCAATCTCGTTACCGGCAAGTCTCTTTACTCGTTCCGTAATACATCATCTCGTGACTAACTCATTAGTCATTTGCTTGCAAGGCTTATTATGATGTGCATTACTGAGAGGGCCCAGAGATACCTCTCCGACACTCGGAGTGACAAATCCTAGTCTTGATCTATGCCAACACCACGAATACTTTCGGAGACACCTATAGAGCATCTTTATGATCACCCAGTTACGTTGTGACGTTTGATAGCACACAAGGTGTTCCTACGGTATTCGGGAGTTGCATAATCTCATAGTCATAGGAACATGTATAAGTCATGGAGAAAGCAATAGCAGTAAAACTAAACGATCATAGTGCTATGCTAACGGATGGGTCTAGTCCATCAAATCATTCTCCTAATGATGTGATCCCGTTGATAAAATGACAACTCATGTCTATGGCCAGGAAACATAGCCATCTTTGATCATTGAGCTAATCTAGTAGAGGCATACTAGGGACATACTATTTTGTCTATGTATTCACACATGTATCAAGTTTCCGGTTAATATAATTATAGCATGAATAAAAGACATTTATCATGATATAAGGAAATACAAATAACATCTTTATTATTGCCTCTAGGGCATATTTCCTTCAGTCTCCCACTTGAACTAGAGTCAATAATCTAGATTACAAAGTGATGATCCTCACACCCATGGAGTCCTGGTGCTGATCATGTTTTGCCCGTGGAAGAGGCTTAGTCAACGGGTCTGCAACATTCAGATCCGTATGTATTTTGCAAATCTCTATGTCTCCCTCCTTGACTAGATCGCGGATGGAATTGAAGCGTATTTTGACGTGCTTTGTTCTCTTGTGAAACCTGGATTCCTTCGCCAAGGCTATTGCTCCAGTGTTGTCACAAAAGATTTTCGTTGGACCTGATGCACTAGGTATTACACCTAGATCGGATATGAACTCCTTCATCCAGACTCCTTCATTTGCTGCTTCCGAAGCAGCTATGTATTCCGTTTCACACGTAGATCCCGCCACGACGCTCTGCTTGGAACTGCACCAACTGACAGCTCCACCGTTCAATAAAAATACATATCCGGTTTGTGACTTAGAGTCATCCGGATCAGGGTCAAAGCTAGAATCGATGTAACCGTTTACGACGAGTCCTTTGTCCTTTTCAGGTACTTCAGGATGTTCTTGACCGCTGTCCAGTGATCCACTCCTGGATTACTTTGGTACCTTCCTGCTAGACTTATAGCAAGTCACACATCAGGTCTGGTACATAGCATTTCATACATGATAGATCCTATGGCTGAGGCATAGGGAATGACTTTCATTTTCTCTCTATCTTCTGCAGTGGTCGGGCATTGAGTCTTACTCAACTTCATACCTTGTAATACAGGCAAGAACCCTTTCTTTGACTGATCCATTTTGAACTTCTTCAAAATCTTATCAAGGTATGTGCTTTGTGAAAGTCCAATTAAGCGTCTTGATCTATCTCTATAGATCTTGATGCCTAATATATAAGCAGCTTCACCGAGGTCTTTCATTGAAAAACTCTTATTCAAGTATCCTTTTATGCTATCCAGAAATTCTATATCATTTCTAATCAATAATATGTCATCCACATATAGTATTAGAAATGCTACAGAGCTCCCACTCACTTTCTTGTAAATACAGGCTTCTCCAAAAGTCTGTATAAAACCATATGCTTTGATCACCTCATCAAAGCGTATATTCCAACTCCGAGATGCTTGCACCAGTCCATAGATGGATCGCTGGAGTTTGCATACTTTGTTAGCACCTTTTGGATCGACAAAACCTTCTGGTTGCATCATATACAACTCTTCTTTGAGCTATCCATTCAGGAATGCAGTTTTGACATCCATTTGCCAGATTTCATAATCATAAAATGCGGCAATTGCTAACATGATTCAGACAGACTTAAGCATCGCTACAGGTGAGAAAGTCTCATCGTAGTCAACTCCTTGAACTTGTCGAAACCCTTTCGCAACAAGTCGAGCTTTGTAAATAGTAACATTACCGTCTGCGTAGGTCTTCCTCTTGAAGATCCATTTATTTTCGATGGCTTGCCGATCATCGGGCAAGTCAACCAAAGTCCACACTTTGTTCTCATACATGGATCCCATCTCAGATTTCATGGCCTCAAGCCATTTTGAGGAATCTGGGCTCATCATCGCTTCCTCATGATACGTCCAAAACGTATCTATAATTTCTGCTTGCTCCATGCCTCTTTTGGGTGATATTGCTATGTTATTTATACACTTCCGTACACTTTTGATCATATTTGGACTAACCTATTAACTCAGTGCACCCCAGTGCCAGTTTCTGTTTTCTGCTATTTTTGTATTTCAGGTTTTCCCATTACGTAAATTGCCAGAAAAAATCCGGGAAATATATATAAAAAATCAGCGTTCCGGAAGCTTCCATGCGGCCAAAGTAGGGCCGGAGGGGACCCACAGGGGCTCCAGGCGGCCTGCCCACGCGGCCCCCCGGCCGCGCCGGGGGGGGGGGGGGGGCGCCTGGGCACCCCTGACCTGTGACGCCCGAAGACCGACGTCCCAGAAGATTCCAGAAGCTTCCAGAAGATTCCAGATGTTCCGGGGTCTCCCGTGTGTTCTTTGTGCTTGTGTTATTTTATTTTTGCATTGCATCATGTCATCATGCCTTCATGTCATTTTATTTTGCATCTCAACTTTAATAAATCATGTGGACCTTCGGTCCATTTAAATCGAGGGAAGGTGTCTTCTCTTTATAACATATAAAAGCCTCCTAATAATTATGGAGCTATATTAATAATTATTCCATTGCTTCGGAATTCATCGTAACACACTTGCATTAATTCCCCATGTTTATTTCACTTCAAGTTTGACTTCTATACCTTGCCTATAATTCTTTCCGTTGTTTCGAGGCTCCTCCTTTTATCTAAACTCCTTTTATTGCAAGCTAAATGTTTTAGTTTGTTTTTCCCTTTTGTTGTTGGAACTATTGTTTTTGTGAGGTTGGAATTATTCCGTAAAGCCTTACAAAAATGTCCATCATTTTATTCTTATTCGTTGTCTCTTTTCTTTTTATTTTGGCTCTCTCCTTTTTGTTTTTTTTCTGTCTAAGAGTTTAAAAGGAAGAGAGGCCCAGCCTTCCCTCTCCTCCTTCCAGCCCATCTGGGTTCCCAGCCTCTTGGGCCTCCCTGGCCTATCTCCTCTTCCCTCCTCTCTTCGGCCCACTTCTGGCCCAAGGCCACTCCAGCCGGCCCAAACCCCACCTAACCCTAGCTACTTCGCTCCTCCCTCCGTTCCTTCCAGCCGCCGCCACCCCTTCGTCCCGCTTCTCACGATCCCGATCCAGCCCGTGCCTCCCTCACCCGCTCGCTCGTTCCTTCCCCGTTGCCCTCGAGCGCCTCCCCTATCCCTTCCTCGCGACGGCCAGTGGCGCCCGCATCGGCCGTCTTCAGCCCACTTCGCGGCCTCCAACTCTGGCGCCCGACCGCCCCGACCTCTCGCCCTCCAAGCACCGGCGCAGCTCCTCTCAACCTCGTGCCGCCCGGCCAGGTGCAGCCGCCCTGCCTCTCGTGCCGCCGTCCAGCGCCGCGGCCAGGCGTCCAGACGCGACCTCCCTCCGTCCAGGCTCCCTCCTCCGTCCTCAGAGCGGCGAGCTGCTGGCCCTTCCCGCGACGAGGGCCCCTGCTGCCTCTTCTGGGCCGCCGCCCCCTGCTGCCTTGCCGCGAGCCCCGCGTCCGGCCACCGGATCCCGCGGCCGTCGCCTCGCGTGCTGCTGCCGTGGCCTCGTGCAGCCCCTTGTCCTGCTGCTGTAGTTTGTTTTTGTTTTTGTTTTGTTGCCGTGCTGTAATTTTTGGACAGATGAATCGTGTACGAGATCGACGCCCGAACAACTACCCTAGCCGGAAGACCCAAGTACCACGACGCCGTCGAACGCCAAGTACCTCTACATGACCGACAAGTACCACACCGACCCGAACATCTACGACTACGAGGAGAAACGCAAGTTCCACGACCAAGTACCACTACCGTCGCCGAGACCCCCCCAAGTACCACGACGACCGAACGGCTACGGTGACGAGTACATCTACGACCGAGTACACTTACATGACGAACGCCAACGTGTTCGACTACCGTCGCCGGAACAACTACTTCCTCTACGACTCACGAGAACGTCTACTTCCACTACTTCCTCTCCGATCGCGAGTACCACTACTTCCTCTACGATCTCGTACCGTCCCGAAACGCACGCTTCGAAGGTATACCGAGACGACCCCGTGGATGACCCGTGTGATGCTTGTTGTGTTGTATGGAATGTCTCCGTTGTGCGCTTCGTGCCCGTTCCACCTTTTGTCATGTTCCTCGGTTGCCTCGTCACCGACTCGTGGGAACCCGGTGACGGGATCCACCCACTTTCATCTTGTTCGACTTGCTCACGTCGATTCTACCTTTTGCACCGGACTCTCAACGAGTTACCGGAACCGAGATGATGCCATTGCCTCATTTCGGATCGTTGTCGTGGCACCCTTTCTTTCACCGCGGTGACAAATGCTTCATATCTCCTTTAAGTCAACCTTTTAATAAAACTTGCAAAAACTTGATCATATCATCCGCATCATGTTAACAACCTTGAATGTTTAATTGTTGTTTGTTTATAATTATTAAACATGCTCATGGGGATTTTCCGGATATGTTGTTGTTATTCTCCGGCCTCATTTAAATTGTCTAAATAGTGTAGTTTCTTTATGCTTCACCTCTTGCCATGTTAACAAACAATTAATCTTGTCTTGTTAATAACGAGAGTCAACTAAATAAGTAATATGTGGTGTTTCGTCAATATGCAACTCGTTGCATATTGATCTCCACTTAACTTGTAGTTTTTGTTTGTGCACTTTGCCATGCATATTTAAACCGGACATGCATCATACTTGTTTGTGCATCGTATGCCATGTTTATGTTTGTGTGTTTACCGTGTTGTTTCTTTCTTTCCGGTTGTTTCTCTTGTTAGCTTCGGTTTCGTTCCGGAGTTGTGAGGATCCGCTCGACTGTGTTGCTCCTTCTGCTTCATGGATCTGTTCTTCTCCCTTGTGGAATCCCAGGCAAGATGACCGAACCCGGATACCATTACTATTTTTTGCCTCTTGCTAGAGTATCGCTCTATAGTTTTGCCTCGATGCCCATGTCTTTCTTGTCAGCCTCCTACCTGTAACCAATTGCCATGTTTAACCATCCTACCTATGCAAACCGTTGCTTGGCTAAGTACGCTTCGCTCAGCCCTTCTTATAGCATTGCTAGTTGCAGGTGAAGATTGAAGATGCTTGCTTCATGTTGAAGTTTGGTTGGGGTATATCACACTATATAAATGCTTAAAAATGAAATCATCTATATACTGGCAGGGTGGAAGGCTAAGCCTTTTGCTTGGTGTTTTGTTCCACTCATGCCGTTAGGAACCGTATAAACCGGTGTTATGTTCCTTGATTATGCGTTCCTAACACGGTTGGGGTGTATGGGACCCCCTTGATAAACCGCTAAGTGCTAAGTCTTTTCCAGCAAGTCCCAACATTTGGTACTATTTGCCTCATAATCACAACTTAATTAAATAATTAATTTTGCATAGGGGGTCGCGTCCCCGAGGATTCTTAATTCTACATAGCAGGGGGGGGCCAGCGCTGATGGTGTTGGTCCCAAACGGGGGTTCTGCGGGGCCGCCTTGGGGCAACCCGAGGTATTTGGTATCCACCCGTAGAATCGCCCATCCGGTCGTGTCCTGAGACTTAGATACACGCGGCTACTATCAGGGTGTCGACACGCCGGGAGGATTTGCTGGATTAGCCTTACCTTAGTTCGGTTTAACTTGAGCACGGGATTCCGAGAATACTCGGGTCTTCCCACCTATGGAGTTGCGACTTCGCGGATCGTGGGCTTGTGATGGGCCAAGTTGGAACACCCCTGCAGGGTTTAAACTTTCGAAAGCCGTGCCCGCGGTTATGTGGCAGATGGGAGCTTGTTAATTCCGGTTGTAGATAACTTGACACAATGTTTCCAATACACTACCAGCGTGTGTACCGTGACTGTCTATTTCCGAATAGGGATTCGGGAGTTGAACACGGTGGGGTTATGTTTGACCGGCTTTAGCTAGGATCACTTCGTGATCATCTTTCGACCGATGCACCTTCTCTTCTCGCTCTCTATTACGTAAGTTAGTGCTAGTTGCTGCTGCAGACTCTTGTTTGTTCCTTCACCTCTTTTTTTCTTTCTTCAGCCTTGTCCTCACCCAAGGCTTAAATAGTCGTGTTACCCGGGAACGGGATTGCTGAGTCCTCTGTGGCTCACAGTTACTTCACCACACCAGATGCAGGTTCAGCCGAGTTCGATGCAGGAGTTGGATCAGTTCTTCACTTGGAGTTCGTTGAAGATCTTGGCTGTTTGTTTGTGACGTTTCGATGTTCAGTAGTGGTTTCTACTAGGATTCGATCCTGACCTGTGGCTCTATGTTGTTTTTGGTATCTTTCTTTGGATCTTCGCCCGTAGTCGGGTTGTGATGTTTTGAATGATGTTTTGCTTATGTAATGTATTGTGTGAAGTGGCGAGTGTAAGCCAACTATCTCTTTTACATTTTAATCCCCTTTTTACACGAGTCGTGCAAAGATACCAAACTTGAGATCATTCTAGGATGGGCTTATATCTTTAAGTCGTGCCTCGACACGTAGGAGATATAGTCCCATCCTGGGCATTACAAGTTGGTATTCAGAGCCTTCTCCGACCTAGAAGCCCCCACTGTTTGATCGAATCGTTGACGGTTGAGTCTAGGCACACACTGAAAAACTTTTTGAGTCCTATATTATATCGGAGAATAGGATTTCTTTGCTTCTCATCCCCTTTCTCTCTGGTGAGGACTCCTGACGATTACTCTTATCTCTTCTACTTTCAAAAATTGCACCAAATTTTTTTTAGGATCCCGCGAGTATTCTGGGATTGTTTCGATGTTCTTGTGACAAGGATATTGTTCTCGATGCCTCCTGTTACCGAGGAGTTGAGCTTCGGGGTATCAGTGACACAAGCATATCGCGGCAGTACTAAATACTTAAGACGGCCGACATCGAAAATCTCTCCTATACGGCCAGTGGCAAGATAACCCCGACATCACCCAGTACTGGGGAGGTAGTTCGAGAGTATTGCCATAGCTTGTTATAGTGGATGCTTTTCGAAGGTCCGAGGTAAACAGTTTCCGAGAAAGACTGGTTATGTGTTGAAGGATGGATACACCTGGATGTAGGTTTAGAGTTGATTGCGCGGTGCTTCCCGTGTATCCCCAACACCTGATTGCATAACTGGAAACTTTCGGAAATCTATAGGTGGGTTCATCTAGTAGTTCTAGGCATTCTTCCAACGGATGCTCGATATGAAGTTCGGGGTTCTACATTGAGTGAAGTGGTTTTATGGACTTGTTCTGATCGGGAGTTGCATCTTAAAGGGTCCTTGGCTATGCTGATCCGGGGATTGCAAAACCCTTTTGTAACACGTTCCATGAGCTTTCAGCACGAATATGTCGAACGAAGCTTCTATCTTGTATTTGTTCTATTTGATCCTTGTTCCTTTTTATTTTATCTTTTGTTCTCCAAGTGGCTTCTCGTCTAGTTGATGTTCCTGCGGAATTCATTCGTTCAATTCTTTGCTCGGATGATATTGTGAAGATCATGTTGCATATCTATCCTTTGTTTTGTTTTGATTCTGGTATTCGAGTTGCTTCGATGTCAAATGTTGATTCCATACCTTTCCTAATCGATGTTCTCATATTTCTATGGGAGTGCTAGTTTCTTCTTCACATCGAGACCTTCATGTTAATCCTTTTCAACCGGTGTGCCTTCTCTTCAAGTTATTCCATACGGACGTCGTTGAGAAATCTGACGATTGTCTGTTTCATTCATCCCAAGTTGTCTTTGTTTTCCCCACCCTCCCTCCCTTTTCTTTATGGAGCTGGAATTCTCAGATGAAGTATCCATTTTTATTCATGTGATATTTCTTCATTCTTTTCCTTCAATGTTCTTATCCGGTGATTATCGTGAAGATGCTCAAGAGCTTCAAGTTCATCATTCTTTTCTTCTCTAATTCTTTCGGTGGATGTAATTCAAGATTTCGGTGTTGATCTTATCCTTTTCCTCATTTCACAATGCTTTCTTATTCCGGTGCACCAATTAATCATTCTCCTCTTGCTATTCTTATCCGGAGTGCTGAAGATTCATAATTCCATTCTTAATCCGTTCAAGCTATTTGAGGTTGTTATCTTATTCAAGCCATTTAATTCAACCGGTGCAATATCTCTTAAGCAATCTTTTCCAACGGTGATTTCTTTAAGTGGGCCTTAACCCACAGGTCTTTTCCCAGGATCTTACCTGACTCTTCTTTTCCGGAGTTACTCTTAAATTCTTTTCAAAGTGTGACGTAAGTATGATTTGCATCAGTCACATGCCTTCTCCAAGATCGCTTTCAATTCTTTTCATCATTGGTTCAACCTTTTAATTCTTCATTCCGGAGTGCTCAACAATTCTTCATGACATTTCTCATCTTCATTCTCAACATTTGAAGACCGGAGAAGTGTTTCTCTTAATCTTGGCCCGTTCTCTTGAAGATTCGTGGTTCTAGCTTCATGCCATCCTCATTATTGTTTCGATTGTGTGGAATTATTTTCATACCATCTGAAGCATTTCATGAATTCTTTCTTTGTGTTCCTCCGAAGGCCATCATTTCAGAATATTTCTTCGTTCTCAGTTTTCAACTTCAACCTCCACATATTCTTCATTGATGCCTCTTCGTTCGTCTCCATATTCTTACGGTGGTTCATTCAAGTTTACTCTTCCTTGTTATCGTTTTAATTCATTTGTTCTTTCACAATCCTACCGGTGGTTCGTTGAAGAATTATCCAAGCTTGAGCTAGCTCTCTCTTAATTCTTTCCAACGAGAATAAGTAGTATGCCAAATCTTTTGGTTGTCATCAATTTAAATTGGTGAAGGAGATGCATGACATAATTCTTATTCTTGTTCCTTCCAAGTGTTTAATTCTTTTCTCTGGAGCTTGTTCGTCATATCATATCCTTGGTTCTAAATTTCTTCATCTTGCTTTCCGGAGCTTCAAGTTATTTCAATTATCATTTCAAAGCTCAATCTACTCATCGCAGGCCTTGAATCTTTTTCTTTTCATCTTTCACTTCTCATGCTTTCATTACCGGAGATCTCATGGTGGTTCATCATGTTTTAATTCATCCTTGAAGTCTTCATCAAGATTCTTGTTGGAGCTCAAGCATTCTTCATCATACTTTTCAATTGCAATCCGTTCTACCTTATCTTGAGATGGTATTATGTCATTCTTGTTAATTCCTTCATGTTTCATGATTCACAAGTTGTCAGGAATGAGTTATTTAAAACCATCATTTTCCTTGTTCAGCAGATCTTTCTACCCTTCAATTTATTCATTGGAGTTATCTTGGGTTGTATTTCACCTATAAGCTTTCCCTGAGAATTGTTGCTAATTATGGTGCTTATAAATGACCCAAGTTCTTCATTTATCCTTTCGGTGAAATAAGTTTATCGTCTCATTGTTGTTCTCAATCCAAGCATTTGTTTCTGTTAGTGGCTGGTTGTCACCTCTTATTGTTGAGATGTTTTCCATAAGCCCACATCAAGCTTATTCGTTTCGTTGTTGATTTTTTCAATCAACTCCGTTCAACCCTTCTTCGTAAGGATGCTCTTTCAAATTCAACTTCGAGAGAAGTTGTCATACTTTTCTCCGTTCATTTCTTTCATTGAACTATATTCTCTATTCTTTCATTCCGGAGGTTTTGTGATATTGCTCTCTTTAACCATCATCTCGTTTTTATCAAGATCACATTCTCTCTTGCTTGTCTTTTAACCGGAGTGTTGTTTTCTTCATTCAAGTTCCCTCTTCGTATCAAGTTTTGCCTATCTTTTAACCGGAGGGCTGCAGAAATTCTTTCTTACCCCTTGTGCCATTCTTTTAATTGTTTCAGAGGCAATATGTTGTTCGTTTCATCAAGTATCACTACATCTCCTCAAGTTTTTGTTCTTTTCCTTCCATTTACAGACGGAGTGCTGTCCGAATTCTGTCATTCTTATTCCTTGGCTATACCGTTCTGGTTTCATATTCTTTTGGTTCGTGAGCTCTGTTTCATGTCTTTCAACCTACAAGGTTCTTGTTATGTTCCTTGTTCCTCCTGCTTACCGGAGTGCTCCTAACTTCGTTCATCTCCGTTGCTTTCTTCTTTCAACTTGTTTAACCTCTCAAGGTTCTTGGTTTCACTTGTCTGTCAAAGAAGCAACTTTGTTTTACCTCTTCCTCTTCCGTTTTACCAGGTGATATCTCTAGGATCTCGGGTCGAGATCCTCTGTTAGTGTGGGAGAGTTGTGACGCCCGAAGACCGACGTCCCAGAAGATTCCAGAAGCTTCCAGAAGATTCCAGATGTTCCGGGGTCTCCCGTGTGTTCTTTGTGCTTGTGTTATTTTATTTTTGCATTGCATCATGTCATCATGCCTTCATGTCATTTTATTTTGCATCTCAACTTTAATAAATCATGTGGACCTTCGGTCCATTTAAATCGAGGGAAGGTGTCTTCTCTTTATAACATATAAAAGCCTCCTAATAATTATGGAGCTATATTAATAATTATTCCATTGCTTCGGAATTCATCGTAACACACTTGCATTAATTCCCCATGTTTATTTCACTTCAAGTTTGACTTCTATACCTTGCCTATAATTCTTTCCGTTGTTTCGAGGCTCCTCCTTTTATCTAAACTCCTTTTATTGCAAGCTAAATGTTTTAGTTTGTTTTTCCCTTTTGTTGTTGGAACTATTTTTTTGTGAGGTTGGAATTATTCCGTAAAGCCTTACAAAAATGTCCATCATTTTATTCTTATTCGTTGTCTCTTTTCTTTTTATTTTGGCTCTCTCCTTTTTGTTTTTTTTTCTGTCTAAGAGTTTAAAAGGAAGAGAGGCCCAGCCTTCCCTCTCCTCCTTCCAGCCCATCTGGGTTCCCAGCCTCTTGGGCCTCCCTGGCCTATCTCCTCTTCCCTCCTCTCTTCGGCCCACTTCTGGCCCAAGGCCACTCCAGCCGGCCCAAACCCCACCTAACCCTAGCTACTTCGCTCCTCCCTCCGTTCCTTCCAGCCGCCGCCACCCCTTCGTCCCGCTTCTCACGATCCCGATCCAGCCCGTGCCTCCCTCACCCGCTCGCTCGTTCCTTCCCCGTTGCCCTCGAGCGCCTCCCCTATCCCTTCCTCGCGACGGCCAGTGGCGCCCGCATCGGCCGTCTTCAGCCCACTTCGCGGCCTCCAACTCTGGCGCCCGACCGCCCCGACCTCTCGCCCTCCAAGCACCGGCGCAGCTCCTCTCAACCTCGTGCCGCCCGGCCAGGTGCAGCCGCCCTGCCTCTCGTGCCGCCGTCCAGCGCCGCGGCCAGGCGTCCAGACGCGACCTCCCTCCGTCCAGGCTCCCTCCTCCGTCCTCAGAGCGGCGAGCTGCTGGCCCTTCCCGCGACGAGGGCCCCTGCTGCCTCTTCTGGGCCGCCGCCCCCTGCTGCCTTGCCGCGAGCCCCACGTCCGGCCACCGGATCCCGCGGCCGTCGCCTCGCGTGCTGCTGCCGTGGCCTCGTGCAGCCCCTTGTCCTGCTGCTGTAGTTTGTTTTTGTTTTTGTTTTGTTGCCGTGCTGTAATTTTTGGACAGATGAATCGTGTACGAGATCGACGCCCGAACAACTACCCTAGCCGGAAGACCCAAGTACCACGACGCCGTCGAACGCCAAGTACCTCTACATGACCGACAAGTACCACACCGACCCGAACATCTGCGACTACGAGGAGGAACGCAAGTTCCACGACCAAGTACCACTACCGTCGCCGAGACCCCCCCAAGTACCACGGCGACCGAACGGCTACGATGACGAGTACATCTACGACCGAGTACACTTACATGACGAACGCCAACGTGTTCGACTACCGTCGCCGGAACAACTACTTCCTCTACGACTCACGAGAACGTCTACTTCCACTACTTCCTCTCCGATCGCGAGTACCACTACTTCCTCTACGATCTCGAACCGTCCCGAAACGCACGCTTCGAAGGTATACCGAGACGACCCCGTGGATGACCCGTGTGATGCTTGTTGTGTTGTATGGAATGTCTCCGTTGTGCGCTTCGTGCCCGTTCCACCTTTTGTCATGTTCCTCGGTTGCCTCGTCACCGACTCGTGGGAACACGGTGACGGGATCCACCCACTTTCATCTTGTTCGACTTGCTCACGTCGATTCTACCTTTTGCACCGGACTCTCAACGAGTTACCGGAACCGAGATGATGCCATTGCCTCATTTCGGATCGTTGTCGTGGCACCCTTTCTTTCACCGCGGTGACAAATGCTTCATATCTCCTTTAAGTCAACCTTTTAATAAAACTTGCAAAAACTTGATCATATCATCCGCATCATGTTAACAACCTTGAATGTTTAATTGTTGTTTGTTTATAATTATTAAACATGCTCATGGGGATTTTCCGGATATGTTGTTGTTATTCTCCGGCCTCATTTAAATTGTCTAAATAGTGTAGTTTCTTTATGCTTCACCTCTTGCCATGTTAACAAACAATTAATCTTGTCTTGTTAATAACGAGAGTCAACTAAATAAGTAATATGTGGTGTTTCGTCAATATGCAACTCGTTGCATATTGATCTCCACTTAACTTGTAGTTTTTGTTTGTGCACTTTGCCATGCATATTTAAACCGGACATGCATCATACTTGTTTGTGCATCGTATGCCATGTTTATGTTTGTGTGTTTACCGTGTTGTTTCTTTCTTTCCGGTTGTTTCTCTTGTTAGCTTCGGTTTCGTTCCGGAGTTGTGAGGATCCGCTCGACTGTGTTGCTCCTTCTGCTTCATGGATCTGTTCTTCTCCCTTGTGGAATCCCAGGCAAGATGACCGAACCCGGATACCATTACTATTTTTTGCCTCTTGCTAGAGTATCGCTCTATAGTTTTGCCTCGATGCCCATGTCTTTCTTGTCAGCCTCCTACCTGTAACCAATTGCCATGTTTAACCATCCTACCTATGCAAACCGTTGCTTGGCTAAGTACGCTTCGCTCAGCCCTTCTTATAGCATTGCTAGTTGCAGGTGAAGATTGAAGATGCTTGCTTCATGTTGAAGTTTGGTTGGGGTATATCACACTATATAAATGCTTAAAAATGAAATCATCTATATACTGGCAGGGTGGAAGGCTAAGCCTTTTGCTTGGTGTTTTGTTCCACTCATGCCGTTAGGAACCGTATAAACCGGTGTTATGTTCCTTGATTATGCGTTCCTAACACGGTTGGGGTGTATGGGACCCCCTTGATAAACCGCTAAGTGCTAAGTCTTTTCCAGCAAGTCCCAACATTTGGTACAATTTGCCTCATAATCACAACTTAATTAAATAATTAATTTTGCATAGGGGGTCGCGTCCCCGAGGATTCTTAATTCTACATAGCAGGGGGGGCCAGCGCTGATGGTGTTGGTCCCAAACGGGGGTTCTGCGGGGCCGCCTTGGGGCAACCCGAGGTATTTGGTATCCACCCGTAGAATCGCCCATCCGGTCGTGTCCTGAGACTTAGATACACGCGGCTACTATCAGGGTGTCGACACGCCGGGAGGATTTGCTGGATTAGCCTTACCTTAGTTCGGTTTAACTTGAGCACGGGATTCCGAGAATACTCGGGTCTTCCCACCTATGGAGTTGCGACTTCGCGGATCGTGGGCTTGTGATGGGCCAAGTTGGAACACCCCTGCAGGGTTTAAACTTTCGAAAGCCGTGCCCGCGGTTATGTGGCAGATGGGAGCTTGTTAATTCCGGTTGTAGATAACTTGACACAATGTTTCCAATACACTACCAGCGTGTGTACCGTGACTGTCTATTTCCGAATAGGGATTCGGGAGTTGAACACGGTGGGGTTATGTTTGACCGGCTTTAGCTAGGATCACTTCGTGATCATCTTTCGACCGATGCACCTTCTCTTCTCGCTCTCTATTACGTAAGTTAGTGCTAGTTGCTGCTGCAGACTCTTGTTTGTTCCTTCACCTCTTTTTTTCTTTCTTCAGCCTTGTCCTCACCCAAGGCTTAAATAGTCGTGTTACCCGGGAACGGGATTGCTGAGTCCTCTGTGGCTCACAGTTACTTCACCACACCAGATGCAGGTTCAGCCGAGTTCGATGCAGGAGTTGGATCAGTTCTTCACTTGGAGTTCGTTGAAGATCTTGGCTGTTTGTTTGTGACGTTTCGATGTTCAGTAGTGGTTTCTACTAGGATTCGATCCTGACCTGTGGCTCTATGTTGTTTTTGGTATCTTTCTTTGGATCTTCGCCCGTAGTCGGGTTGTGATGTTTTGAATGATGTTTTGCTTATGTAATGTATTGTGTGAAGTGGCGAGTGTAAGCCAACTATCTCTTTTACATTTTAATCCCCTTTTTACACGAGTCGTGCAAAGATACCAAACTTGAGATCATTCTAGGATGGGCTTATATCTTTAAGTCGTGCCTCGACACGTAGGAGATATAGTCCCATCCTGGGCATTACATGACCCCCTCTGATGCCCCCCTTTGGCATATATTTACACCGTGTCGCGGAAACCCTGATTCCAGACCCCTTTTCTCCAGACGCGATTCCGATCTCCACCGCCATCGCCATCAAGCTTCGGGAGACCAGAATTCCTGCGCCGGCACCCTGCCGAGACGGGGAAGTGCCCCCGGATTCATCTCCATCGACGTTGCTTCCTCCCTCCATGATGCGGGAGTAGTTCCTCCTCGGGGCTGAGGTTCTTACCAGTAGCTATGTGGTCAATTCTCTCTCCCATGATGTGATCTTCGTTGTGATCATAGGCCATGTTAATCTAGGGTGATCCCATGATATTTCCCCTTCCTCTATGTATTGGATTGATGTACTCACTTGTCTTTATCTAGTATAATCCCCGAGACCAAGGTGACAACGGTCTATTGGACATGGATTAGAAAAGTATTTTCATGAGTGATTTCCTCTCTTGTGTGTTGATTGAAGATTGAGAGTCTCTTGGTGCTTGTCTTTGACTATCCTTTAGATATGTTGTGGTGATTGTGGGACTCTCTTTGGATGGCCGCGGTGACATTGGGAAATCCTTAGATTGAGAACTACGAACTTTGAGGTGTGCTTTTGTAGCCCTACATAATTCTCGTCCTCTCTTGACCACGAAGGAATGACCTCCGAGTGTGTCCCTTTTGCATGTTTTATGGGAAATTGTAATGCCCAGGATGGAACTATACCTCCTACGTGTCGAGGCACGACTTAAAGGCATACGTCCATCCTAGAATGATCTCAAGTTTGGTAATCCTTGCACATCTCATGTAAAAGAGGGGAATTGTAAACATAAATAGATGGCTTACACTCGCCACGTCACACAAATACAATAGAAGTCTCAAACATCATACATTAAGAATATCACAACCCTCTAAGGGCAAAACCAAATGTCAAGATACCAAACTTAAATAACATCCACAGGTCGGATCGAATCCTAGTAGAAGTCTCCACTACTGATCATCCGGATAACGAACATAGTACCGACTACGCTCCTCGTCGAACTCCCAGTCCAGCTCGGTGCCATCACCTGAATAGCTCACAACTGGACCTGCATCTGGTGTGGTGAAGTAACTGTGAGCCACAGAGGACTCAGCAATCCCGTTCCCGGGTAACAAGACTATTTAAGCCTTGGGAGAGGATAAGGCTGAAGAAAAGAATAAGTGTCTGCAGCAGCAACTAGCTTACGTGAAAGAGAGCGAGAAGAGGAAGCCTCGGGCGAGAAGTGATCACGAAGTGATCCTAGCTACAAGCTCAACAAACATAACCCCTCCGTGTTCAACTCCCGAATCCCTATTCGGAAATTGACGGTCACGGAACACACGCTGGTAGTGTATTAGAAACATTGTGACAAGTTATCTCCAACCGGATATTAACAAGCTCCCATCTGCCACATAACCGCGGGCACGGCTTTCGAAAGTTCATAACCCTGCAGGGGTGTTCCAACTTGACCCATTACAAGCCCACGATCCGCGGAGTCGCAACTCCAAAGTGGGAAGATCCGAGTATTCTCGGAATCCCGTGCTCAAGATACTCCGAACTAAGGTAAGGCTAATCCAGCAAATCCTCCCGGCGTGCCGACACCCTGATAGTAGCCGCGCGTATCTAGTCTCAGGCCACGACCGGATGAGCAGTACGTACAGATACCGAAGATCCCAGCGAACCGGGTGGTATCCACAAGTGGCTCTAGTTTGGACCAACACTCAAGTCGAGCACTGGCCCAGGGGGGTTGAATTAATTAAGCCTCGGGTTAATTACTCCCTCGGAAAGTTTTTAGTTGTTTAGGCGAATAGTACCAATGTTGGGACTTGCTGGAAAAGACTTAGCACTTAGCGGTTTATCGAGGGGGTCCCATACACCCCAACCGTGTTAGGAACGCATAATCAAGGAACATAACACCGGTTTATACGGTTCCTAACGGCATGAGTGGAACAAATCACCAAGCAAAAGGCTTAGCCTTCCACCCTTGCCAATATATAGATGATTTCATTTAAGCAATTATATAGTGTGATATAACCCAACCAAACTTCAACATGAAGCAAGCATCTTCGATCTTCACCTGCAACTAGCAATGCTATAAGAAGGGCTGAGCGAAGCGTACTTAGCCAAGCAACGGTTTGCATAGGTAGGGTGGTTAAACATGGCAATGGTTACAAGTAGGAGGCTGACAGGAAGAACATGGGCATCGAGGCAAAACTATAGAGCGGAACTACTAGCAATAGGCAAAGATAGTAATGTTATCGGGGTTCGGTCATCTTGCCTGAAGTGTAGTCGTTCGGATCGTAAGAAGGGTCCTCGTGCTCAACCTCGTTGGTAACCTCGTGCTCGTACTCGTACTCGGTCTCAGCTTCCGGCTCTAAACAATACAATCACACAAGGCACGAATCAACAAGATGCAATGCGCACTCGAAAAAGATGGATGCATGATGGATGCACTACGGATGCACACGGAGCACGGAAAATAGCACTCAAGCAAAACACCTCAAAACATGATAACAATAAGATATTATGAATCTACACAGAAAATCAATCAAGTTTCATATAAGACTCGCTGAAATCGGAGTTACGGGCTAAAAGTTATGCCCGAAACAAGAAATGAGCGAAAGCTGAAAATTACAGCAACATAGCAACTTCGGAGCACAAAATAATTAAGCTACAGCACTCAAACATCATGGCAAAGGACATGAACATAAACTAGACATATCCTACATCAAATAAGTCCAAAGGTGCACCCCCAAAGGAGCCACGGATCAATAGCAATAAGCTTGGACATATTGAACTTGACAATAAAATTCTGACAGCAGAATTTTATTGAAACTTTGGAGCAAAAGTAAAACCTGCTACAGCCACTTAAATAAGCATGTGAGAATATGAATGGAAAGCCAACAATATATACTACAAGGAACAATCAAGATCCACTCCAAAACTATCATGGTTTGTCCTAGAACATCACACGAACATGGCATCGGAACATTACAGATTTCAGACTTAGTGAAAAACCACTAAGTCCTAAAACAGCAGTTTCATCATGGCATCTAAACGAGCAAGTTTAAGTCACCTCGAAACTAAACATGGAAAGTGGTAAGCACCTCATCAAAGTACACATGATGGTGATTCCGAAACACACAAGCATGCTTCATGGAGATAAACACAACGATAGTAACGAGCTCAACAAGATGGCATTTCATAACAAGTGAAACAACATCACAGCCACATGTCACTTTGCAACGATGATAAACATGGCAAGAATAAATCTATCATGCAACCTATCACCAACAACATGTACAGCATGGCAAGACGAACACATGGACATGTCATTTGCATCATTCGGACAAACGAGCTAAAAGATATCACAAGGCAAAGATGGCATAAAAACATCACATAGCAGCAATCATATCGGGATGCACTCTTGCAACGGCAAAACAAGCATCTAGATGACTTCTAACATGCATGACACAAAAAGATAAAACGTAGTGCTATTCACCACGAACGTCTGGACATGCTATTTGCGCGAAACGGACAACCACACACAAAGTTAGAGCAGTTTGAATAATGCATCACAGATCAAAACGAAACTGGGACTTAGAAGAATAAAAGAGGGGGAATCAACCTGATCTGAAAAAAAAACAACCGGGCCCGGGGAAGCAGATCTGGCGGATCGGCCCGTGCGGCGGTTGCGGCCCAGCCTGGTCCGCGACGGAGCGGCAGATCGAAGGCGGCGCGGGGGCTGGGGATGGGCCGGCCTGGCAAAGGAGGCAGCGACGGGGGGTCTGGGCCTCGGGCCTCGGCGGCTTGAGCGGCGGGAGGCGGCCCGGTGGTGCGACGAGCCGAGGCGATGCGGTGGCTCGGGAAGAAGTGGCGGCGGCCCGCTCGGCTGCGGCCTCGGGCGGCTTCGGGCCCGCGGGGAAGATGCCCTGGCTCGGGCTGGCGCTGCGGTATGCGACGAAGTGGTCCCGACAGGGCTGCGGCGCGGGATCGAAGGAGGCTGGGCCTCGGAGGCTGGTACGGGCCGCGACGGGAGGATGGTGCGGTGGCGAAGTGGTCCACCTGGATCGATGGGGACGAGAGCCCAGCGAAGGGATCCAGCGGAGGATCTGGTCGGCGCGGAGAGGCCCGATCGCCTGGCGGCGCGCGAGGGGCTCGATGCGTTGATCTGGGGATCTGGCGATCGAGGTCGATCGGCCGGGCGGAGGAAACGGCGCTGGCTGTCGGCTGGTCGAGGGAAGGACCGAGGAATTTGGCCAAGTGGAGAAGAGGGACTGGCCAGATCCAGATTTTTAGGGGGAGAAGGAGGAGAAGAAAACTAGGGATGCCTAAAAATAGACCTAGGGTCTATAAATAGCAGAATTTAGGGTTTGGGGATTTGGGGGTGTTAGGAGCCTTCCGATCGCGATCCGACGGATCCGATCGCGGGGGGGAGTTTAGAAGGGCCTAGGAGAAGGTAGAGGGCTGCTGGAGGGGTGTTTCTGGGCCACAAAGTAGAGGCACTTTGGACCCACACGAAGAACTGTTGGGATAGCACACGGACTCGAAACGCGACGAGATTTGAGAGGCGGGTTGCACACAACAAAACAACAACACACGACAAGTCTCGCGGCACACCGGTAACGTTACACGGCCAAACACCAAAGTAGGCCTACGGGACGTCACGGACACGTGAGGGAGCTCCGGAACGCGAAACGGACAACGGGAAGGAACGCGTGGAACCAGATGCAACCGACAACACAAATGCAATGCGATGCACATGTCTACATGATATGAATGAATGCCACACACTCACACAACAAAACGACGAAAACCCGAAAGACAAAGAACCCGGAATGGAAATAGATGAAGCCGGAGATATATTATATACCCAAAAGGGAAAGTATTACATCCGGGGCATTACAGAAATATCATGTGATTCGATTATGTTAATGTTGTTGGGAGTTGCCACTAGTGAAAGTATGAACCCCAGGCCTTGTTTCCACCATTTCAATACCATTTGTGCTCACGTTTACCACTTGTTTGCTTGCTGCACTTTTTATTACTGATTTATATTACTTTGTTTTGCCATCCATATCACTTGCCATTTAACATCTCTTCGCCGAACTAGTGCATCTATACAACTCCTAGTTGTATTAGGTGTGTTGGGGACACAAGAGACTTCTTTTATCTTAGTTGCAGGGTTGCTTGAGAGAGACCATCTTCAACCTCTACTTCCCTGAGTTCGATAAACCTTAGGTCATCCACTTGAGGGAAATTGCTGCTGTCCTACAAACCTCTGCGCTTGGAGGCCCAACATAGTCTACAAGAGTAGAAGCGTGTGTAGACATCAAGCTATTTCTGGCGCCGTTGCAGGGGAGGTGAGCGCTTGAAGGTATATCTTTAGACCTTGCAATTAAATCTTTTTGTTTCTTGTTTTTATTTCACTAGTTATGTTTATGGAAAACCGTGCTATTGGATCGTTGCTTGCGGGAAGACGCCCCACACCTGTGGTGGTTGCTCCTCCCCCTACTGAAATTGTGCCCTATAAAATACCAGCTGGTATTATTGATTATGTTTTGGCTAATCGTTATGCAGGAGACAAACATCCCGGTGAACACTTGCTATATCTGTCACAACTATGTTCATTATTTAAGCTTGCAGGTGTATCAAGGGAGTTTGTCATGAGGAAATTATTTGCCTTGTCACTGAAAGGAAAAGCATTGGAATGGTATAGGCTACTAGATGACTCTCATCTGCTGGATTGGGAAGAGATCCAGTCTCTCTTTTACTCCAAGTTTTATCCTCTTCATGAAGTCCATGAGAATAGGAATTATGTTTATAATTTCTATCCTCATGACGGAGAGAGCATAGCTCAAGCTTGGGGGAGACTGAAAACGTTAATGCTAAAATGTCCTAACCATGGGCTCCCCAAAGATATGATTATTACTAATTTCTATGCGAGGCTTTCTCGACAGGATAAAGATTTGCTCAACGCTTCCTCTATGGGTTCTTTCACAAACAAAAAGATTGATGCTAAATGGGAACTCCTTGAAAGAATTCAATGCAACACTGAAGATTGGGAGATCGACAAAGGTAAAGAGGCAGGTATAATTTATGAGTATGATTGCATTAAGTCCTTTGTTGAAACTACAAGTTTTAATAAGTTTAGTGCTAAGTTTGGGCTTGATTCTCAACTCCTTGTTGATTTCCTCAAATATTTTGCTTCACATCTTAATATGCCTAAGGAGGATTGGATCAAGTATCATAAACCTTTTAAAGAGACTTGCAAAGAAAATGAAATTGTTCATGATGATTGCAACATGCATGATCCAATTCCTAAAAATGAAGTTTTATATAAGCATGTTAATTTTTGTGGAGTGGATATACCTTGTGAAAGGCCTATGATTGAAGAAGAGAAGTATTGTAAGCAACATAAGCTTGAAAGAACAATCACTTGGGTCAGAGATTTAAATGAAATTGCTAGAGAATTGTGTGACCTTTATCCTTTTACTTGTGAACTTTGCCATATAGAGGGTCACTTTAATTTTCAATGCATGAACTTTCAAAACATAACTGTTAACCGGTTGTGTGATAACATGATCACCTCTGATCTTTATGATGAGCTTATGTTATTTTTGATGTGTGAAGAGTTATCAGAAAAGACTTCTTGGCTGGATGATAATGCCATAGGAATAAAAAACACTTTGCAAAATTGCCATCTCTATTGTGTTGTTAATTGCCATGAAAATGATTACATAAGTAAGATTAGAAAGGAGGGAACTTTACCAAAGTATAAAAATGTCTCTTATATTTCTGCTAATAAAAAGGAGAGTTTCTCCCAAGTTTCCCCTATTGTTTCTAATGATAAACCAGGATATGTGGATAAGCTTCATCTCCAACCACTCCCTCCTAAGGTTAAGAAGAAGAAAAAGAAGAGGAGGAGGAAGAGGAGCAAGAAAGAAGAAGAATGGGTATCAACCTGGCCTGAGCATATTCCTCCCATCAACTTTTATCCTAACGATTGTAAGTTTAAAGAAGAAGGTGAAGTTTATTGCCTTAATTATCATCTTGATGATACGTCAGTAGGTACTATTGAAGATGATTTTGATTATGATATGCATGTTACTTATTGTGATTGGGAAAATGATGATAATGCTACTTATGATCTTGAAAATCTTTTTGGTACCAACTCTGAAAGTGATGACATGGGAAGCTCTAAGCTTGGGGATGATAGGATTGCAAGTCCTTTACCCACTAGTGATGTGACAATTGATAATTCTCTTGCTAGTAAGAATAAAGACAACATGTTTACAAATATAGTTGCTAGCAATGATAATGCTCTTCTCTACCATGATGATGTTATAACTCCAATCTATAGTGATTATGAAGGTACCGATGACATAAGGAGAAATTATCCTTATGAAACTTGTCATAATCATGGAGGGAATTACTCCCTTGTTGAACACCACTCTCCTAATATACAATTAATCTATAGTGTTCAAGTTGTTTATGATAGTCCTACTCCCACTATTACCAATGAGAAAGATTATGCTTATGTGGAGAGTGAGAGTACCTTTTTGCATGTGGATCATGGTAACAATGCTTTATGTGATGCTTATATTGTTGAGTTCATCCATGATGCCACTGAAATTTATAATGAGAGAGGGAGACTTGGTTCTAAATATCTTAATAATAAGAAGTTTCCTCTCTTTATGGTGAATATTTTGAAGTTATGCTTGTTTTGCCTTCCTATGCTAGTTGCTTTGTGCTTCAATGAATTATTCTATTGAAATATTCCTATGCATAGGAAGCATGTTAGGCTTAAATGTGTTTGGTATTTGCTTCTTGATGCTCTCTTTTGTTCTTCAACTCTTATTCCTACGAGAGCATCATTAAAGTCTTATGCCTAGCTTAAAGGCATAAAAGAAAGCGCTTTTGGGAGGCAGCCCACAATGAATAAAATTTTATTTTGCTTTTGTTGTGTCTTGATGTTGTTACTACAGTAACATCATCATTGTATCTTTACTTTTCAATTTTGTGCCAAGTATAGCCTCTGATTGCAAGAAAGTTCAAAAGTTGTGACGTGCTGTCCAGGAAACAGATTCTGTCCTTGGATAGAAAAATTCGTATAAAATCACCAGATCATCTTTTTGGACTGAATTTTTTCGACAGCGTGCTCTATATAATAGTATTTCGTGCGTATGTTTTGAGTTTTTTGATTAGAGTTGCAGAAGTGCCCCGAACAAATCATTTACTACCTGCTGTTCAGTTTTTCACAGATTCTGTCCTGTTTTTCCTTTCCTTTATTTTGCAAACCTTGAGCTTGCTTTTTCTTTGCAAAAACCTTTTGGCAATCTTGAGAAACAGTAGACCTTCATGAATATCCTTATTTCCAGCAAGGAACAATTATTTTATTAAGGGTGCTAACCTCGCTAATCAGATTATGATGAGTTATGTATGAAGGGAGTTTTCAAGTGTGCGAGGGAAGATGATAAAAAGATTCAGGAGTGTCAAACGCTCAAGCTTGGGGATGCCCCCATGCACCCCCCAAGAAATATTCAAGGAGACTCAAGCGTCTAAGCTTGGGGATGCCCCCGTGCATCTCCTTCTCCATCAACATTATCAGTTCGTCCTTCGTTCCACTATATTTTTATCATTTCATGTGTTATGTGCTATGCTTGGAGCGTCTTGCTTTTAGTTTTCCTTTTTAGTTTTCTGTGGCTTTTCATAACGAGTCGGAACTCAGCTTTCTTTGTGTGGGAGAGAAACACGCTCCACTTCTACCTAGAACATAACATATAATTTTCATGTCTATCTTTGCTGTGTGTGTTCTTTGTCTTTCAATAGCTACTATCATGCTTAGCTCTTAGTTTTCATGCTTATCTTTTTAAAGAGCTTTTGTTTAGTTGGTTGCTTGAACTCTCTTTAGTTATCATGCTTATCTTATTAAGAGAGTTTGCTTCTGTTGCATTGGTTGATATGTCTATGATAAAAATGCAACGTGCATAATGGTGCTTAGTAGTTCCTATTTTCTTATGGTTAGTCTCAAATAGCTCGGGGGTTCCCAATGTGTTATTGGAGTACCAACATGATTTGTTTGCCTATGATGTGGTATGGTTTAGTAATATCTTCCTTCAAGAATTTATTTTGATTGACTTGGCGTATGCTCACGCATATTTAAGACTGTAAAGAAAGTCTGTCAAGCCTTGATGATCTTTTATTTCTGAGTAGCGATATAACTTCCATGCTTGATTCAATGTTGCTTTGTCGCTCTCCATGATTATGACCGTCATTGCTCTTTTAGTTGGTCGCTCCCAGTCTTTTGCTAACCTTCGCCTGTACTAAGCGGACTAACTGCTTGTGCATCCAAAATCCTTTAAACCAGTTATGCCATATGAGTCCACCATACCTTCCTATACATGGTATTTACCTGCCATTCCTAACGAAGACTTTCATGTACCATCTCGAAATTATTCAAAAAAAGCATTTCTATTTTGTGCCTCTGTTTTAGCTCATGAGGAAGTATTAATTCATGATCTTTTTAAGTTGGACAAGCTTCACCCCGGGATTGCATATCTAATGTGCAAACCCATAATACGAGAAGGAACTGGCATAGAGTGCGCCCGGCTCATTAAAAATTATACAACAAACAAACCCTCCTTCACGCTTTGTTCATGAGAAATCAGAAAACTTTGGCAGTGATAAACAAAGGAGATTAAGAGGATGTGATCGTCCTCATGCGGGAGCCGTTCCTCGAAACTTGTCCAGCTCGAGAAGTGATTGAGTTATCTGCTAGCATTCATTGACGAAATATGCATATTCTAAAAAATATTTTTTACCTCTGTTTTTAAAACCAAGAGCTCTGGTACATGTTTAGTTTTTGTTTCCGACCACGGGTTTTCAACCTTGCCAACAAAAGCCACGGTTCGAGAGTCTCCACCTTCTTTAAAGCACCAACTATTGAGAGCATGATTGTCATTCTGAGTGTAATGTGCATTGTCCCAAAGTACCATTGTCTTTTGCATGATTATGATATCGTTTATTCTGAAATCATTGTATCTAGTCGTCACTTAAACCTTGGAGGTGCCCCTGCATTTATGTTTTGCTTCACTAAAGGGGGCAAGCGAGGTATCACTTTGTCATGTTTGCACACCATGCTCACTACAAATCTATTGAGTGTTTCAGTATCATATTGTAAAACTTTCAGTTCTTTGTGATTTTCTCATGAGGCAACTAAATTACTACAGATTCATTGTCTCAGTAAGCTTTTGTCATATGACTATAAAAAGTCCTATATGGTTAATAGCATGTCACCACAGAAATTATTCTTGTTATCATTTACCTACTCGAGGACGAGCATGAATTAAGCTTGGGGATGTTGATACGTCCAAAATGTATCTATAATTTTTGCTTGCTCCATGCCTCTTTTGGGTGATATTGCTATGTTATTTATACACTTCCATACACTTTTGATCATATTTGTACTAACCTATTAACTCAGTGCACCCCAGTGCCAGTTTCTGTTTTCTGCTGTTTTTGTATTTCAGGTTTTCCCATTACGTAAATTGCCAGAAAAATCTGGGAAAAATATATAAAAAATCAGCGTTCCGGAAGCTTCCATGCGGCCAAAGTAGGGCCGGAGGGGACCCACAGGGGCTCCAAGCGGCCTGCCCACGCGGCCCCCCTGGCCGCGCCGGGGGGCGCCTGGGCACCCCTGACCCCCTATGATGCCCCCCTTTGGCATATATTTACACCGTGTCGCGGAAACCCTGATTCCAGACCCCTTTTCTCCAGACGCGATTCCGATCTCCGCCGCCATCGCCATCAAGCTTCGGGGGACCAGAATTCCTGCGTCGGCACCCTGCCGGGATGGGGAAGTGCCCCCGGATTCATCTCCATCGACGTTGCTTCCTCCCTCCATGATGCGGGAGTAGTTCCTCCTCGGGGCTGAGGTTCTTACCAGTAGCTATGTGGTCAATTCTCTCTCCCATGATGTGATCTTCGTTGTGATCATAGGCTATGTTAATCTAGGGTGATCCCATGATATTTCCCCTTCCTCTATGTATTGGATTGATGTACTCACTTGTCTTTATCTAGTATAATCCCCGAGACCAAGGTGACAACGGTCTATTGGACATGGATTAGAAAAGTATTTTCATGAGTGATTTCCTCTCTTGTGTGTTGATTGAAGATTGAGAGTCTCTTGATGCTTGTCTTTGACTATCCTTTAGATATGTTGTGGTGATTGTGGGACTCTCTTTGGATGGCCGCGGTGACATTGGGAAATCCTTAGATTGAGAACTACGAACTTTGAGGTGTGCTTTTGTAGCCCTACATAATTCTCGCCCTCTCTTGACCACGAAGGAATGACCTCCGAGTGTGTCCCCTTTGCATGTTTTATGGGAAATATCATGTGATTCGATTATGTTAATGTTGTTGGGAGTTGCCACTAGTGAAAGTATGAACCCTAGGCCTTGTTTCCACCATTGCAATACCATTTGTGCTCATGTTTACCACTTGTTTGCTTGCTGTACTTTTTATTACAGATTTATATTACTTTGTTTTGCCATCCATATCACTTGCCATTTAACATCTCTTCGCCGAACTAGTGCATCTATACAACTCCTAGTTGTATTAGGTGTGTTGGGGACACAAGAGACTTCTTGTATCTTAGTTGCAGGGTTGCTTGAGAGAGACCATCTTCAACCTCTACTTCCCTGAGTTCGATAAACCTTAGGTCATCCACTTGAGGGAAATTGCTGCTGTCCTACAAACCTCTGCGCTTGGAGGCCCAACATAGTCTACAAGAGTAGAAGCGTGTGTAGACATCACCTCATAGTTCGTAGGTTCATCATGGTCCAGTAACATGACTTCCAGAACTGGGTTGCCGTACCACTCTGGTGCAGAACGTACTCTGGTTGATCTACGACGTTCAGCAGAAACTTGATCTGAAGTTTCATGATCATCATCATTAACTTCCTCACTGATTGGTGTAGGAATCACTGGAACAATTTTCTATGATGTACTACTTTCCAATTTGGGAGAAGGTACAATTACCTCATCAAGTTCTACTTTCCTCCCACTCACTTCTTTCGAGAGAAACTCCTTCTCTAGAAAGGATCCATTCTTAGCAACGAATATCTTGCCTTCGGACCTGTGATAGAAGGTGTACCCAACAGTCTCTTTTGGGTATCCTATGAAGACACATTTCTCCGACTTGGGTTCGAGCTTATCAGGTTGAAGCTTTTTCACATAAGCATCGCAGCCCCAAACTTTAAGAAACGACAACTTTGGTTTCTTTCCAAACCATAGTTCATAAGGTGTCGTATCAATGGATTTAGATGGTGCCCTATTTAACGTGAATGCAGTTGTCTCTAAAGCATAACCCCAAAACGATAGTGGTAAATCGGTAAGAGATATCATAGATCGTACCATATCCAATAAAGTACGGTTATGACGTTCGGACACACCATTGCGCTGTGGTGTTCCGGGTGGCGTGAGTTGTGAAACTATTCCACATTGTTTCAAATGAAGACCAAACTCGTAACTCAAATATTCTCCTCCACGATCAGATCGTAAAAACTTTATTTTCTTGTTACGATGATTCTCTACTTCACTCTGAAATTCTTTGAACTTTTCAAATGTTTCAGACTTGTGCTTCATTAAGTAGATATACCCATATCTGCTCAAATCATCAGTGAAGGTCAGAAAATAACGATACCCGCCGCGAGCTTCAACACTCATTGGCCCACATACATCAGTATGTATGATTTCCAACAAATCTGTTGCTCGCTCCATAGTTCCGGAGAACGGATTTTTAGTCATCTTGCCCATGAGGCATGGTTCGCAAGCACCAAGTGATTCATAATCAAGTGATTCCAAAAGTCAATCATTATGGAGTTTCTTCATGCGCTTTACACCAATATGACCTAAACGGCAGTGCCACAAATAAGTTGCACTATCATTATTAACCTTGCATCTTTTGGTTTCAATATTATGAATATGTGTGTCACTACAATCGAGATCCAATAAGAATAGACCACTCTTCAAGGGTGCATGACCATAAAAGATATTATTCATAAAAATAGAACAACCATTATTCTCCGATTTAAATGAATAACCGTCTCACAACAAACAAGATCCAGATATAATGTTCATGCTCAACGCTGGCACCAAATAACAATTATTTAGGTCTAAAACTAATCCCGAAGGTAGATGTAGAGGTAGCGTGCCGACGGCGATCACATCGACTTTGGAACCATTTCCCACGCGCATCGTCACCTCGTCCTTAGCCAATCTTCGTTTAATCCGTAGTCCCTGTTTCGAGTTACAAATATTAGCAACCGAACCGGTATCAAATACCCAGGTACTACTACGAGTATTAGTAAGGTACACATCAATAACATGTATATCACATATACCTTTGTTCACCTTGCCATCCTTCTTATCCGCCAAATACTTGGGGCAGTTCTGCTTCCAGTGTCCAGTCCCCTTGCAGTAGAAGCACTCAGTTTCAGGCTTGGCTCCAGACTTGGGTTTCTTCGTGGGAGTAGAAACTGTCTTGCTATTCTTCTTGAAGTTCCCCTTCTTTCCCTTGCCCTTTTTCTTGAAACTAGTGATCTTGTTAACCATCAACACTTGATGCTCCTTTTTGATTTCTACCTCCGCAGCCTTGAGCATAGCGAAGAGCTCGGGAATTGTCTTTTGCATCCCTTGCATATTATAGTTCGTCACGAAGCCTTTATAGCTTGGTGGCAGTGATTGAAGAACTCTATCAATAACACTATCTTCATCAACTTTGCAACCAAGTTGAGTCATATGATTGTAGTACCCAGACATTCTGAGCAAGTGTTCACTGATAGAACTATTCTCCTCCATCTTGCAGCTATAGAACTTATTGGAAATCTCATATTTCTCAATCCGGGCATTTGCTTGAAATATTAACTTCAACTCCTGGAACATCTCATATGGTCCATGACGTTCAAAACGTCGTTGAAGTCCCGGTTCTAAGCCGTAAAGCATGGCACACTAAACTATCGTGTAGTCATCAGACCGCGACTGCCAGACGTTCAAAGCGTCTACATTAGCGGGAGGTGGCTTGTCACCTAGCGGTGCTTCAAGGACATAATTCTTCTGTGCAGCAATGAGGATAATCCTCAAGTTACGGACCCAGTCCGTGTAATTGCTACCATCATCTTTCAACTTAGCTTTCTCTAGGAATGCATTAAAATTCAAAGGAACGGTAGCACGGGCCATTGATCTACAACAACATAGATATGCAAAAACTATCAGGACAAAGTTCATGATAAATTAAAGTTCAATTTAATCATATTAATTAAAGAACTCCCACTTAGATAGACATCCCTCCGGTCATCTAAATGATCACGTGATCCAAATCAACTAAACCATGTCCGATCATCACGTGAGATGGAGTAGTTTCAAGGGTGAACATCTTATGTTCATCATATCTACTATATGATTCACGCTCGACCTTTCGGTCTCCAGTGTTCTGAGGCCATATCTGCATATGCTAGGCTCGTCAAGTTTAACCCAAGTATTCTGCGTGTGCAAAACTGGCTTACACCCGTTGTATTTGAATGTAGAGCTTATCACACCCGATCATCACGTGGTGTCTCGGCACGACGAACTTTTGCAACGGTGCATACTCAGGGAGAACACTTATACCTTGAAATTTAGTAAGGGATCATCTTATAATGCTACCGTCGTTCTAAGCAAAATAAGAAGCATAATAAGATAAACATCATATGCAATCAAAATATGTGACATGATATGGCCATCATCATCTTGTGCTTTTGATCTCCATCTCCAAAGCACCGTCATGATCACCTTCGTCACCGGCGCGACACCTTGATCTCCATCGTAGCATCGTTGTCGTTTCGCCAACTATTGCTCTTACGACTATCGCTACTACTTAGTGATAAAGTAAATCAATTACATGGCGATTGCATTTCATACAATAAAGCGACAACCATATGGCTACTGCCAGTTGCCGATAACATTACAAAACATGATCATCTCATACAAAACCGTATAACTCATCATGTCTTGACCATATCACATCACAACATGCCCTGCAAAAACAAGTTAGACGTCCTCTACTTTGTTGTTGCAAGTTTTACGTGGCTGCTACGGGCTTAGCAAGAACCGTTCTTACCTACGCATACAAAACCACAACGATGTTTCGTCAAGTATGTGCTGTTTTAACCTTCACAATGACCGGGCGTAGCCACACTTGATTCAGCTAAAGTGAGAGAGACAGACACCCGTCAGTCACCTTTAAGCAACGAGTGCTCATAACGGTGAAACCAGTCTCACGTAAGCGTACGCGTAATGTCGGTCCGGGCCGCTTCATCTCACAATACCGCCGAAGCAAAGTATGACATGCTGGTAAGCAGTATGACTAGTATCGCCCACAACTCATTGTGTTCTACTCGTGCATATCATCTACGCATAGACCTGGCTCATGATGCCACTATTCGGACGCCTCCTAGGGAGGGGGCGCGCCACCTCCTGGCTGCTGCCCTCTCTCTCCCCTATGGCCCACCAGGGCCCACCATTCCCCCGGGGGGTTCCGGTAACCCCCCGGCACTCCGGTAAATTCTGAAACTTTCCAGAACACTTCCGGTGTCCGAATATAGTCGTCCAATATATCAATCTTTATGTCTCGGATATTCCGAGACTCCTCGTCATGTCCGTGATCTCATCCGGGACTCCGAACTACCTTCGGTACATCAAAACTCATAAACTCATAATACCGATCGTCATCAAACGTTAAGCGTGCGGACCCTATGGGTTCGAGAACTATGTAGACATGACCGAGACTCATCTACGGTCAATAACCAATAGCGGAACTTGGATGCTCATATTGGCTCCTACATATTCTACGAAGATCTTTATCGGTCAAACCGCATAACAACATACGTTGTTCCTTTTGTCACCGGTATGTTACTTGCCCGAGATTCGATCGTCGGTATCTCTATACCTAGTTCAATCTCGTTACCGGCAAGTCTCTTTACTCGTTCCGTAATACATCATCTCATGACTAACTCATTAGTCATTTGCTTGCAAGGCTTATTATGATGTGCATTACCGAGAGGGCCCAGAGATACCTCTCCGACACTCGGAGTGACAAATCCTAGTCTTGATCTATGCCAACACCACGAATACTTTCGGAGACACCTGTAGAGCATCTTTATGATCACCCAGTTACGTTGTGACGTTTGATAGCACACAAGGTGTTCCTACGGTATTCGGGAGTTGCATAATCTCATAGTCATAGGAACATGTATAAGTCATGGAGAAAGCAATAGCAGTAAAACTAAACGATAATAGTGCTATGCTAACGGATGGGTCTAGTCCATCACATCATTCTCCTAATGATGTGATCCCGTTGATCAAATGACAACTCATGTCTATGGCCAGGAAACATAGCCATCTTTGATCAATGAGCTAGTCTAGTAGAGGCATACTAGGGACATACTATTTTGTCTATGTATTCACACATGTATCAAGTTTCCGGTTAATACAATTCTAGCATGAATAAAAGACATTTATCATGATATAAGGAAATACAAATAACATCTTTATTATTGCCTCTAGGGCATATTTCCTTCAGATATGTCGTGGGGCAGGTGGTCCATGGATTTTCTGGATGCGTCAGGTTCATGGATGACACAACGTATCGCCATCTAGATAGAGATTCCGGGTCTTCGAAAACCGTGTTCATGGGACATCGAAGGTGGCTTCGCGACGATGACCTGTGGAGAAAACGCAAGGATCTGTTCGATGGTGAAACCGAACCCCGAGGACGCCCGCGTACGAGGAGTGGCAAGGAAATAGACGAGCTATTGAAAAATTGGAAAGATTGCCCACTACCGGGAAAGAAGCAAAATGCGCTAGAGCCGGGAAAGAAGCGAAAGGCGCCAGAGCCGCTGCTGAAGGTATGGAAAACGAGGTCTGTTTTCTGGGACTTGCCGTACTAGAAGATCCACCGTGTGCCTCACAGCCTTGATGTAATGCATATCACGAAGAACGTGTGCGAGAGTCTGCTTGGTACCCTGCTCAACATGCCAGAGAGGACCAAAGATGGGCCGAAAGCAAGGGCAGACTTGAAATCAATGGGCATCAGGCAGGAGCTTCACGCTATATATGATGATCATGATGATGATGATGAAGATGAGGCGAAGCAGGACATGGAAAGTCGTCGCAAAGGCAAAAAGGCCAAGAACACCGGAAATGACTACCCTCCCGCGTGCTTCACTCTAAGTCAGGAGGAGATTGAGCAGTTTTTCACCTTCCTCGTAGGAGTAAAACTTCCTTACGGTTACTCGGGGAAGATAAGCAGATACCTAGACCCAGCGAAGCTGAAGTTCAGCGGGATGAAGTCTCACGACAGTCACGTGCTGATGACGCAGATACTTCCAGTTGCAATCCGTGGGATCATGGACGCGCACGTCTGTGAAACCCTATTTGGCCTATGCAACTTTTTCGACGTCATCTCTCGGAAGTCTGTTGGCGTGAGGCAACTCAGAAGGCTATAGGAAGAGATCGTGGTGATACTATGCGTGCTTGAGATGTACTTCCCGCCCGCATTCTTCGATGTTATGGTGCATCTGCTGGTCCATATCGTGGATGATATCATCCAACTCGGGCCGACATTCTTGCACAGCATGATGCCGTTCGAAAGGATGAATGGTTTCATCAAAGGATACGTTCACTACATGTCACGTCCAGAGGGAAGCATAGCCAGGGGCTTTCTGACCGAAGAGTGCATATCCTACTGCACGAATTATCTAGGCATCGAGAACCCCGTTGGTCTGCCCGTCAACAGGCACCTCGGCAGGCTCGCTGGATGGGGTCACCGTGAGGGTCGCCGCGAAATGCATGTCGACTTCGAGGGTCGACTCGCCGACTTTGAAAGAGCAAACCTAGTCGCGCTACAACACATAGACGTGGTCGATCCTTGGGTGGTAGAGCACAAAACCTTTATTGAGAAGACGTACAATGACCGAGGCCAACAGAGGACGGACGGATATATAATCAAAGAGCACAACTCATGTTTCACGCGTTGGTTCAAGCAGAAGCTTCTGTCGTACCCTTTACATGAGGATTCTTCCGCGGAAGAACAACTCATATTCGCCTTGTCACAGGGCGCCGAGCACAACCCGATGACCTATGAGGCGTACGATATCAACGGCTACACATTCTACACCGAGGCCAAGGACATGAAGAGCGATGGTTATCAGAACTCCGGGGTAACGATGGAATCCTACACCGGTAATGACAAGGACAGATACTACGGAAGGATCGAGGAGATCTGGGAGCTGAGCTACGCTGGAGAGAAGGTCCCGATGTTCCGTGTCAGATGGGCCAAGAGCGTCCTGATACATCTCAAACGTATCTACTTTTCCAAACACTTTTGATATTGTTTTGACCTCATTCTTGCATGATTTGAACTAAACTAACCCGGACTGACGCTGTTTTCAGTAGAGCTGCCTGTATGGTTTTATTGTGTGCAGGAAAACGGATTTTTAAGTATCTCAGAAAAATCCACGAAAAATCACAGAAAATCCATGCACCCGAAGGGACCAGGAGCCAGAAGTGGGGCCAGAGGGGGGCCAGGGGGTGCCCAGGCGCCCTGTGGGCGCGCCCCCCTCCCTGGGCCGCGCCGGGGGGTCGCCTGGGTGGGGCCCACACCCCCTGGTGCCCTACTTTGCCTCGTATTTTTACTCGCGACACGGAAACCCCAGATTAGAAGTTCTTTTCGCAGTTTTCCGTCGCGGAGCCGCCGCCACCCTCTGTTCTTCCTCGGGAGGGCTAATCTGGAGGCTGAATTGGCCTCCGGAGAGGGGAGATCGTCGCCATCGTCATCATCATCACCACTCCATCATCCCTCCATGACTTCTCCCTCCATGTGTGAGTAATTCCCCTGATGTAGGCGAAGGGGATGGTAGGGATTGGATGAGTTAGATCATGTAATAGTTTGTCAAATCGTTGGGGGCATGTTGCCTATCATATACTATGGTGTTTATCATCTTTGCTTCAACTTGTTATTCTTAATGCTTGACACTTAGGGCCCGAGTGCCATGATCTCAGATCTGAACCATATGTGTTTGCATGAATATATTTGTGTTCGTGATCCTATCTATGAGTTGTTTGCACCTATTACGGTTCGGAACCGGCGATCCCAAAAGTGACAGCTTGGGACACCAAAGGGGGTGGTCTGTAGTTTGAGGATTACATGTATCCATTGAGTTCATTGCTTTGTTCCGGTGCTCTTTGACAGGAGCACCTTAATCTCCATAAGTTCCTTTTGGCCCCGTTCGTAGCGGGATGGTAGGACAAAAGATGTTGTGCAAGTTCATATTGCAAGCACGTACAACTACCTACGGGATACATGCCTAATGTTTGATATTTGCCTAGATGATCATTACTTTTCCATGTGCCGTGCCCCAAGTTAGAATCTATCTCATCCATGCAGCGCCCAACCATCCATCTCCCTAGCCTACAGTGTTTTAAACCCTGCTTGTAACTAGTTGCTACTTTTGCCATTTACCTTCACTATTTACTTTTGCTGTTTACTTTTACTATCACTATTATCACTATCATATCACTGTTACCACTTATCTTTTGTTGCAAGTAAGTATATTTCAGGTGCGGTTGAATTGACAACTCAATTGTCAAAGCTTATAAATACTCTTTGGCTCCCCGTGTGTCGAATCAATAAATTGGGTTATTCTTACCCGCGAAGACTATCTCGATCCCTTACGGTTGAGGGTTATCACGTCCTAAAAGAAGACCGGTATTTCACCACCATGGTTATACCCGAAGCCAAATCCAAGACCGCGGGCGCAAACGTCACCGCGAAAAATGAGCCATGGGTACTGGCTTCCCAAGTTGACCAATGCTTCTTCATTACCGACCCGTCAAAGCCCAGTCGTGTTGTCGTGAGGAGAGGCAAAAGGAAGATCATCGGAATGGATGGAGTAGCCAATGAGCAAGACTTCGACAAGTACGGCGACCCGAGGATCGAACATGACGACGATGATGAAGTAGCAGCATACACCACAAGAAGAAGCAGGACCACCCTACCTAAAGGACGTTCGTTCCACAGAAGAACTCCATTTGCGAAAAAGAAGGGCAAGAAGATTGTGAACAGATAGCTAGCTAAGATCGATTGTATTTAAATCGTAGCCTTCATTTCTCGATTGTATTTCATGGGCAATTTTTGAACTATCATGAATATTTTTAAATTTCATGGACACTCGATCTCGACCCCCCCTCCATCTCGATCGCTATCCCACCTCGCTAGATCCGGTCCCCCTCGCCGCCGAGCACCCCCCGGTCCACTGGCCGCCGCCGCCGACCCCCCGC
>LR738715.1:811579981-811599821 GCA_902687465.1 Secale cereale | reverse complement strand
TGGGATCGGGCTAGGGTTTCGGGGGAGGAAGTGGGTTTATAGGCCAGGGGCCGGTTGGGCCGAGGCCATTTGGGCCAAGGGGTCTAGTGGGGGGGTCTTTATTTTATTCTGTTTGTTTTTGTTTTGTTTATTTTTACCTTTTATTTATTTCTTTTCTATTTTTATTTTAGTTCCTTTCATTTTAGGTTTTATAAAAATTACCACTAGCACCTAAATAGTACTTATAAATATACTAGTGCCACACTAATTCTTATCCCTAAATGAAATAGATTAATATTTTATAATTTATGTAATGAATTTAATTAATTGGTCAAGCCACTGTTATAAAACCTAAAATATTAATCTATTTTATAATTTATGTAATGAATTTAATTAATTGGTCAAGCCACTGTTTTACTTATCTTAGTGCATTTAATTATTTTATTAAAAAAATGATTTCTCCACCAATATTACCTATGAATTATTTGCCACAGTTTGAACCTTTTAGTTTTTTGACTTTTGAAAACTTTAAACTTTGACCTTGATTTAAATTTGAATTTGAACCGGCTTTGACTCGAGTGAGATTAGCAACAGTAATGATGGTGACATGGCATCATTAGCAGGGGATTAGTGTAGCTTAATTATCCGGGCGTCACATATGCGGAGTCTGCATGATAGTGTTCTTTCTTTGGAGAAGCGGCATCTCAGAGAGAAGGATGTGGCATACCCGGTTTTCGCGGCCAAGGTGCCAGAGGGCAAGGGCTTTGTGGATAACTCCATCGGGGGTACGATTGTCCTGCGGTTTGATGACATCCACGCTATGTTGAACCTTCATCCGCTGCACTACACCTTCGTTCGGCTATTTTCGCTGAGTATGGAGATGCGGATCATTCGCGACAAGACCCCGGACATCGTGATAGTCGACCTCTTCTACATGCGTGCCAAGATCTTGGGCAGCGCCGGGGACCGGCAAGTCGCGAGTTCTTACCTCGAAGGCGTCATTCTGGCAAACCGAGATAAGGATAACTTCCTCGTGCCTTACTTTTCCGAGTAAGTCCTCCCCCTCAACCGCCCCGTAACATATGAATTCTTAGTTTTCGATCATTTTTCTTTTAACATTCCGTGTTTTCTGCAGTGACACACATTGCACGCTCATCCTCCTAAGCCCCAAATATTCCATGGCCACGTATTTCGACCCGGACCGTCAGTCGAACGTAGACTACACAAATGTCAAGAAGGTTCTTGATAATGTTCTCCCCGGCTACGCCAAATCTGGAGGCACCTTCACCAGGCCTATTCGTAAGTACGGCAAGCACGTGTTCTCCCACAATACGACGTTCTGCTGCGTCAAGCAGCCGCCTGGCGGTCAGAAGGGTGCCTACTACGCCATCCATCACATGTGGGCGATCGTACGGGACCATCATCAACTTCTGCTACCGAGTAAACTCAAAGATTGGGCCGCGAGCGTGTCGGCAATCTAGGACGCGGACATCAGACAAGAATTCTTTCGCATCCAGTCGGAGTTTGCGGAAATCATCCATCAAGATGTCCTTCGTACCTCGGGGCAGTTCTACCTCAGAAATCAACCGTCCAACAGTGACATCGACACAATGCTACAAATGCAGGCTGACAACGCCCGTGATTTCATGACTCCCACGATAGACGGCGGCTTCATCCACGCTCCGGTCCCTTGAGTCGAGTCGAAAGCAGTGATGCTGTGTCTAGTTCTGAAACATCGATTGGCTCATGTTGTAATTAAACTTTAATGAACTTGTAGTATGTCTCTTTGGTTTCGAGAGTCGTTCAACTTAGATGTAATCGATGCTATTAATGTCTTGCTTTTCTCTTTCGATCGTTCTGTTGCATACTTATATATTGCTTATGTATTGTCTGTGAATTGGTACTAACGTTTCGTTTGGCTAGTGCATAGCGATGCCGTCGTATGTCGTGTACAAGGGTAAGGTTCCCGGAGTCTACGATGACTGGGAGGAGTGTCGGAGACAGGTTCACCGATTCAACGGTAACAGTTACAAAGGGTACACCACTAGGGCCGAGGCCGAATCTAGATACGCCCGCTATCTAGCGGGAGAGGGGAGGGAGCGTTGGAGGAACCGGATGAAGACGAGTTTCATCGTGATGACCGCAGCTCTCTTCTATGTGATGGTAGTTTAGATGATCGATATCGACTTGTAATGTGAAGACAAACTCGCTACTCGCGGTCTCGAGACTTGTAATATAATATTCTATCTTTGTTCGGTCTTTTCAATTCGGAGACTAATATGATGAATTGTATTCGGAGACTAATATGATGAATTGTATTCAGAGACTAATCTTTTATTGTATTCGATGAATCTATTGTTGATGCGTGCTGTCTATATTCTGTCCAATTATACATTTTGTAACCTGTGCAAAAAAAACAGAAAAAAACAAATAAAAAAAACTAATATTCATACTAATGGCGCATCACATCACAATGCGCCATTAGTATGCCAAAGGATACTAATGGCACATCCTTAGACAGTGCGCCATTACTATGCCGAAGTTACTAATGGCGCATCTTGTTGCCGTGCGCCATTAGTATGCCAAAGCACCTGGGTATACATGGCCCCCTGGGAGGCATAGTAATGGCGCACTGCTGTGTATACTAATGGCGTATCTGTGGTGCGCCATTAGTATACCAGATACTAATGGCTCACCAGAGGTGCGCCATTAGTAAAATATACTAATGGCGTGGCACTAATGGCGCACCACTAATGGGCCATTAATTGCCAAATTAGGTGCGCCATTAGTAGGCCTTTTCCTAGTAGTGCGACGTCTAGCCATGTAATGCCCCGGATGTAATACTTTCCCTTTTGGGCATATAATATATCTCCGGCTTCATCTATTTCCATTCCGAGTTCCTTGTCTTTCGGGTTTCGTCATTTTGTTGTGTGAGTGTGTGGCATTCATTCATATCATGTAGACATGTGCATTGCATTGCATTTGTGTTGTCGGTTGCATCCGGTTCCGCGTGTTTCTTCCCGTTGTCCGTTTCGCGTTCCGGAGCTCCCTCACGTGTCCGTGTCGTCCCGTAGGCCTACTTTGGTGTTTGGCCGTGTAACGTTACCGGTTTGGCGCGAGACTTGTTGTGTGTTGTTGTTTTGTTGTGTGTAACCCGCTTGTCAAATCTCATCGCGTTTCGAGTCTGTTTGCTCCTCCAACAGTTATTTGTGTGGGCTCAAAGTGCCTCCACTTTGAGGCCCAGAACACCCCCTCTAACAGCCCACCATCCACTCCTAACCACTTCTATCATCTAGGCCATCAAAATCTGATCCGGTGGCCGAAAACCGCAGTCCATTTGGACAACCCTAGCTCCCTATGCCTATAAAAACGTCTTCCCCGTCCAATTTTCGGGCAAAAAACCCTAGTCCCACCTCCTCCACCGCCGCCGGACGTGTCCGGACGGACCGGACGTGTCCGCCGCCGCCCCCTCGACCAACCAGGAGGCGACACGTCACCGGCTCCCTCTCTCTCCTCCCGCGGCCCGCCGGCGCCCGCGTGCGGCCCGCCCGGCCCGAACCGCCGCCGCCGGGAACACCACCGCCGGCCCCGCAGGGCGCCGCCGCCGCTGGGAACACCACCGCCGCCCGGATCCCTCACCGCCTCCTCGCGCCGCCCCCTCTCGCCGGCGAGGGTGCCTCGCCGGGCCCCGCCGTCCCGCCGGTCGTCGCCTCCCGCAGCTCGAGCCGCGCCAGCCGCCGGCCTCGCGGGGGATCCAGCCGCCCCATCGCCGTTCCGGGAGCACCTAGCGGGCCGGGCGCCGATCCAGGCGGCCCGTTAGCCGCCCCGCCCGAGGCCCGTTAGGGATCCGTCCCCGCCTGCAACCCTAGCGGGTCCAGTCCGTTAGCGGGTGGGCCGCGCCCGGGATCCGCCGGCCCGATCCGCGTCAGATCCGCTTCAGCCCGTGTTGACCGACCCGTTTGACCCGGATCTGGAGGTAGTCCCTCCGTTTTCCTCTAAGTCTGTAGATTTCTTAGTTTCTGGTGCCTTTTTCAACTGAGGATAACTTTGTGTGTGTATGTCCGATTCGCGCGTATGATATGTCCAGACGTTCGTGGGATCGTGCTCTACGTTTTATCAGTTGTTGTCATGCATGTTAGAGATCATCTAGGTGCTTGTTTTGCTGTTGCAAGAGTGCATCATGATATAAACTGCTGCTATGTGTTATTTTTATGCCACCTTTGCCATGTGATATCTTTTAGCTCGTTTGTCCAAATGATGCAAATGACATGTCCACGTGTTCGTCTTGCCATGCTCTACGTGTTGCTTGTGATAGGTTGCATGGTAGATTTATTATTGCCTTGTTATCATCGTTGCAAAGTGCCATGTAGCTGTAATGTGTTTTCACTTGTTATGAAATGCCATCTTGTCGAGCTCGTTGCAATCGTTGTGTTCACCTCAATGATGCATGCTTGTGTGTTTCGGGATCACCTTCATGTGTACTTTGATGAGGTGCTTACCTTTTGCCATGATTAGTTTCGAGGTGACTTAAACATGCTCTTTTATATGCCATGATGATATTGCTGTTTTAGGACTTAGTGGATTTTCACTAAGTCTGAAATCTGTAACGTTCCGATGCCATGTTCGTGTGATGTTCTAGGACAAAGCATGATAGTTTTGGAGTGGTTTTTGATTGTTCCTTGTAGTATATATTGTTGTCTTTCCATTCATGTCCTCACATGTCCATTTGAGTGGCTGTAGCATGTTTATCTTTTGCTCCAAAGTTTCAATAAAATTCTGCTGCCAGAATTTTATTGTCAAGTTCAATATGTCCAAGATCATTGCTATTGATCCGTGACTCCGTTGGGGGTGCACCTTTGGACTTAGTTGCTGTAGTATATGTCTAGTTTGTGTTCATGCCCTTTGCCATGTTGTTTGGGTGCTGTAGCTCAATTATTTTGAGCTCCGAAGTTGCTATGTTGCTGTAATTTTCAGCTTTCGCTCAAAACTTGTTTCGGGCATAACTTTTAGCCCGTAACTCCGATTTCAGCGAATCTTATATCAAACTTGATTGTTTTTCCGTGTAGATTAATAATATCAGATTTTTATCATGTTTTGAGGTGATTTGCTTGAGTGATATTTTCCGTGCTCCGTGTGCATCCTTAGTGCATCCATCATGCATTCATCTTTTCCGAGTGCGCGTTGCATCTTGTTGATTGGTGCTTGGTGTGATTGTTTTTTTTAGAGCCGGAAGCTGAGACCGAGATCGAGTACGAGCACGAGGTTTCCCACGAGGTTGAGCACGAGGACCCTTCTTACGATCCGAACGACTTCTCTTCAGGCAAGATGACCGAACCCCGATAACATTACTATCTTTGCCTATTGCTAGTAGTCTCGATCTATAGTTTTGCCTCGATGCCCATGATCTTCTTGTCAGCCTCCTACTTCTAAACCATTGCCATGTTTAACCAACCTACCTATGCAAACCGTTGCTTGGCTAAGTACGCTTCGCTCAGCCCTTCTTATAGCATTGCTAGTTGCAGGTGAAGATCGAAGATGCTTGCTTCATGTTGAAGTTTGGTTGGGTTATATCACACTATGTAAAATGCTTAAAATGAAATCATTTATATAATGGTAAGGGTGGAAGGCTAAGCCTTTTGCTTGGTGATTTGTTCCACTCATGCCGTTAGGAACCGTATAAACCGGTGTTATGTTCCTTGATTATGCGTTCCTAACACGGTTGGGGTGTATGGGACCCCCTCGATAAACCGCTAAGTGCTAAGTCTTTTCCAGCAAGTCCCAACATTGGTACTATTTGCCTAACAACTAAATAACTTGCATAGGGAGTAATTAACCCGAGTTCTTAATCAACCACCCCGGGCCAGTGCTCCTCATGAGTGTTGGTCCGAAACGGGGGTCCTGCGGGGTCACCACGAGGAAACTCGAGGATTGATATAAACCCGTAGCATCACCCATCCGGTCGTGTCCTGAGACTTAGATACGCGCGGCTACTATCAGGGTGTCGACACGCCGGGAGGATTTGCTGGATTAGCCTTACCTTAGCTCGGTATATCTTGAGCACGGGATTCCGAGGATACTCGGGTCTTCCCACTTTGGAGTTGCGACTCCGCGGATCGTGGGCTTGTAATGGGTCAAGTTGGAACACCCCTGCAGGGTTTGAACTTTCGAAAGCCGTGCCCGCGGTTATGTGGCAGATGGGAGCTTGTTAATTCCGGTTGTAGATAACTTGACACAATGTTACTAATACACTACCAGCGTGTGTTCCGTGACCGTCAATTTCCGAATAGGGATTCGGGAGTTGAACACGGAGGGGTTATGATTGTGGAGCTTGTAGCTAGGATCACTTCGTGATCACTTCTCGCCGAGGCTTTCTCTTCTCGCTCTCACTTACGTAAGCTAGATGCTAGTTGCTGCTGCAGACTTATTCTTTTCTTCAGCCTTATCCTCACCCAAAGGCTTTGATAGTCTTGTTACCCGGAGACGGGATTGCTGAGTCGTCTGTGGCTCACAGTTACTTCACACACCAGATGCAGGTCCAGCTGTGAGCTATCCAGGTGATGGCACCGAGCTGGATTGGGAGTACGACGAGGAGCGTAGTAGGTACTATGTGCGATACCCGGATGATCAGTAGTGGAGACTCTTACTAGGATTCGATCCGCCTGTGGTTTATTTATCTGAGTTTGGTACTTTGACATTTGGATTTTGCCCTTAGAGGGTTGTGATGTTCTTAATGTATGATGTTTGAGACTTGTACTGTAATTCTGTGACGTGGCGAGTGTAAGCCAACTATTTTCTGTTTACTATCCCCTCTTTTACATGAGTTGTGCAAAGATTACCAAACTTGAGATCATTCTAGGATGGATTTATGCCTTTAAGTCGTGCCTCGACACGTAGGAGGTATAACTCCATCCTGGGCATTACAAGTTGGTATTCAGAGCCTTCTCCGACCTAGGAGCCCCCACTGTTTGATCGAATCGTTGACGGTCGAGTCTAGGCACACACTGAAAACTTTTTGAGTCCTATATTATATCGAAGAGTAGGATTTCTTTGCTTCTCATCCCCTTTCTCTCTGGTGAGGACTCCTGACGACTACTCTTGTCTCTCCTATCTTCAAAAATTGCACAATTTTTTTTTTAGGAATCCCGCGAGTATTCTGGGATTGTTTCGATGTTCTTGTGACAAGGATATTGTTCTCGATGCCTCCTGTTACCGAGGAGTTGAGCTTCGGGGTATCATTGTAACAAGCATATCGTGGCAGTACTAAATACTTAAGATGGCCGACATCGAAAATCTCCCCTATACGGCCAGTGGCAAGATAACCCCGACATCACCCAGTACTGGGGAGGTAGTTCGGGAGTATTGCCATAGCTTGTTATAGTGGATGCTTTTCGAAGGTCCGAGGTACACAGTTTCTGAGAAAGACTGGTTATGTGTTGAAGGATGGATACACCTGGATGTAGGTTTAGAGTTGATTGCGCGGTGCTTCCCGTGTATCCCCAACACCTGATTGCATAACTGGAATCTTTCGGAAATCTATAGGTGGGTTTTATCCAGTAGATCGTAGGCATTCTTCCAACGAATGCAGGTTAGTGAGTTCGGGGTTCGACATTGAGTGAAGGGGTTATATGACCGATGTTACTATCAGGAGTTGCATCTTAAAGGGTCCTTGGCTATGCTGATCCGGGGATTGCAAAACCTTTTCGTAACGCGTTCATATGCTTTCAGCACAAAGATGTTAGAACGAAACTCCTCTCTTGTGTTTGTTCCCGTCTGTACCTTGTTGTTTTCTTTTTTCCATTTTGTCCCCTATGTGGCTTCTCGTGAAGATTGATGTTATCATTTAACTGAGAATATCATTCGTTCCTCTTGTTCGAATGATTTCATTTGTTCTTATTGTTCGAATGATTATTGTGAAGACTTGTTGCAATTCATTCCATTGATTCAGCTTATTCCTTTTGTCAATCAATTGCTGATTCGTGGTCATCTCTTACAGGATGGCTCCGAAAAGGGTTCCCAACGCTAACCCAGAGGGTGAAGAGGTTCCAGAACATCCTCCTTCCCCTCCTCCTCCGCCTGAGGCTTGGAGAGCAATTATGCAGACTACTGCCCAGAACACTCAGTTGATGATGCAGATGATGCAGCAAATGCAAGCTATGCAAGCTAATCAGGGTGTTCCAGGGAACCAAGGAAACTTCTTCCAGCAGCACCATGCTACCCTCAACCAGTTCCTGGCCAACAATCCTAAAGCTTTCAGTTACTGTGTCGACCCTCTTGATGCTGAGGATTGGTTGACCGACATAAAGAAGCATTTTGAGTGCAGTAACATGAAGGAAGATGATTATGTGAAGTTTGCAGCCTTCCAACTGAAAGATCAAGCAGCTGACTGGTGGCAGCAGTACAAAGACTCCAGGCCGGGTCAAGTGATCTCTTGGGAGAATTTCTGCAAGGATTTCCGTTCGCACCACATTCCTACAAGTGTCATTGAGGGTATGCGTGAGCAATTCCGCAACCTGAAGCAGGGCTCCATGACAGTCTATCAGTATAATGTCAAGTTCCAAAACCTCGCTCGCTATGCTAAGCAAGACATTCCTGATGCCAAGAGTAAAATCTATCAGTTCCGTGGAGGTCTCAAAGATGAACTTCAGCTTGCTCTCACTTTGTTCGAGCCCGATGAATTCGACAAGTTCTATAACATGGCTTTGAAACAAGAAGCAGCTCAGCTTAAGATGGAGGCTTCTAAGAAGAGAATTCGAGATGCTGTTCACTCTTCCTCTTCGTCTCAGATGGTCTCGAAGCATCAGAAATTTTGGCTTCCTCCTCCTCCAGTGATTCGAGCTCCCTACAACAACCCCAACAACTCCAACAACAAGAACTCTAGTGGTCGTGGTTTCTCCCACCCACCCAACTCCAACAAGCAGTCCAAGCAACAGTTCCAAGCTCCAAGACTAAGTGCTCCTCCTACCCATCCGCTTTCTGAGGTGACTTGCTACAAGTGTGGCCAGAAGGGTCATTATTCCAACAAGTGCAACAACCCAAGGCGCCTTCCGCCTCCTCCTCCTGTCGGTACCGCTATGGTCAAGCATGATCCAAAGGCAGCAAGGGTCAATCTGATGAATGCAACACAAGCGGAGACTTCTTCTGATGTCATTTTGGGTAACCTTCCAGTTAACTCTTTTCCAGCTAAAGTGTTATTTGATTCGGGTGCTTCATGTTCTTTCATGTCTCAACCATTTGCATCCAAGTATAATGTTGACATCAAAAGCTTGCCAAGGGAGTTATCAGTTATTTCTCCGGGGAGACGAATGCATTCCAGTATATATGCTCCGAATGTTTCTATTCGCATGGGCGATTATCGATTCTTGGCTTCTCCGGTGATTCTCGGCAATTATGACATCGACCTCATCCTCGGAATGGATTGGCTTTCTCAGCATGATGCTCACATTGATTGTGCTCAAAAAGAAGTCAAGTTGACTCATTCTGATGAAGATGTGATTATCTTCGCCTCCAGGGATAATACTATCCGGCTTTTCTCTCTTAATGATAAGGGCAAAATTAATGCCATAAATCAAATTCCGGTGGTGAACGAATATCAAGACGTCTTTCCTGAAGAACTCCAGGCATGCCTCCACACCGTCAGGTGGAGTTTGTCATCGAACTCGAGCCGGGTACTGAGCCTGCATGCCGGCGTCCGTACAAGCTCTCTCCGGATGAATTGAAGAAGCAGCTTGATAAGCAGGAGAGTATGGGTCTCATCAGACCTAGTACGTCTCCGTGGGGCTGTGGTGTCTTATTTGTCAAGAAGAAAGATGGCACGGAGCGTCTCTGTGTTGACTACCGGCCATTGAACAAGAAGACGATTAAGAACAAGTATCCGCTCCCCAACATCAATGAACTCTTTGAGCAGCTCAAAGGAGCTAAAGTGTTCTCTAAGCTTGACCTCCGAATGGGCTATCATCAAATTCGAATTCGCGAGGAAGACATTCCCAAGACGGCCTTCAGAACGAGCTACGGTTCATATAAATATACCGTCATGTCCTTCGGTCTCGCCAATGCTCCTCCTACCTTTTCAAGGATGATGCATTACATCCTCAACCCCTATACTGGCGAGTTTGTGCTTGTGTATCTGGATGATATTCTGGTGTTTTCCAAGAATGAAGAAGATCACGAAAAGCACTTACGTCTGGTTCTTGATCGACTCCGAGAGCATAAATTCTATGCCAAGTTCTCCAAGTGCGAGTTTTGGCTCGATAAGGTTTTGTACCTGGGCCACATCATCTCAGCTGACGGCATTGCGGTTAATCCCGAGAAAGTTGAAGCAATTGTCAACTGGGAGGCTCCTCAGAACGTCAAGCAGCTCCGCAGTTTTCTGGGTCTTGCCAGCTATTGCAGAAGGTTTGTTGAGAACTTCTCCAAGATTGCCAAGCCTCTTTCCAACCTGCTTCAGAAGAATGTCAAATACTTTTGGTCTCCAGAGTGTGAAGTGGCATTCAAAACCCTCAAAGATAAGCTTGTCTCTGCTCCAGTTCTGACTCCTCCGGATGAATCCAAGCCCTATGAAGTTTTCTGTGATGCTTCTCTTCAAGGTCTTGGTGGTGTGCTTATGCAAGATAAGAGAATTGTGGCGTACACTTCTCGTCAGCTAAAGCCAAGTGAGAAGAACTATCCCACACATGATCTCGAGCTAGCAGTTGTGGTACATGCTCTGATTACGTGGAGACATCTGTTGTTGGGCAGAAAGGTCGACATCTTCACTGATCACAAGAGCTTGAAGTACATCTTCACACAGCCGCATCTGAACCTCCGTCAGACTCGTTGGGTTGAAATGATCCAAGAGTACAATCCCAGCATTGAATACACTCCTGGCAAGGCGAATGTGATTGCAGATGCTTTGAGCAGAAAGGCATATTGCAACAGCCTTCTTATCAAGCCGTACCAGCCTGAGCTTTGTGAAGCAATCAGGAAACTCAACCTCCAAGTTGTTCCGCAGGGTTTTCTTGCAAATCTCCAAATTGCTCCTACCTTGGAAGATCAAGTCCGTGAGGCCCAGCTCAGTGATACCATGGTGAAGAAGGTGAAACATGGCATTGCAAAGGGCACTCCAAAATACAAGTGCTTCCGTGTTGATGAGAGAGATACCTTGTTCTTCGAGGACAGACTCGTTGTTCCCAAAGGTGATCTCAGGAAGCTCATAATGGAAGAAGCTCATGATTCTCTCCTTTCCATTCATCCTGGCAGTTCCAAGATGTATCAAGACCTCAAGCAGTCTTACTGGTGGACACGCATGAAAAGGGAGATTGCCCAATTCGTGAATGAATGTGATGTATGCAAAAGAGTGAAAGCAGAACATCAACGTCCAGCCGGTCTTCTCCAACCTCTTCCTATTCCCGAGTGGAAGTTCGACCACATTGAAATGGACTTCGTCACTGGCTTTCCTAAATCCAAGCGAGGAAATGATGCTATCTTTGTGGTGATTGACAAGCTTACCAAAGTCGCTCACTTTCTTCCAGTCAAAGAATCAATCAATGCAGCTCAACTTGCAGAGCTGTACACTTCCAGAATTGTGTCCCTACATGGCATTCCTCAAGTGATATCCTCAGACCGTGGAAGCTTGTTCACATCAAGGTTCTGGGACTCCTTTCAGTCCGCCATGGGCACTAAGATCAGGTTCAGCACTGCTTTTCACCCTCAGACTAGTGGTCAAGTCGAGCGGGTGAATCAGATTCTAGAAGACATGCTCAGAGCCTGTGTCATCTCCTTCGGCATGAAATGGGAAGACTGCCTCCCATTTGCTGAGTTCTCTTACAACAACAGCTTTCAAGCAAGTGCAGGCAAAGCACCGTTTGAAATTCTCTATGGCAGAAAGTGCCGTACCCCTCTCAACTGGTCTGAAACAGGCGAACGTCAACTTCTTGGCAATGACTTGATCTCAGAAGCCGAAGAAATGTGCAAAGTCATACGTGAGAATCTCAAGGCCGCTCAGTCGCGTCAGAAGAGCTACTATGACGGAAAACATCGTGATTTGGCATTCAACATCGATGATCATGTCTATCTCTGAGTTTCTCCGATGAAAGGCACCCAAAGATTCGGTATCAAAGGAAAACTTGCTCCTAGATACGTCGGGCCTTTCAAGATTCTGGGCAAAAGAGGCGACCTAGCCTATCAACTTGAGCTCCCTCCAAACTTCGCCAATGTTCATGATGTCTTCCATGTGTCTCAACTTCGCAAATGCTTCAAGGCACCTGAGCGCATGATTCCGTTTGAAGAGATTGATCTTCAACAAGACCTGTCCTACAGAGAGCATCCAGTTGCAATTCTCGAGGAAACCGAACGCAAGACCCGCAACAAGTCCATCAAGTTTCTGAAAGTCAAGTGGTCACATCACACCGACCGAGAAGCTACCTGGGAACGAGAAGATCATCTTCGTTCCGAGTACCCTTCCTTTTTCCAGTCCTAGATCTCGGGACGAGATCTTTTTGTAGTAGAGGAGAGTTTGTAATGCCCCGGATGTAATACTTTCCCTTTTGGGCATATAATATATCTCCGGCTTCATCTATTTCCATTCCGGGTTCCTTGTCTTTCGGGTTTCGTCGTTTTGTTGTGTGAGTGTGTGGCATTCATTCATATCATGTAGACATGTGCATTGCATTGCATTTGTGTTGTCGGTTGCATCCGGTTCCGCGTGTTTCTTCCCGTTGTCCGTTTCGCGTTCCGGAGCTCCCTCACGTGTCCGTGTCGTCCCGTAGGCCTACTTTCGTGTTTGGCCGTGTAACGTTACCGGTTTGGCGCGAGACTTGTTGTGTGTTGTTGTTTTGTTGTGTGTAACCCGCCTGTCAAATCTCGTCGCGTTTCGAGTCCGTTTGCTCCTCCAACAGTTATTTGTGTGGGCTCAAAGTGCCTCCACTTTGAGGCCCAGAACACCCCCTCTAACAGCCCACCATCCACTCCTAACCACTTCTATCATCTAGGCCATCAAAATCTGATCCGGTGGCCGAAAACCGCACTCCATTTGGACAACCCTAGCTCCCTATGCCTATAAAAACGTCTTCCCCGTCCAATTTTCGGGCAAAAAACCCTAGTCCCACCTCCTCCACCGCCGCCGGATGTGTCCGGACGGACCGGACGTGTCCGCCGCCGCCCCCTCGACCAACCAGGAGGCGACACGTCACCGGCTCCCTCTCTCTCCTCCCGCGGCCCGCCGGCGCCCGCGTGCGGCCTGCCCGGCCCGAACCGCCGCCGCCTGAGGCCTCCCGCGCCGCCGCCGCCGGGAACACCACCGCCGGCCCCGCAGGGCGCCGCCGCCGCCGAGAACACCACCGCCGCCCGGATGCCTCACCGCCTCCTCGCGCCGCCCCCTCTCGCCGGCGAGGGTGCCTCGCCGGGCCCCGCCGTCCCGCCGGTCGTCGCCTCCCGCAGCTCGAGCCGCGCCAGCCGCCGGCCTCGCGGGGGATCCAGCCGCCCCGTCGCCGTTCCGGGAGCACCTAGCGGGCCGGGCGCCAATCCAGGCGGCCCGTTAGCCGCCCCGCCCGAGGCCCGTTAGGGATCCGTCCCCGCCTGCAACCCTAGCGGGTCCAGTCCGTTAGCGGGTGGGCCGCGCCCGGGATCCGCCGGCCCGATCCGCGTCAGATCCGCTTCAGCCCGTGTTGACCGACCCGTTTGACCCGGATATGGAGGTAGTCCCTCCGTTTTCCTCTAAGTCTGTAGATTTCTTAGTTTCTGGTGCCTTTTTCAATTGAGGATAACTTTGTGTGTGTATGTCCGATTCGTGCGTATGATATGTCCAGACGTTCGTGGGATCGTGCTCTACGTTTTATCAGTTGTTGTCATGCATGTTAGAGATCATCTAGGTGCTTGTTTTGCTGTTGCAAGAGTGCATCATGATATAAACTGCTGCTATGTGTTATTTTTATGCCACCTTTGCCATGTGATATCTTTTAGCTCGTTTGTCCAAATGATGCAAATGACATGTCCACGTGTTCGTCTTGCCATGCTCTACGTGTTGCTTGTGATAGGTTGCATGGTAGATTTATTATTGCCTTGTTATCATCGTTGCAAAGTGCCATGTGGCTGTAATGTGTTTTCACTTGTTATGAAATGCCATCTTGTTGAGCTCGTTGCAATCGTTGTGTTCACCTCAATGATGCATGCTTGTGTGTTTCGGGATCACCTTCATGTGTACTTTGATGAGGTGCTTACCTTTTGCCATGATTAGTTTCGAGGTGACTTAAACATGCTCTTTTATATGCCATGATGATATTGCTGTTTTAGGACTTAGTGGATTTTCACTAAGTCTGAAATCTGTAACGTTCCGATGCCATGTTCGTGTGATGTTCTAGGACAAAGCATGATAGTTTTGGAGTGGTTTTTGATTGTTCCTTGTAGTATATATTGTTGTCTTTCCATTCATGTCCTCACATGTCCATTTGAGTGGCTGTAGCATGTTTATCTTTTGCTCCAAAGTTTCAATAAAATTCTGCTGCCAGAATTTTATTGTCAAGTTCAATATGTCCAAGATCATTGCTATTGATCCGTGACTCCGTTGGGGGTGCACCTTTGGACTTAGTTGCTGTAGTATATGTCTAGTTTGTGTTCATGCCCTTTTCCATGTTGTTTGGGTGCTGTAGCTCAATTATTTTGAGCTCCGAAGTTGCTATGTTGCTGTAATTTTCAGCTTTCGCTCAAAACTTGTTTCGGGCATAACTTTTAGCCCGTAACTCCGATTTCAGCGAATCTTATATCAAACTTGATTGTTTTTCCGTGTAGATTAATAATATCAGATTGTTATCATGTTTTGAGGTGATTTGCTTGAGTGATATTTTCCGTGCTCCGTGTGCATCCTTAGTGCATCCATCATGCATTCATCTTTTCCGAGTGCGCGTTGCATCTTGTTGATTGGTGCTTGGTGTGATTGTTTTGTTTAGAGCCGGAAGCTGAGACCGAGATCGAGTACGAGCACGAGGTTTCCCACGAGGTTGAGCACGAGGACCCTTCTTACGATCCGAACGACTTCTCTTCAGGCAAGATGACCGAACCCCGATAACATTACTATCTTTGCCTATTGCTAGTAGTCTCGATCTATAGTTTTGCCTCGATGCCCATGATCTTCTTGTCAGCCTCCTACTTCTAAACCATTGCCATGTTTAACCAACCTACCTATGCAAACCGTTGCTTGGCTAAGTACGCTTCGTTCAGCCCTTCTTATAGCATTGCTAGTTGCAGGTGAAGATCGAAGATGCTTGCTTCATGTTGAAGTTTGGTTGGGTTATATCACACTATATAAAATGCTTAAAATGAAATCATCTATATAATGGTAAGGGTGGAAGGCTAAGCCTTTTGCTTGGTGATTTGTTCCACTCATGCCGTTAGGAACCGTATAAACCGGTGTTATGTTCCTTGATTATGCGTTCCTAACACGGTTGGGGTGTATGGGACCCCCTCGATAAACCGCTAAGTGCTAAGTCTTTTCCAGCAAGTCCCAACATTGGTACTATTTGCCTAACAACTAAATAACTTGCATAGGGAGTAATTAACCCGAGTTCTTAATCAACCACCCCGGGCCAGTGCTCCTCATGAGTGTTGGTCCGAAACGGGGGTCCTGCGGGGTCACCACGAGGAAACTCGAGGATTGATATAAACCCGTAGCATCACCCATCCGGTCGTGTCCTGAGACTTAGATACGCGCGGCTACTATCAGGGTGTCGACACGCCGGGAGGATTTGCTGGATTAGCCTTACCTTAGCTCGGTATATCTTGAGCACGGGATTCCGAGGATACTCGGGTCTTCCCACTTTGGAGTTGCGACTCCGCGGATCGTGGGCTTGTAATGGGTCAAGTTGGAACACCCCTGCAGGGTTTGAACTTTCGAAAGCCGTGCCCGCGGTTATGTGGCAGATGGGAGCTTGTTAATTCCGGTTGTAGATAACTTGACACAATGTTACTAATACACTACCAGCGTGTGTTCCGTGACCGTCAATTTCCGAATAGGGATTCGGGAGTTGAACACGGAGGGGTTATGATTGTGGAGCTTGTAGCTAGGATCACTTCGTGATCACTTCTCGCCGAGGCTTTCTCTTCTCGCTCTCACTTACGTAAGCTAGATGCTAGTTGCTGCTGCAGACTTATTCTTTTCTTCAGCCTTATCCTCACCCAAAGGCTTTGATAGTCTTGTTACCCGGAGACGGGATTGCTGAGTCCTCTGTGGCTCACAGTTACTTCAGACACCAGATGCAGGTCCAGCTGTGAGCTATCCAGGTGATGGCACCGAGCTGGATTCGGAGTACGACGAGGAGCGTAGTCGGTACTATGTGCGATACCCGGATGATCAGTAGTGGAGACTCTTACTAGGATTCGATCCGCCTGTGGTTTATTTATCTGAGTTTGGTACTTTGACATTTGGATTTTGCCCTTAGAGGGTTGTGATGTTCTTAATGTATGATGTTTGAGACTTGTACTGTAATTCTGTGACGTGGCGAGTGTAAGCCAACTATTTTCTGTTTACTATCCCCTCTTTTACATGAGTTGTGCAAAGATTACCAAACTTGAGATTATTCTAGGATGGATTTATGCCTTTAAGTCGTGCCTCGACACGTAGGAGGTATAACTCCATCCTGGGCATTACAAGCCATCACTAGGTCTTTTAAGTCATCTTTGGTTGTTTTGTCGATGTCTAGGCATCACTAGGTCATTTAAGTCATCTTTGGTTGTTTTGTCGACGTCTAGGCATCACTAGGTCATTTTAGTCATCTTTGGTTGTTTTGTCGACGTCTAGGCATCACTAGGGCATTTTACTTATCTTTGGTTGTTTTGTCGACGTCTAGGCATCACTAGGGCATTTTAGGCATATTTGGTTGTTTTGTCGACATCTAGCCATCACTAGTTTCATTTAGGCATCTTTGGTTGTTTTGTCGACATCTAGCCATCACTAGGTTCATTTAGTCATCTTTGATTGTTTTGTCGACGTCTAGGCATCACTAGGGCATTTTAGTCATTTAGTGTGTTTGATTTGGGATACACAGTTGGCGATTGTCACTACCATATTAATACCTTGCAGCAAACTATACCCATACATTTTGGGCATATCTACTCATCAAACAGTCGTACGCCCTTGTACACCTTAGAACATTGTTAGATGTGTGGGCATGGGAAGTATCGGGACATACACATGTACATAGACTAAGTTTGTGTGGAGACATTTCTCTTGGGTCAACTAGCAAAATAAATTGAAATTCTTCCAAAAGAAAAGGGAAGGACAAAGCTTTAGAGTTTTTGCAGAGGCCGGAGCTCAAGCTCCTTTTCTAAAAAAAAAAGCTTTAGAGTTTTGAGATGTTCCCCGATCATTACGCCAAAGAGGCCGAACAAGTGAAGACGCATATTTGTATTTCCCAAAATCTCTCAGGCCTAACTAACTATTTGTTTAGTGATCGAGCAAAGACATAATGATCGTTCAATGTGAATCGTATATGCATGTTTGCAGTTTTCCTTACGATGAATTAAGCATGACGACTCATTCACCATCAATATCATTTTGTGGCATGGATCCTCCAAAACGTATGTGCTACCTGGGATGGTCTCGCTTCAAAATCACTAGCTTATAAATAAAGGTGAAATGATTGATATCTGAAGAGAAGGGTACTAGATGCAAGTACGAAAAAGTTGAATGCCTAGAGAGAGAGAGAGCACAACAAAGTTAAGATAGAGTTAATGCTTGCAGAGAAGAAATTGAATTTACTGTTGCAAGCCTAGTTCTTATCTTTCTTTTTAGAGTAAATTGCAGAAAACCACCAGTTTGAAGGCGAGGTTAGCAGAAATCACTGCGTTACAGTTTTGTTGCAAAAAACACCACCTCTAGCGTAAACAATTTGCAGAAAGCACTGATCGGCGGATCGGGCACCGATAAGTGGTATTATGACAGGTGGGTCCCGTTTTTTGCCGACGTGGCACTGTCGGCCGGTCCGACAGCCGTTAGACGCCGTTAGACGGCGTAAGACGGCGCTCTCGCCTCGGCAATAAGACAGCCGTTGCGCACTCTACTCCTCCTCTAGCTCTTGCTCTTGTTTTCTCGCCGCCGCCGATCTGCTCCGCGTCGCGCCGCCGCCGCCGGCTCATCATGGTGTCCTGGAGTGAAAGCGACAGCAGCGAGCACACCTTGGAGTACGCCAGCTCTGGTTCTGACGACGGCAGAATCCAGGCAAATTCCTGGACCTAGGGATAGGGTTTGCTATAAGATTTGGGGATTTTTTTCCCTCAAAGGAGCTTCTGTGTATGGTAGTGAAATGTTATGCATTTCTTTGCAATCGCAGGTCCCTGATACAACCCAGGACTCCGATTTCGAGGGGCCTGAAGATGAACTGGTTGTTTTGTGCCATGGTCACGGGAAGGTAGCAGAGAGGCGTGTTGCTTTTGAAGGAATTGTAATTGGCAGGAGGTTTCTCTGTTGCTCTGAGAAGGTAAATGCTACTAAGTGACAGCACAGTCATGGTTTAGTATGAGGATAGTGTGGAGTCAGTCATTGTTTATTCTTAGGGGAGTGTTTAGACAATCATTTTATAATTAAAGGACAGTGGATGCATGGGTTAGTTAATTCATAATAGCAGCACATCATTGTATAATTGAGAGCAGAACATCAGTGCTTTCTTTATGATGTACCTTTAGCTTGGAAGATTTTAAATATGGTATCTTTAGCTTTGGTTCTGATGAAAGTTTTTAATATGGTTTAGAATACTACCTTATTTCGGGAAGGTAGAAACTGTGGACTGGTTCAATGGATTGATCCTGCTTGGCCCAATACCCTAGAGAATGCATTGCACAAGTTATGGTTGATGTATGAAGAGAGCAAGAGACAGAGGACTGAGGACAATTTGATGAATTCTTTTGCTGTTCATAACCTGACCCAAGAGAAGAATAAGCTGCAAGCCAGCTATGAGAAGCTGGTTGAAGATGTCAATGCACTTGTGGATGCCCAGCAACATAGGGTAGAGATAGAAAAGAATGATGCTGAAACCAATAAGTTGCAGGAGAAGTATGACACGGTGAAGAACCTGGCAGCTGCTCAGGGCAGTGTCATTAGGAACATGAAGCTCAAGCTAGCTGAAGAGAGGAAGAACTTGCAGTTCCAAATTGATGAGCTGCAGAAGATTGTTGAAGAGAGCTATGTGAAGCTGCAGGAGAACAATGTGAAGCTGCAGGAGAGCAATTTGAAGCTGCAGGAGAGCAATGTGAAGCTGGAGGAGAGCAATGTGAAGCTGGAGGAGAGCAATTTGAAGCTGCAGGGGATCAAGGCAATCCTAAATGAATGATCAAGAGTGCACTACCATTTGGCATTTGCTTACTTTTGTAGGGTGTGGTTGTGATGTGCTGTAATGAGATTATGGTTTAAATTTCCCGAACTATGGATCTGTAATGTAGTAATCTAGTAGAATCTAGTAGTATGATTATGTATGGAATTACTGCTAAATGTGATGCTATTTAGAGTTGATGAATGAAATCCCATCTGTTTATAATTTATGTGTTTGAGCCATCAAATACAGTGTTTAGGTAGATATGGTGGTTTTGTGGACATATAGCCTTCACTAGGTTTATCTGGCATTATGATGGTTTTGTCGACATCTAGCCATCACTAGGTTCATTTAGGCATATTTGGTTATTTTGCCGACATCTAGCCATCATTAGGTTCATTTAGGCATCTTTGGTTGTTTTGTCGACGTCTAGGCATCACTAGGTCATGTAAGTCATCTTTGGTTGTTTTGTCGACGTCTAGGCATCACTAGGTCATTTTAGTCATCTTTGGTTGTTTTGTCGACGTCTAGGCATCACTAGGGCATTTTACTCATCTTTGGTTGTTTTGTCGACGTCTAGGCATCACTAG
>LR738715.1:811535371-811579862 GCA_902687465.1 Secale cereale | reverse complement strand
GCCATCACTAGGTTCATTTAGGCATCTTTGGTTGTTTTGTCGACATCTAGCCATCACTTGGTTCATTTAGTCATATTTGGTTGTTTTGTCGACATCTAGGCATCACTAGGGCATTTTAGTCATCTTTGGTTGTTTTGTCGACGTCTAGCCATCACTAGGTTCATTTAGGCATCTTTGGTTGTTTTGTCGACATCTAGCCATCACTAGGTTCATTTAGTCATCTTTGGTTGTTTTGTCGACGTCTAGGCATCACTAGGGCATTTTAGTCATCTTTGGTTGTTTTGTCGACGTCTAGGCATCACTAGGTGTATGATAAACTCATCATCACAAATTGTAAAATATCTGAAGCATCATAGCATAACAACTTCACTTAAACATCTAAATTGCATGACCATGACACTAGTTTGACATAACCAAACTGACCACCACAATAGTTTGACACTAGTTTGGCATCATCACAATAGTTTCCACACATCCAAATAGATCATCATCACAAGAGTTTTCACACACACACCTAAAATGCATCATTCCCATGGAGCACCTGAAGCAGTCAAGTAATCTCTAATTTTCTGGGTGGGCTTCCTGATTCTCTGGGAAACACCAGTTGGCCTTGGAGGCAAAAAAGATGCCCTAGCTCCCTTTGCATCAGCTGAAGTTCTAGTGGCCCTCTTTGGTGGTGTAGTAGAAGCAGCAGAGGAGGCCCTCTTTGGTGGTGCAGTAGAAGCAGCAGAAGAGGCCCTCTTTGCTGGTGCAGTAGAAGCAACAGAAGAGGCCCTCTTTGCTGGTCCAGGTGCAGTTGCAGAAGCACTCTGGTAATGGCATTTAAAAGGCCCTGTGTGTGACAGTACATAAAACTTATTATCTAAAAGTAAAAACAAGAAAGTCATTACAAGAAAGTAAATACAACTTATTACCTTCTGCCTATCTGAAATGATTGTGTAGTTCCCAAACTTGCCAGATTCTCCACCTAATGCTTGTCTCAACTGGTATAAAAACCAGGTCCAGGAGTTAGTGTCCTCCGTATCAACAATTCCAAAAGCAATGGGAAAATATTATTGTTCCCATCTCTTCCAGTGGCAGCTAGAATTTGTTGACCAGTTGTCAGCTTGATGAAACAACCATCCAGACCTACAACAAATAAATGAGGTCATAAATGATTAGCACATGAAAACAAAGATTAGTAGCACTTAGCACAAATACTATGGACTTACCTATTAATGGTCTGCAGCCATTGAGAAACCCTTCTTTGCATCCATTCAAGCATATGAACAGTCCATGAAACCTAGGGTTAGTGCTTGGATGCAACTTCAGGTATCTTGTTGTGACAATGCATCTTGAACCTGGATTAGTATCCAACACAGCCTGTAAATAATCCCTAATCCTGGTGTACTGGGCTTTCTGATCTCCTAACACAACAGTCTTTGCTGCCCTCTTTGCCCTGTATGCCATGTCTTTAGATATTTCCACACCATACTTGCTCTTTGCACTATTAATAATAGTTGTGATTGTTGTGCATGGGTCATTTCTGATAGCATCCTCACAGAATTTTGAAACCCACTTTGCAGTGACTTTAGTGTTCTCTGACACAGAAGGGCATGTGTGCACCAAATACAGCTTCCTAATTGTAAATGACTTCTCATTTGCAATCTGAGAAGCTGCTATGTAGAAGGGGCATTGCTCATCTATACAGTGTGCTATCACCCTATCACTGCAGTTTTTGTGGTAGACAAAGTTCCTGTTTTGAGCAATGTGCAGGGTTTGCAGTGCAGTTCTGAACTGGTACACATTTAGGAAGCAAAGATGCTTCACAAATTGCTCCTCTGGATGAGCTCTGTGCTCATCAAACCATACCCTCTTCTTCATCTTCTTTGCTCTGCTTTTCCTACCATTGGGCAAAAAAAATGCCAATGCCTCAGCACCATCATCATCTTCCACACCAAGGTCTTGTGGTATCTTCTCCTCATCAGATGATGGAATCCATTCATCCTCAAAGATGTGTTCTATACTCCCATGTGAATTGCTTGTAGGGCCTCTTCTTTGTGTCTTGGCCCTCTTCTTCTTTGGTATATCTTGCCCTAGCTCATCCTCTTGTTTTTTTCCTCCAATTCCTCCTCCTCCTCATCCTCTAAATCCTCTTCTTCAGCTTCTAGCACATACAGCTCTGAAGGAAATATGCCCTAGAGGCAATAATAAAGTTATTATTTATTTCCTTATATCATGATAAATGTTTATTATTCATGCTAGAATTGTATTAATCGGAAACTTAATACATGTGTGAATATATAGACAAAACAGAGTGTCCCTAGTATGCCTCTACTAGACTAGCTCATTGATCAAAGATGGTTATGTTTCCTAGCCATAGACATGAGTTGTCATTTGATCAATGGGATCACATCATTAGGAGAATGATCTGATGGACAAGACCCATCCGTTAGCTTAGCACTATGATCGTTTAAGTTTTACTGCTATTGCTTTCTTCATGACTTATACATGTTCCTATGACTATGAGATTATGCAACTCCCGAATACCGGAGGAACACTTTGTGTGCTACCAAACGTCACAACGTAATTGGGTGATTATAAAGGTACTCTACAGGTGTCTCCGAAGGTACTTGTTGGGTTGGCGTATTTCGAGATTAGGATTTGTCACTCCGATTGTCGGAGAGGTATCTCTGGGCCCACTCGGTAATGCACATCACTATAAGCCTTGCAAGCATTGCAGCTAATGAGTTAGTTGCGGGATGATGTATTACGGAACGAGTAAAGAGACTTGTTGGTAACGAGATTGAACTAGGTATTGAGATACCGACGATCGAATCTTGGGCATGTAACATACCGATGACAAAGGGAACAATGTATGTTGTTATGCGGTTTGACCGATAAAGATCTTCGTAGAATATGTGGGAGCCAATATGAGCATCCAGGTTCCGCTATTGGTTATTGACCGGAGACGTGTCTCGGTCATGTCTACATAGTTCTCGAACCCGTAGGGTCCGCACGCTTAAGGTTTCGATGATAGTTTTATTATGAGTTTATGAGTTTTGATGTACCGAAGGAGTTCGGAGTCCCGGATGAGATCGAGGGCATGAAGAGGAGTCTCAAAATGGTCGAGACGTAAAAATCGATATATTGGACGACTATATTCGGACATCGGAAAGGTTCCGAGTGATTCGGGTATTTTCGGAGTACCGGGGAGTTACGGGAATAGAGGAGAGAGGCCAAAAGGAAGGAGGCGTGCACCCCCCTTCTGGTCCGAATTGGACAAGGGGTGCAGCCCCCTTTTCCTTCTCCCTCTCCCCCTCTTTCCTTCTCTCCTACTCCGGAAAGGAAAGGGCAATCCTACTAGGACTTGGGAGTCCTAGTAGGACTCCCCACACTTGGTGCGCCCCCTCTAGGGCCGGCCTCTCCCTCCCTCCTTTATATACGGGGGCAAGGGGGCACCTCTAGACACAACAATTGATCTCTTGATCTCTTAGCCGTGTGCGGTGCCCCCCTCCACCATAGTTCTCCTCGATAAATATTGTAGCGGTGCTTAGGCGAAGCCCTGCGACGGTAGAACATCAAGATCGTCACCACGCCGTCGTGCTGACGGAACTCTCCCTCGACACTCGGCTGGATCGGAGTTCGAGGGACGTCATCGAGCTGAACGTGTGCTAGAACTCGGAGGTGCCGTAGTTTCGGTGCTTGATCGGTCGGGCCGTGAAGACGTACGACTACATCAACCGCGTTGTTCTAACGCTTCCGCTTTCGGTCTACGAGGGTACGTAGACTCACTCTCCCCTCTCGTTGCTATGCATCTGGTAGATAGATCTTGCGTGATCGTAGGAAAATTTTAAAATACTACGTTCCCCAACAGTGGTATCAGAGCCAGGTCTATGCGTAGATGATATGCACGAGTAGAACACAAGTGAGTTGTGGACGATACTAGTCATACTGCTTACCAGCATGTCATACTTTGATTCGGTGGTATAGTTGGATGAAGCGGCCCGGACCGACATTACGCGTACGCTTACGCGAGACTGGTTCTACCGACGTGCTTCGCACACAGGTGGCTGGCGGGTGTCAGTTTCTCCAACTTTAGTTGAATCAAGTGTGGCTACGCCCGGTCCTTGTGAAGGTTAAAACAGCACATACTTGACGAAATATCGTTGTGGTTTTGTATGCGTAGGTAAGAACGGTTCTTACTAAGCCCGTACCAGCCACGTAAAACTTGCAACAACAAAGTAGAGGACGTCTAACTTGTTTTTGCAGGGCATGTTGTGATGTGATATGGTCAAGACATGATGAGTTATACGGTTTTGTATGAAATGATCATGTTTTGTAAAGTTATCGGCAACTGGCAGGAGCCATATGGTTGTCGCTTTATTGTATGAAATGCAATCGCCATGTAATTGCTTTACTTTATCACTAAGCGGTGGCGATAGTCGTAGAAGCAATAGTTGGCGAGACGACAACGATGCTACGATGGAGATCAAGGTGTCGCGCCGGTGATGAAGGTGATCATGACGGTGCTTTGGAGATGGAGATCAAAAGCACAAGATGATGATGGCCATATCATGTCACATATTTTGATTGCATGTGATGTTTATCTTATTATGCTTCTTATTTTGCTTAGTTCGACGGTAGCATTATAAGATGATCCCTTACTAAATTTCAAGGTATAAGTGTTCTCCCTGAGTATGCACTGTTGTGAAAGTTCGTCGTGCCGAGACACCACGTGATGATCGGGTGTGATAAGCTCTACGTTCAAATACAACGGGTGTAAGCCAGTTTTGCACACGCAGAATACTCGGGTTAAACTTGACGAGCCTAGCATATGCAGATATGGCCTCGGAACACTGGAGACCGAAAGGTCGAGCGTGAATCAAATAGTAGATATGATCAACATAAGATGTTCACCATTGAAACTACTCCATGCCACGTGATGATCGAACATGGTTTAGTTGATTTGGATCACGTGATCATTTAGATGACTAGAGGGATGTCTATCTAAGTGGGAGTTCTTAAGTAATATGATTAAATTGAACTTTAATTTATCATGAACTTAGTCCTCGTAGTATTAGCATATCTATGTTGTAGATCAATAGCTCGCGATGTTGCTCCCCGTTTATTTTCTATATGTTCCTAGAGAAAACTAAGTTGAAAGATGTTAGTAGCAATGATGCGGCATTGTTCCGTGATCTGAGGATTATCCTCATTGCTGCACAGAGAATTATGTCCTTGATGCACCGCTAGGTGACATACCTATTGCAGGAGTAGATGTAGACATTATGAACGTTTTGACAAAAGCTCGGTATGATGACTACTTGATAGTTTAAGTGCACCATGCTTTATGGCTTAGAACCGGGACTTCAAAAACGTTTTGAACGCCACGGAGCATATAAGATGTTCCAAGATTTGAAATTAGTATTTCATACTCATGCCCGTGTCGAGAGGTATAAGACTTCTGACAGTACTTTGCCTACAAGATGGAGGAGAATAGCTCAACCAGTGAGCATGTGCTCAGATTGTCTGGGTACTACAATTACTTGAATCAAGTGGGAGTTAATCTTCCAGATAAGATAGTAATTGGCAAAGTTCTCTAGTCACTATCACCAAGTTAGTAGAACTTTGTGATGAACTATAATATGCAAGGGATGACGAAAGGAATTCCCGAGCTCTTCGCAATGCTGAAGTCGGCGAAGGTAGAAATCATGAAAAAGCATCAAGTGTTGATGGTTAACAAGACCACTTGTTTCAAGTAAAGGGCAAAGGGATAGAAGGGGAACTTCAAGAAGAATGACAAGCAAGTTGTCACTCCCGTGAAGAAACCCAAAGCTAAAACTCAAGCCTGAAACTAAGTGCTTCTACTGCAAAGGAAATGGTCACTGGAAGTGGAACTGCCCTAGATACTTGGCGGATAAGAAGGATGGCAAAGTGAACAAAGGTATATTTTGATATACAGATTATTGATGTGTACTTTACTAGTGTTCATAGCAATCCCTGGGTATTTGATACCAGTTCAGTTGCTAAAATTAGTAACTCGAAACGAGAATTGCAGAATGAACAGAGACTAGTTAAAGGTGAAGTGACGATGTGTGTTGGAAGTGGTTCCAAGATTGATATGATCATCATCGCACACTCCCTATACTTTCGGGATTAGTGTAAAACCTAAATAAATGTTATTTGGCATTTGCGTTGAGGATGAATATGATTTGATCATATTTGTTGCAATACGGTTATTCATTTAAAGTCATAGAATAATTGTTATTCTGTTTACATGAATAAAACCTTCGATGGTCATACACCCAATGAAAATAGTTTGTTGGATCTCGATCGTGGTGATACACATATTCATAATATTGAAGCCAAAAGATGCAAGGTTAATAATGATAGTGCAACTTATTTGTGGCACTGCTGTTTAGGTCATAATGGTGTAAAGCGCATGAAGAAACTCCATAGTGATGGACTTTTGGAATCACTTGATTATGAATCACTTGGTGCTTGCGAACCATGCCTCATGGGCAAGATGACTAAAACTCCGTTCTCCGGAACAATGGAGCGAGCAACAGATTTGTTCGAGATCATACATACAGATGTATGTGGACCAATGAGTGTTGAAGCTCGCGGCGGGTATCGTTATTTTCTGACCTTCACTGATGATTTGAGCAGATATGGGTATATCTACTTAATGAAGCACAAGTCTAAAACATTTGAAAAGTTCAAAGAATTTCAGAGTGAAGTGGAGAATCATCGTAACAAGAAAATAAGAGTTTCTACGATATGATCGTAGAGGTAAAATATTTGAGTTAGCGAGTTTGGCCTTCAGTAAAAACAATGTGAAATAGTTTCACTACTCACGCCACCTGGAACACCATAGTGTAATGGTGTGTCCGAACGTCATAACCGTACTTTATTAGATATGGTGCGATCGATGATGTCTCTTACCGATCTACCACTATCGCTTTTGGGGTTATGCATTAGAGACAGATACATTCACGTTAAATAGGGCACCATCTAAATCCGTGGAGATGACACCGTATGAACTGTGGTTTGACGAGAAACCTAAGCTGTCATTTCTTTAAGTTTGGGACTGCGATGCTTATGTGAAAAAGTGTCAACATGATAAGCTCGAACCCAAATCGGAGAAGTAAATCTTCATAGGATACCCAAAAGAAACTGTTGGGTACACCTTCTATCACAGATCCGAAGGCAAGGTCTTTGTTGCTAAGAGTGGATCCTTTCTAGAGAAGGAGTTTCTCTCGAAAGAAGTGAGTGGGAGGAAAGTGGAACTTGATGAGGTAATTGTACCTTCTCCCGAATTGGATAGTAGTACATCACAGAAACTGGTTCCAGTGATTCCTACACCAATTAGTGAGGAAGCTAATGATGATGATCATGAAACTTCGGATCAAGTTACTGCTGAACTTCATAGATCAACCAGAGTACGTTCCGCACCAGAGTGGTACGGCAACCCGGTTCTGGAAGTCATGTTACTGGACCATGATGAACCTACGAACTATGAGGAAGCGATGATGAGCCCAGATTCCGCAAAATGGCTTGAGACCATGAAATCTGAGATGGGATCCATGTATGAGAACAAAGTGTGGACTTTGGTTGACTTGCCCGATGGTCGGCAAGCCATCGAAAATAAATGGATCTTCAAGAGGAAGACTGACGCTGACAGTAATGTTACTGTTTACAAAGCTCGACTTGTTGCGAAAGTTTTTCAACAAGTTCAAGGAGTTGACTACGATGAGACTTTCTCACCCGTAGCGATGCTTAAGTCTGTCCGAATCATGTTAGCAATTCCCGCATTTTATGAAATCTGGCAAATGGATAGCAAAACTGCATTCTTTAGTGGATTTATTAAAGAAGACTTGTATATGATGCAACCAGAAGGTTTTGTCAATCCTAAAGGTGCTAACAAAATGTGCAAGCTCCAGCGATCCATCTATGGACTGGTGCAAGCATCTCGGAGTTGGAATATACGCTTTGATAAGTTGATCAAAGCATATAGATTTATACAGACTTGCGGTGAAGCCTGTATTTACAAGAAGTGAGTGGGAGCACTACAACCTTTCTGATAAGTATATGTGAATGACATATTGTCGATCGGAAATGATTTAGAATTTTCTGGAAAGCATAAAGGAGTGTTTGAAAGGAGTTTTTCAAAGAAAGACCTTGGTGAAGCTGCTTACATATTGGGCATCAAGATCTATAGAGATAGATCAAGACGCTTGATAAGACTTTCGATGAGTACATACCTTGATATGATTTTGAAGTAGTTCAAAATGGATCAGTCAAAGAAGGAGTTCTTACCTGACTTGTAAGGTGTGAAGTTGAGTAAGACTCAAAGCCAGACCACGGCAGAAAAATATAGAGAGAATGAAAGTCATTCCCTATGCCTCAGCCATAGGTTCTATAAAGTATGCCATGCTGTGTACCAAATATGTCGTGTACCTTGCCATGAGTTTGTCAAGAGGGTACAATAGTGATCCAGGAGTAGATCACTGTACAGCGGTCAAAATTAGTCTTAGTAACTGGATGACTAAGAAAATGTTTCTCGATTATGGAGGTGATAAAGAGTTCGTCGTAAAGGGTTACGCCAATGCAAGCTTTGACACTAAATCCAGCTGACTCGAAGTATCAATCTGGATGCGTATTGAAAGTGGGAGCAATTAGCTAGAGTAGCTCCATGCAGAGCATTGTAGACACATAGACATTTGCGAAATACATACGGATCTGAATGTGACAGACCCGTTGACTAAACTTCTCTCACGAAGCAAAATATGATCACACCTTAGTACTCTTTGGGTGTTAATCACATAGCGATGTGAACTAGATTATTGACTCTAGTAAACCCTTTGGGTGTTAATCACATGACGATGTGAACTATCGGTGTTAAATCACATGGCAATGTGAACTAGATTATTGACTCTAGTACAAGTGGGAGACTGAAGGAAATATGCCCTAGAGGCAATAATAAATTTATTATTTATTTCCTTATATCATGATAAATGTTTATTATTCATGCTAGAATTGTATTAACCGGAAACTTAATACATGTGTGAATATATAGACAAAACAGAGTGTCCCTAGTATGCCTCTACTAGACTAGCTCATTGATCAAAGATGGTTATGTTTCCTAGCCATAGACATGAGTTGTCATTTGATCAATGGGATCACATCATTAGGAGAATGATCTGATGGACAAGACCCATCCGTTAGCTTAGCACTATGATCGTTTAAGTTTTACTGCTATTGCTTTCTTCATGACTTATACATGTTCCTATGACTATGAGATTATGCAACTCCCGAATACCGGAGGAACACTTTGTGTGCTACCAAACATCACAACGTAACTGGGTGATTATAAAGGTACTCTACAGGTGTCTTCGAAGGTACTTGTTGGGTTGGCGTATTTCGAGATTAGGATTTGTCACTCCGATTGTCAGAGAGGTATCTCTGGGCCCACTCGGTAATGCACATCACTATAAGCCTTGCAAGCATTGCAGCTAATGAGTTAGTCGCGGGATGATGTATTACGGAACGAGTAAAGAGACTTGTTGGTAACGAGATTGAACTAGGTATTGAGATACCGACGATCGAATCTCGGGCATGTAACATACCGATGACAAAGGGAACAATGTATGTCGTTATGCGGTTTGACCGATAAAGATCTTCGTAGAATATGTGGGAGCCAATATGAGCATCCAGGTTCCGCTATTGGTTATTGACCGGAGACGTGTCTCGGTCATGTCTACATAGTTCTCGAACCCGTAGGGTCCGCACGCTTAAGGTTTCGATGATAGTTTTATTATGAGTTTATGAGTTTTGATGTACCGAAGGAGTTCGGAGTCCCGGATGAGATCGGGGGCATGACGAGGAGTCTCAAAATGGTCGAGACGTAAAAATCGATATATTGGACGACTATATTCGGACATCGGAAAGGTTCCGAGTGATTCGGGTATTTTCGGAGTACCGGGGAGTTACGGGAATAGAGGAGAGAGGCCAAAAGGAAGGAGGCGTGCACCCCCCTTCTGGTCCGAATTGGACAAGGGGTGCAGCCCCCTTTTCCTTCTCCCTCTCCCCCTCTTTCCTTCTCTCCTACTCCGGAAAGGAAAGGGCAATCCTACTAGGACTTGGGAGTCCTAGTAGGACTCCCCACACTTGGTGCGCCCCCTCTAGGGCCGGCCTCTCCCTCCCTCCTTTATATACGGGGGCAAGGGGGCACCTCTAGACACAACAATTGATCTCTTGATCTCTTAGCCGTGTGCGGTGCCCCCCTCCACCATAGTTCTCCTCGATAAATATTGTAGCGGTGCTTAGGCGAAGCCCTGCGACGGTAGAACATCAAGATCGTCACCACGCGTCGTGCTGACGGAACTCTCCCTCGACACTCGGCTGGATCGGAGTTCGAGGGACGTCATCGAGCTGAACGTGTGCTAGAACTCGGAGGTGCCGTAGTTTCGGTGCTTGATCGGTCGGGCCGTGAAGACGTACGACTACATCAACCGCGTTGTTCTAACGCTTCCGCTTTCGGTCTACGAGGGTACGTAGACTCACTCTCCCCTCTCGTTGCTATGCATCTGGTAGATAGATCTTGCGTGATCGTAGGAAAATTTTAAAATACTACGTTCCCCAACAAGCTCATCATCCACCTCTGAGTCAAACATTTCCTCAACATCTGTGTCCCCTTCAAAATGAAGTTCTGGGTCATTTCTTTGTCTTCTCATCTCCTCAAGCCTAGCTATGATATCAACATATTCTATGGGTTCATCATCATCACTGTCATATTCATTGTCCATCACTGCAGCTCTCCTATTAAAAGAAATCTCTCTTTCTTTCTTGTTCTTCCTAAACAATTCAATTTCCTTTCTCCTTTTCTCCTCCAAATCTTGCTCTATTAACAGCTGCTCCTCAGTCACATGGTATTCTTCCACTTCTCCATCACCTAAAGCAGGTTGCAGAGTGAAATTAATTCTGCTCTGTTGTGTGGCAAACTGCAATGGAATTGGCTCTTCTTCCCCTCCTGCAGCACAACTCTCACCTTCTATATGCACATTTCCAGCATTGAACAAAACTCCCTCATCATCAATCTGGTACAATTTGGGCTCTCCAATTTGTTCTATTGGGGTCTGCACCTCAATGACATTAACACTGGTATTTATATTGGGAACTTTCTCTGCACTGGACCTAACTACTGTCACATTCAATATCTTGTTATTCTGTTGTGCTATGTGATCTGAAATTTGCTCTAACTTATCATCATCATCTATTTCTTCTATTCCTTCAATCCCTAGCCCAGGATCCCTCACATAGTACATATAATCCCTAAAACCATACCCTTCTGTCTCCATCAGTGCTACCAAATTGTAATATGTGATGTCTGACATCATCATACTTCTTTCAATATTATCTCTATCATGAAAATGCATCCTCAATTCCCAAACATCATCTTCAAGACTGCAAATAATAATACAACAGTGCACTATTTAAAGAACTATATATCCTTCTAATTACATATCTTTAACACACATAAACCCTAGAACTATAACACACACAATCCCTAGCTATAATTACAGAACTAATATCACAAAAAATCCTATACAACTGCAACCATAACAAAGTACTATGGCCAAACTACTACATTGCAATGGACCTAACCACTACAGTAACCCTAACCCTAGCAACAGAAAGGGGAGTGGGATTGGGATCTCACTTGACGCTGCCGAAAGATGAAGCAATGTGTTGGCTTCCATCTGGATTGGCCTTCACCGCCGCGGCGAAAGCTCTGGCCGCCCGGAATTCCACCGAGTACTGCGGGTCCTCCTCCTGCTCCTCTTCTTCTGCCGTCGCCTTCATAGGGTTCGAGCTCCCGCACATCTCGCCAGTGGTCGGCAGGGCACCGCCGCCAGCTTCGCTCGATTTCGTCGGAGTCATGTCTGCGACGGGGGCGGGCATGGTGCGCCGCTAGGTTTCGAGGGCGGGGCGGGAACAGGGGAGAAGAAGGGGAATCGGGGGCGGGGCGGTAACATGGGAGAAGAAGGGGGGTCGGGGGAAGAAGACGGTGGAAGCGGCGATGTTGCAAGTGAAAATAGTGGTTGTCACGATTAAAGGGTGTAGCATGGGACAGTGGCAACCGAATTTTTTTTTTTTTGCACCAGTAGATAATTTTTATGCGCCCTGTTTCATAAAATGAGAGCGTCAGTTGTACTAGTCTAGTGTTAAAAACGCTCTTATTATGGGATGAAGGAGTGGTAGTTTGGAGAGTAAACACACGGACAGGGTTCTTTAAATCATTTTCATTAACTAATTTCACTTTACAAAAATCATGGGTCTGAAAAGCCTAGAACAATGTGGACTGCCGAGTAGACAAAAGCTCAATCTGACCGAGAACAACAACATAGGAAAAATCCACTTGACTCCATCCCGGATGCTCTCGTATAATAGCCCTATTCAGCATTCAACCATTAGCAGCAAACTCACCGATCAATATACAAAAACCCGACCGAAAGTCTTTCGTGTTCCAGATCACCTACCTGTCCTGCTAGTCATCTTAGCTCATCTCATTTAGCCACCATAGAGGAACGAACAATAGTTTGGTTAGGATCAGAGCCTGATGAAATATTAAACCTTACCCTACGGGATTGTAATTTGACTATTATTTAATCAATACAATCCCTTTACCCCGCAAAAAATTATAGTTCTAGCCGCCAAGCATAAACTATCGATTAATCTAGTGCTAAGATATGTTCAGCGGCCCATGTCGCCATCTTGCACTAGATCATTATCAGGTTTAGGTGCGGAGTCGTTCTCCAACCTAATGCATCGTCATCGTGCCACCGATTAATTAATCACTCAATATGAGCACCGATGGCCTCTATGATCGACCTGATGCATGCCACCAGGTCAAAGACGCACCCGCAAAGCAAGCTTCAGTCTGCTGCCCTCATAATTAATTATAGTTGATAGATGCATCAAGCTTCAGAAACCCACGACTTTTCTTGCTTAACTTCGGGCACTCAGAGCAACCACGCCAAGTTGCATGTTCCGTATAACTGGAACAAATTCCTTAATTTGATTTTTCGGGGGAAACAAATCAAATCCTTTCGGCGCAATAGATAGATTTGATAAACACTACGAGCTCTGAAGTCTGAACTCTGATGCAAGTTGTGTTGAACCAAGGAAAGCCACTGCATGATTATTCCATAATCCATATGCACATACGTATCAAAAGGAGTTCACGGGAAATGTCACGAAAAGCCACGACGATTCTTTTATCCTTCGTACAGTGAGTTTGGAAAACGACGCCCCGTGAAATAGTGCCTCGTCGAATCCCCTTTTCTTCTTTCCGAGGGTTTTGTGATTAAGAATTTAAAAGCAGGCAAGAGGATGAGAACGAAAGCAACATCCACGATGCTACGTGTGGGACGGAAAGTCATGAGTGGACGCGTTCTTCCCGTTCCTCACCGTCATATAACGTCGGCGTATATCACACGGACGTCGCGCTGGGTGGAGGATGACAAGCAGGTGCTGGTGCCTATTTTCACACAGGCATCACGCTTTTTAATCTAAATAATTTATTGCATTTGAATTTTCCGAGAGTAACATCTGATCATGGGACTCGCTGCTTGTGTGTTGCCGGCAAAAGAATATTTTTATTCATCCCTGTGTCGTGTACTCCATCGTGTACCCATGATATCTTCGTCGACCACCGCTACTCATATCCGGTGTTGTTGCCGCACCACCTCACCTTATTTCAAGCCATCCTCTCAGCAGCCGCTTAGGCCACCAGTCTCCTATTGTATTGCACCAACTAATAATCCCTCTAAGGGCATCTACGATGGACAGACGCCTATTAGAGAGCTTAGAGCATTAAAAATAATAATCAAGGAAGTAGCATTGGTGGAGGAGTATGTTGCGGCAATGCAAGAGAGCTAAATAGACCCGCGTGGACAAAAAGGATATCAGACGATGATGATTGGCTTGGGATTGATGCAAGGCAAAAACCTAGAACTGAACGAGATCCGATCGAATGGACCAGGATTCAAATCCTAGGGTCTCACACTTGAGTACTAATTTTTTTTATGGATATTGCATCGGTGGTGTACGAGTCTGTTGGGCCAATGAATGATGCTAGCAGAATTGATCTTTTTCGTAAGCAATATCAAAGCATTCGCTAAAAGGGGTCTTATACGAACAAAAAATAATAAGGAGGCACCAGATGACTCGATTGGCATCGATGCTAGCAAAATCCTAGGATCAAAAGGGATTAGACCAAAACGGCTAGGAATCGAACCCTAGCGTCTGGCCTAAGCGCCACCGATGGGGATGCCCTAAAGACCCATTCTCTGGTGCGGACTACTCTCCTCGCCTCCTACAACAACACCGATGCCATACGTCTCCTTTGCTAGCACCTTGTTTTTCTTCTTGTTGCCATCTTTTATATCAGATGCTTGGGATGTTGTCACATTTCATGGCTCATAATCTTAATAACTATCGATTAGTCGTCCATGGCTCTAGCACACCTTCTAGGCTCCCCTCTCCAATTGTCAATTCGAACAATGTCCCATTGTATTGCACCGACAAGCTATTGAGAAATCCATCTATGCAAATGTGCCCAAGTATCTTACTAAAATACATTTACAACACTCTACTTTTATCCACGTCTGTTATTACAAATGGGATTAGACCAAAACGGCTAGGATTTTGGCTATCATCGATGCCAATCGAGCCGTCCTGTAAATTCAACTTCTTACAAAATAAGGTCGTGTAAATCCAAAAGATTGGGACAAGTATCTCCAGCCGCAAAATCACTTGTGTTGCAATAGTCTATAAAATCAAAAACATCCCATATCCATGTACCATGGGTGCCGACACAGGAAAGATCACACCTCAGGCACGGTACCAACGGCGTGAGCCCGACGTCCAACTCCAACGGCCACCAACCAGCCAAACCCTCAACGGCACCGAACGGCGTCACCTTTGGAATCTCCTCCCCATATCCTGGCTTTTTGCGTGGTGGGGGACGGACTCCGCGACCGCCTCTCCTCTCCTCCTTCCTATCCGCTCCGCCCCGACCCCACACGTCACCCGTTGCGTGCCGTAGCGCTTCTCCCTCCCTCCCTCCCGTCCGATCGATCCGGCTATAAATTCCCCGCCCCCTCCCGTCTCTTCCCCACACATCCGATCCAATCCAGCCTCCCTCCGATCTCGCCGAGTAATCTCCTCCGATCGAAGCGAAGCCAAGGCCTCTCCCCTCCTCCTCCTCCTCAAGGTATGCGATGCGAGCCTCCGATTTCTTCCCCTGCCTTCATCGGTTGCTGTTGGTTCCCGATTCCTGTTAGTCGCTGGTAGTAGATCTGCGGGTGTTGTTGGTTCCCGATTCCTGTTAGTAGTTGGAGTAGATCGGTGGGTCGAGGCGTTAGTGCTGTTGATCGATTGCAGCCCGTTCGATTAGCCGTGGTTGCTTAGGCTCGGTTGCAGTTGAATTTCTCTTGGGTATGCCATGATTTTCTAGTAGATCTGATGCGATTGCTCTTGGTTCGGCTCATATATCTAGTTCTAGTTAGTTAGTTCTGTTCGATTGTTGATAATTCGGCTTGGAATTGTTGTGGATTTATGATTTTCGTGATTCATGATATGCCTATATGCCTGATCTGTCGAAGGTGTTATTGGGCTGCGATTGCTGTTGGTTCGGTTCATCTATTTTAGTTATAGCTAGCTACTTGCTGATTTTGCAGCCCTATGATCTGTAAATTTATACACCTGTGATTTGCCACATTAGTAGTTTGGCTTTGGAGTTGCTTGTGGTATCCGTATTTGGGCATCGATTCAACTCTTAGATTCATGTTGGTTTGCTGATATTACTGTTGGTTCCTAGACTTAACCAGCTTGTTCAGCACAGCTAGTTTACCTGTGTGCCCACTGCAGCGCAATATTGCGCTGGCAGATATGCTTATATGTAGTTCTGCAAAACTTTAGCGCTGCATGGTCTAGGGGATTCTAAATTGCAATTTCATCTGTCGCCATCTGGTTCATCTATTGACGTATTGCAGATTACCATATACCGTGCCTTACTCTTGTCTGTAAGCTTTGTTCGTACAGCTGCAAATATTTGCTAAAGACTAGCAATATATTGTATCATCTTGCTTCTGCTAGTATATTGTTTTATGTATCAGCTAGGGTGTTCTTAGTTACAGTTCCACCTCTGTTGTACCTCTGGTTCATGCATCGTGTGATGTACTGCATATTTCTCTGTACAGTGCCTTACTCTTGTTTTGGTATGTTTTGGTATGTTTTGATATTTCTGCAAAACTTTAGCGCTGCATGGTCTAGGGGATTCTAAGTTGCAATTTCGTCTTTCGCCATTAGTTCATCTATTACTTGATGTATTGCAGATTTCCCTGTACCGTGCCTTGCTCTTGTTCTCTCTTATGCTATGTATGTACAGATGCAGATCTTTGCTACAGACTAGCAATATATTGTGTCATCTTGGTTCATCTATTGCTTATAGATCTGCTACTATTTTGTTTGATGTATCAGCTAGGGGGTTCTTACTTCTTAGTTACAATTCCACCTCTGTTGTACATCTGGTTCATGCATTGTTTTGATGTACTGCATATTTCTCTGTACAGTGCCTTACTCCTGTTCTGGTATGTTTTGTATCTACAGATGCAGATCTTTGTGAAGACCCTGACTGGCAAGACCATCACCCTCGAGGTCGAGTCCTCGGACACCATCGACAACGTCAAGGCTAAGATCCAGGACAAGGAGGGCATCCCTCCGGATCAGCAGCGTCTCATCTTCGCTGGCAAGCAGCTTGAGGATGGCCGCACCCTGGCCGACTACAACATCCAGAAGGAGTCCACACTCCACCTGGTGCTCAGGCTCCGTGGTGGCATGCAGATCTTCGTCAAGACCCTTACCGGCAAGACCATCACCCTGGAGGTCGAGTCCTCTGACACCATCGACAACGTGAAGGCCAAGATCCAGGACAAGGAGGGCATTCCCCCGGACCAGCAGCGTCTCATCTTTGCTGGCAAGCAGCTTGAGGATGGCCGCACCCTTGCGGATTACAACATCCAGAAGGAGTCTACCCTCCACCTTGTGCTCAGGCTCCGTGGTGGTATGCAGATTTTCGTCAAGACCCTCACCGGCAAGACCATCACCCTGGAGGTTGAGTCCTCGGACACCATCGACAACGTGAAGGCCAAGATCCAGGACAAGGAAGGCATCCCCCCGGACCAGCAGCGTCTCATCTTCGCCGGCAAGCAGCTTGAGGATGGCCGCACCCTTGCGGACTACAACATCCAGAAGGAGTCCACCCTCCACCTGGTGCTCAGGCTCCGTGGTGGTATGCAGATCTTTGTCAAGACCCTCACCGGCAAGACCATCACCTTGGAGGTTGAGTCCTCAGACACCATCGACAACGTGAAGGCCAAGATCCAGGACAAGGAAGGCATCCCCCCGGACCAGCAGCGCCTGATCTTTGCTGGTAAGCAGCTCGAGGATGGCCGCACCTTGGCGGACTACAACATTCAGAAGGAGTCCACCCTTCACCTGGTGCTCCGTCTCCGTGGTGGCCAGTAAGCTCCTGGCCATGGAGCTGCCTCTGTCTCTGGGTTCACAAGTCTCGGTGTCCTCCAATGGAGTCTGGTCTGTGTCCGTCGTTGACTGAACTGTCTTTTGTTTCTATACCGTACTGTGATTCAGTGTTATCGTTTTTATCTGCAAACTTCTGCTGGTGTGCAGCAGCTTTGATGAACTTGAGAATAAGTGAGCCCTGAATTTGGAACATAATTCTGTTTGTCTAGCCTGATGTTGCTGTTGTGTTATACTGTGGTTTCCTTTTATCTTTCTGATGCATTTGATGGCACTTGTTGTTTTCTGGCTGATGGACAACTTGATTACCTCTATGCTCTATCCTTTACGTTTGAACTGATTTTGTGTTTACTTCTGCAATTTAAGTGCCAACTTTACTTTCTGGCCTGTCGAATCCCTTTGATCCTCAAATGTTCTGAGATGAAAATCCTTCGTGCATCAGTCCCGACGCCCTCTCATGGAGGCGCTGCTGTTGCACCAGCGCCGCGTCCGACAACCTCCGACGTTGAACATGTGGTGCTACCAAGGGTCGTCCCAGTTGCTGGAAGTGGGTCGCCGGTGTTGTGGAGCTGATGTTGCAAAGTGGGTGGACGCGTGCTATGCAAAGTGAAACAGAGAATAGGATCGCAGACTGGACTGCTCGTGACCCAGATCCTTTTCCAATGATCGCTTATGTCCTAAAAAATAATGTTCACATGATGGTTTCGTTGTTGTCACAAGTGCAAAACTTCCAAGTTACATCATATTTAAAAAAAATATCAGGGTCATGCAACCGTGTAAAAATCGCATTGCACAACCCATATGTCAATGTTAACTGTATCAACATGATCTAAATCTAAATATATATCACAAGCTGTTTTTAAGTTGCTACCTCTCTCTTGATACATCATCGCTACCTCTCTGTTGATACCTTCCATTCCTATCTAGTGGTTGATTGATGAGATAGTGAGTGAAAAAGAGAAAAGGAAGATGAATTAGTCAACCAACGCTGGTTAACATCTGAAAAAGATGTTGGGGACAATTGGAACTTGGAAGGTAAGGGAGGCTGTAGAGTCAGGCTTTTGATGGCATGGACAATTTGAGATCACAGTGTTAGGTGCAAAGAGTTAATCCCGTTGAAGGAAGGTTAAAATTACACATGTGTATATATCCATGCTGTAAGGAGACGAGGACGTGATTCGAACTTCAATTTTGTTTTGTGTACCCTCTTATGAAATGCATACTTCAAAGTTATGCGTGCAAGCTAAATTTTGAAGAATCCGTAACACGCCCCACCTTATTTTAGGCTGAGACATTGTATTAGGGTCTTCTAACTCATCAAGATTTGGTGGTCCTCTTAAGGCATCAAGATTTAGTGGCCTTCTTCGCAAGATAGTCACAGTCGGCATTTCTTTTTGTAGGCTATGATGTTTATAGTGTCGCCATGAAACGTGGAGGCGCTAGGGCTAGGTGCCTTGTATTTTTTTTGCGACAACATTTCTTATCTATTCATCTTTAATCATGGCGGTACAACGAATATCAGAAATAATAAAAATTACATCCAGATCCATAGACCACCTAGCGACGACTACAAACACTGAAGCGAGCCGAAGGCGCGCTGCCGTCATCACCTCTCCATCGCCGGAGTCGAGCACAACTTGTTGTAGTAGATAGTCGGGAAGTCTGTCGTGCTAAGGCCCCGTAGGACCAGCACACCAGGACAGCAACCGCCGCAGATGAAGAACGTAGATCAGAAGGATCCAACTCGAAGACACACGAACATAGACGAACGACGACGAGATCCGAGCAAATCCACCAAAGATAGATCCGCCGGAGACACACCTTCACACGCCCACCACAGATGCTAGATGCACCGCCGGAACGGGGTTTGAGCGGGAAGACGAGCATTGCTCTCATTATCTTTTATTTTCTCTTTTAGCTCTGTGTTGGTCGGTATGTGGACTATGTATCGCGATGCTTTGTCATCATGTTACTGGATAGGTTGAGTTTACTCATTTCGTCTTACCTTAATGCATTAATGAAAAAAAATTACTATTGGAAAACGATTCCTATGTTTTACTACCTACATGGTGGAAAATGACATGTCTATTATTTTCATACGCAGTGTCTTTAAGCCGATATGACATCATATTCTGAATGAGGGTATAGGGACATAGTCATGTCATTTTCAAGCACCTAAAATCTTTGATCAAATTTGATGTCACAAACTTTTAAATTTTTTGATTTTGTTTTCTTTTTTTAAATATTTATTGTCCATGAGGGTATAGGGACACCCGGGAGGTACTACAACTTTCTCTGAAATCTTTACCCGTCAAAAATGTTTACCAACGCCTGAAAAAGCAAATAGTGTTATTCTTTCGAGGACTGCTCCTTCATTTCTTTGCTGAAAGTTCAACATCAGAGGCCAATTCCTTGTGCAGCTACATGACATCGATCTACCAGATTCAACAAAAGGAGGTTGACAAAATTTCACTTGATATACCGTATTATTATATGCATCATCCTGGCCTGGTAATTGCACCTTCACCGGCATAGCTACAACCCTGGCCAAGCCCCGAGCTGACTGGGTTGTATTGTCTTCAGATGAATCGTACATGTCTGATCCATGTGCGGCACATGTATGGTTCTTCGGAACTGTTTGGGAAAAGTTATCTTTGCCACTTGTTAACATCTATTTCAGCGCAGCGACGCGCTTGAGGCTGAGATGAGTGCTATACTAGAAGGTGTTGCATTTACATTATAGTGGTCTACTGAACCTGCGGTTATTCAGTCGGACTGCTCCAAGGCATTGGATGCCACTTCAAATGATTCTCTTAATTGCTCGAGCTTTGGAGATTTAATTACTGAGGTTAGAAGAATACTTTTGGAAGATTAGCCATGATCACAATAGGGTTGCTGACTACTTAGCTTCTGTACTCAGAACTAATATTCTCACTACTCGCTGGTTGCTGGTTGCGATATCCTCCGGATTGTATATCTAGGCTCTTAGTAGCCGAATGTATCCTCATTATAGCGGAATAAAACCCCCTAATTCTCTAATTGCTTAAAATCGCAGCTGCGCTATTTGGTCGTCTCGAGCGCACGCTCGTGTCTTTTCAATCTCCTTTCCCACATGATCACTAATGCACAACGCAATTAAACCCACCTAACCTCAGGGCCACAGAAAGGATTAACTCACATGAAAAGCACCTGGTTCCCACCGTATCATTGTACCCTCCCACCCCGCGATTTCTTCAGTAAGATCCCACGTGCATGCATTTATTGTGTGTTTTAAAATTTTAAAAATCTATAATTTTGAACCGAGTATCGAAATTAAGATCTATTTCACCGCTAGGTTTCTCGTGACAAGATCTTCACAACTAGATGTCATATGAGTATATTTTGACTAACTTTTTTCCGAGCAACTTTGGATACTACAGAAGCAACTTTAGTTCTATAGAGAAGCAACTTCTTGTTAGTATGTGTAGTATGATTGTCTATTATCAAAAAATCCTTCAAAGTTTGTTACCATACTACTAGGTTAACAATCTTCACCTCTAAGTTTTCACCATAACTAGCTTCACCTCCAAGTTGATATAATTGTAAGCAACTTAGCTTTTTGAGGTAGGCTAATAATATCGTAAGTTACCTTCCATGACTAACGAGTAGCTTAACATCATTCTAAGTTGCCCATATATGGAAAATTCCTCTACTACAGTACGTCAATTTTTCTTCAACTCATCCAACCAACAATATGAACCCAATGATGATTGTAACATGCATTAATTCCAGTACGAGAAGATTTAAAAAGCTATAATTTTCAAACCACATGTTTGAATTATGATACGTTTTCAACATTGGGTTCCTCACGATGAACTCTTCAAAACTAGATCCCATATGAATATATTTTGATGTTTTTTGTAAAGCAACTTTGATGTTAAATGATGCAACTTTAGTGCTAAACAGGAGCAACTTCGATGTTAGATGAATTGCGTCGTGTATTAGTAAATTCACCTACTAGCCTACTAGTTGTGTGCAGCAGTCTAATAGATGGTTACCCTAGTTGCTAAGTTGCATACGTCGAAAACTAAGTTGTAGATAGTTTAGTTGCCTACGATATTGTGAAAGTTGCTTACCGTAGAGTGGAAAATTGTCTAACATGGTTTCTAAGTTGTTTTCCTCATAAAGCAAGTTTCCTATATTGCTACGAATTTTCCCAAATCCCCTATTGCCTAAAATACTATAAAAGTTGTCCATCAAGGGACCTAAGTTGCCTACAATGTCGAAATGTTTTTGTCGGATATAAGTTGCCTATTATGATTCCAAATTTTGAAACTATGTGGGAATGGATGGTATGACGACCTTATTTTGTTTCCTTTTATTGGGAGTTTGCCCGCTGAGCGCGCGGGTGTTGACTGGTTGCATAAGTAGGGACATATGAGAATTTGCATTGGGGGTGATTAGAAGTTTTATAGGGGGTGGATTATACAGTTGCCCGCAAACCTACAAAAGTTGTTTATAATTTTGGCATGAGTTGCCCACGAAAATCATTGAAATATCCAGATATAATGATGCAAAACACATGTGGGTTGCTTGTTGAATGCACTGGAGTTGCACAAAAACACCCCAAAAGTTGCTAACTTTTTATGTGATACTCGAGTGCATAACGATCTTACAGTTATTGTACTTGTTTTACCTCCAATAGACACATCAATGGTGAACTTAGACTTTTCGATATGTGGTTTCTTTTTTTTCTAGATACCAAGTCATAGTACACATGAGTTGTTTGGTGAGTCCATTAGAGTTGTATAAATACACCCAAAAGTTGCTAACATTTTTTGTGAGGCACTCGAGTGCATAACACAAGTATTCTACCATAACATTAGTACTATAGGAAACTTACTTTTTGAGGTAGCCTAACATCATCCTAAGTTGCCTGCCATGACTAGTTAGTAGGATAACATTATCCTGAGTAGCATACAATACTTTTTCAGTGTGGTAATAAGCAACTTAGTTTCATATATAGGCAACTTAGCAACATTGACACACAACTTATTAATGTATTAGGCATCACTTATAGACAACTTTATAGTGTTTTAGGCAACTTAGAAAAAAACAATGATAAGTAACTTCATAATATTGCAGGCCACTAATTTGCAAAGTTAGACAACTAAGCAACAATGGTAGGTAACTAATTATCAATAGCAGGTAACTAGACATCAATGGTAGGTCAATTTCGTAGTATTATAGGCAACTGACATCTATGATAGGCACCTGAGCAACCATGATAAGCAAGTCGTGATAATGTTGGCAAAATTCATTGATACACATAGTGTAATGAAGTTATTTATCTGTAGCACTAAAGATGCCTCATGTTTTGTGTTATTATCTTATTTTTACACAAATCAACCTAATAGGCAGTCCTACTAGACCAAAAAAAAATCAAGTTGCTTTCCTATATCACTAAACTTGCCACAATCGTACCCAAAGTTGCCTCGAAAAAGTTCGACGAAACCTATCTATATGAGATCTAGTTTTGAATATCTCGTCGCGAGAAGCACAACTGTGAAAACAAAGTTGAATTTCGACACTTAAATAAAAAATTACAGGTTTTTAATTTTTTGAAACCACAAACAAGTGCACGCGAGACAAGATTCCTTTTTTAATGAATTACATGGTGCACATGCTCTTTCCATATTTGAAAGAGTGCACAATCCCACCACCGAGCGCTTGGGCGCTCACTAGCCACGTCCATAAAACTCACTGTGTTCTGCAAAAAAAGGAGACCAATCCCTTGTGATTTACTTCTCTCAGTTTCACATGGTTATTTTTTGTGCTATTGGGAATAATTACCGTACAGGAGATGAGAACCCGGAGAGACATATAGCTGAGAAAGGCAGGAAATGCAATGATGTGTAACTTCACTATCATTCCTTATTTCTTTTGGCTTGAGGTTTCAGAATATGTCGTGGTTTATCATTCATGGATTTGGCACCAGGTTCAGGGATTCAGGCTTCGCAAGCTATTAATTTGTTTTGTTGCAGAGCAGCAACAATCTAAAGCAATATGTATCTTGTCCCTTTCACTCCACAAAAACAAAGATGTTATCATCTGCATTTATCTACTAATTTGCATTGGGAATAAGATCTATATTTGAATAATTTTGAAACCCTTGCACCTACCCACTGACATGCAGCTGCGATGAAACCATGCATATATTGGAACCAAGATGCAAGAAAGGTCCGAATTTAAATTATTAAAGCCACAGAATGACAACATCCAACATGTTCTAAAGACAAGCACGTGAAGTTCAACGGTTAACGACCGAGGGCCTCAGACCCTGCCAAAGCACGCAGGCTCGGAAACGCAACCAAAAGAAGCCAAAAGGAACCTTGCAAATATGATCACAAAACATTCAACTATAGTAGCCATCTCCATGGTGTAGAATCATAATAGCGAGAACTATCCTATGGAGCTATCAGGCTGATTGAATTGCTCTTCTGCACCAAGTTGTGTAGGGTCGGGTCGAATTAATTGACCTCTCATTACAAATCATCTGCATTTGTAAACATCTTGCACGATCTAGTGAATGTCTCCATCGTACGCTGGTGGCTTTTCCCACAAGGATTTTCCATTTAAATACTTGGTGTTCCTATTTTGAATTTTACTTTTTATTGCTTGTCGATGTAATAAGTCATCTTACTTAGTACGGCTGGCAATTAACAGAATTACTGTAGTTTCTTAAGTTTTTCAACTACCAGTCATTTATCTATCCACACACTATGTTCTTCTTCTTACCTTCTTTATTTATACAAGCTATTTTATTTCCACACTAGAAGCGCTATCTACTACTCCCTCTGATCTAAAAAAGGTGCCATGGCTTTAGTCAAATTTGAACTAAAGTTGAATGAAAGCGACGACATCTTTTATGAATCGGAGGAACTACTATTATGTTGTGAATTCAAATTTGGTGGCGCGGTTCCAGGTGTCACTATTAGTCTGTTACAAAAAAAAAGAGGTTTAAACATGAATAAGCATAGCATATGAACATTACGATCGGTTCACACACACGATGAGTGGATCGAGCTTGACACTTTTTGAGAGCTCATGGCCTAGATCTCAACTCGGCATGGGTGGTATCAAAACAAGCAAAGATGCAAGAGTGGCGCCGGCCGGGAGAATTAAAATATATTCCGTTGCATGTCTGTCATGAATCGGTTTTTTTGTAATCCATCTAATTACGTCTATATGGGTATTTGCGCTCACTTATCCTCCAATTATAGAGGTATGTGTATATTTTTCATAAATATACTAAAATTTGCTTGAATAGTCCATTTATTATGTGTCCAATTCCTGGCTCCGCCCCAGGCCCTATTACAGACCATTGCTACTACTATTATAGAGGTATGTCTATATTTGTCATAAAAATACTGAAATTTTCTTGAATGGATCCATTTATTATGTGTCCAATTCCCGGCTCTGCCCCATGCCCTTTTGCAGACCATTGCTACTACTAACACTCATGGCAACCTAGTCGTGGAGTTGCTCGCCCCGTCGTGTGCTCTGCCACCCTTAGTGCACCCCGCTGCCCATTTTTTCCACTGTTGCCAATGTTGCCTCTTGTTATTAATGGAGCGCCCCTGCCAAACATGTCCCAGTCGCTAGGGTTGGTAGACAGAGATACAAAAAGGTAGAAATGTGCTTTCCTTAATATATTTTTACTTTAAATATTCTCCATATTTAGATGCAATGTACTATATGTTTACTTGGAAGTCTCTGGGATGAATTTAGTTGAAAGTTTGAAATTGTAATTAGATTTTTTTCAAACAACGAATGATTTCTTGTAGGAGTGAAGGATTTTCCATGTTATGTTGTTCCTATTTTGAATTTTACTTCCATTTGTATGTTGATTTCTAACATGTCATCTTTTCCACCACTAGTGTTTAGCCCAATTATTGTACTTTATTCGGGTTTATTTACCACCCCTTTTATCTGGGTCCTCACCATGTTCCTTTCATGCCTTCTTTACCCGACCGGCAATCACAACAGATGGGGTGGCACTACAAGAGACAATGACAATGGTCAGGGTTGAATGTCCAGCACCAAGGGAATGATGACGTCGACCACGGTCATGTGTCTTGTACTCTTTCACCACAATTTGCTTTTATTGTCTAAATCCCTTTCAAAAATCATGGACCTAGCAATGGAAAAAAAGCCACATAAACTATAACAATATACAATGTTATGGAACATTGAGAGGACAGAATCTCAGTGTGGCCGGGAACAAGAACATATCAAGCATCCACTTTTCCCTAGCTCGAGTCTCTCATAATATTCATGTTGAACATTCAAACAAAATGATCAATCAGTTGGAAAATGTAGGAGAAAAAAAATTGCACCTAGAATCACCCAGGAACAATATATAGATGCATTACGGTTTGTGATCAACGATCGTTACCGACTCCAGAGTGCAGCAAACATAGATGAGTCGGTATAGATCGTACTTGAAGTCCCTCGAACGTCGATGTCGATCCCATGAACCGCCCTCGAATGAAAGACCAAAAGCACGACCTCCCTACTTGGTTGCAAGTGTACGGTCTTCACGATCCGGCATCGTTTCGTCGTCTAGAGCTAATCATCGCCAGAGAATTAGAGGGAGGAGATTAGAACCACACTGTACTTCTAATTACAAGGATTAGAGGTAGCTAGGGCTAGCTCTAATTACTCAACTAGGACCAACTAGAACTAGAACTAGGTCAACTACAGGAGGCTCCAAAACTTGTGTTCCAATAGAATGGACTCCTCTAGTATATATAGGTTAGGAGGGGCGCCACAAGGGGAGGGAAAGTCCCTCTCCTTTGGCCGGCCAAGTGATACGTCTCCAACGTATCTATAATTTTTGATTGTTTCATGCTATTATTTATGAAGTCTTGGATGTTTAATGGGCTTTATCTTTCACTTTTATATCATTTTTAGGACTAACCTACTAACCCAAAGGCCAAGTCCAGATTGCTGTTTTTTGTCCATTTCAGGGTTTTGCAGAAAAGGAATATCAAACGAAGTCCAAACGAAAGGCAACCTTCGCAAGAGATATTTTTGGAGAAAATCACGCACGCGAAGCTTGAGGACCAAGTCAGGGGACAGAGAGGTGGCCCTTGAGGGTGGGGGGCGCGCCCCCTTCCCAGGGCACGCCCCCCTGCCTCAAGGCCCCCTCAAGTGGCCCCCGGTGCCCTCCTTTTTCCTATATAAGTCCACGTACCCCAGAAACTTCATACGCAGAGAGAAAACCCTAATTCCACCGCCGTAGCTTCTGTTCCCGTGGAGATCCCATCTTGGAGCCTGTTCCGGAGCTCCACCGGAGGGGGATCCATCATGGAGGCCTTCATCATCATCATCATCGCCCTCACCATGAGTTGTGAGTAGTTTACCACAGACCTTCGGGTCCATAGCTAGTATCTAGATGGCTTCTTCTCTCTCTCTCTGGATCTCAATACAAAGTTCTCCTCGGTCTTCGAGGAGATCTATTCTATGTACTCTCTTTTTATGGTGTGTTTGTCGAGATCCGATGAATTGTGAGTTTATGATCAATGTTATCTATGAAAGATATTTGGTTCGTCTCTAAACTTTTTTTGTGTGCTCATAATATCCTTGCAAGTCTCTTCAAATTATTGGTTTGGTTTGGCCTATTAGATCTATAGTTCTTGCAATGGGAAAAGTGGTTGGCTTTGGGTTCAATCTTGCGGTGTCCTTTCCCAGTGACAGTAGGGGCAGCAAGGCACGTATTGTATTGTTGCCATTGAGGATAAAAAGATGGGGTTTACATCATATTTCTTGAGTTTATCCTTCTACATCATGTCATCTTGCTTAAAGCGTTACTTTGTTCGTATGAACTCAATACACTAGATGCATGCTGGATAGCGGTCGATGTGTTGAGTAATAGTCGTAGATGCAGGCAGGAGTCGGTCTACTTGTCTCGGACGTGATGCCTATATACAATGATCATGCCTAGATAGTCTCATAATTATTCGCTTTTCTATCAATTGCTCGACAGTAATTTGTTTACCCGCTGTAGAATATCGCTATCATGAGAGAAGCCACTAGAGAAAACTATGGCCCCCGGGTCTATTCTCAACATATCAATCTACATCTACTTTACTTTTACCGCTTTTATTTGCTGTTTTATTAAACCAAAAATATAAACTATCATCTCTATCAGATCTCACTTTCGTAAGTGACCGTAAAGGGATTGACAATCCCTTATCGCGTTGGCTGCGAAGTTCTTATTTGTTTGTGCAGGTGCGAGGGACTCGCGCGTGGTCTCCTACTGGATTGATACCTTGGTTCTCAAAAACTAAGGGAAATACTTACGCTACTGTGCTGCATCTCCCTTTCCTCTTCGAGGGAGTACAACGCAAGCTCAAGAGGTAGCAAGAAGAATTTCTGGCGCCGTTGCCGGGGAGGCTTACGCAAAATTCGTATACCAAGTACCTATCACTAACCCTTATCCTTTGCATTACATTTTTTGCCTCTCGTTTTCCTCTCCCCCACTTCACCCTTGCCATTTTATTTGCCCTTTATTCGCCGTGTGTTTATTGTTCACTTGCCTCTCGTTTGCTTGTGTGCTATGTGCCCTCAATTAGCTTGCATCTTCGCTTGCTAAAGTATGGATCCTCATCCACTTGCTAATCTCTTTAAGAGATCCAATTATGTTGAATCTATTGCTAGTGAGTTGACTGCACTCGATTATCTTTATGGGGTTTTGCTTGAAATTTGTGAATCTGAAAATGTGACGAAGTATTGAAAGAAAAACATAAATTGATTCACGATAGCTCCTTGTGTAAAAAGCATGATTGCAATGATGTTATTATAAATTCTATTAATGTCAATTGTGCTAATGATGTGCAAAACCCTAAGCTTGGGGATGCTAGTATTGTTATATCCACCACTTGTTGCAATGATCATGATTGGGGAGATTCTTCTTATGATCTTGAAACTTTATTTAAACCCCATCATGAATATGAGATTGATAATAATGTTTGCCATAATATTAAAAGTGGGTTTGGAGAGGTCATGACTTTAGTTAATGTTGATCCCACTATTTCGGAAGAGTGTCAACTTCGTATGCATGTGGATCGTGTTGAAAATATGTTTTGTGATAGCTATATTGTTGAATTTGCTTATGATCCTACAGGCAATATTATGAGAGAGGAAAATATGGTAGTAGAAATCTTCATGTTACTAAATTACCTCTCGTTATGTTGAGATTGATCTTGTTTCTTTCTCCTTCCTTGCATATGCTAGATCTTGCGTGTTTTGGTAATTTGTTTTCCTATAAGATGCCTATGCATAGGAAGTATGTTAGACTTAGATGTGTTTGTCACATGTCTTATGATGCTCTCTTTGTGCTTCAATCCTTGTCTTTCATGTGAGCATCATTGAAATGTCGTGCCTAGCTAGGGGCGTAAAACGATAGCGCTTGTTGGGCGGCAACCCAATTTTTTGTTTTTTTGTTTTTGTTGCTGTTAGGGAATAAATATTGCATCTAGACTCTGATTAGATGTGGTTTCATGTTTTTCTTAGTGTTTGTGCCAAGTAGAACCTTTGGTAAGACTTGTGTGAAATTTATATGATCTTGCTGTGAAAAACAGAATCATTAGCGCTTGCTAAAGTAGTCTTGGGATTTTACTGGGGCGTGCTTTTTAGTTGAATCTTTTTTCTGATGATTGGTAGACAAATTGCGCAAATTTACCAATTTAGTTTGAATTTTTTGGAGTTCCAGAAGTAGGCGAACCCTGCAGATTACTACAGACTGTTCTGTCTTTGACAGATTCTGTTTTTCGTGTGTTCTTTGCTTATTCCGATGCATCTATGAGTAATATTGGAGGATATGAACCATATAGAAGTTGGATTACAGTAGGTTTAACACCAATATAAACAAAAAATGAATTCATTGCTGTACCTTTGAGTAGTGGTTTGCTTTCTCATACTAACAGAGCTCACGAGAATTTTTGTCTAAGTTTTGTGTTGTGAAGTTTTCAAGTTTTGAGTATTGCTTTGATGGACTATGGAACAAGGAGTAGCAAAGGCCTCAGCTTGGGGATGCCCATGGCACCCCAAGTAAATTCAAGATAATCAAAAGCCTAAGCTTGGGGATGCCCCGGGAAGGCATCCCCTCTTTCGTCTTCATCCATCGGTAACTATACTTGGAGCTATATTTTTATTCGCAACATGATATGTGTTTTGCTTGGAGAGTCTTGTATAATTTGAGTCTTTGCTTGTTAGTTTGCCACAATCATCCTTTCTGGACACACCTATTTGAGAGAGTTAAATACAGCCTAGAAATTATTAGAACATTCTATGTGCTTCACTTATATCTTTTGAGTTGAATAGTTTTTGCTCTAGCGTTTCACTTATATCTTTTAGAGCATGGTGGTGGTAATATTTTGTAGAAATTGTTGAACTCTCATGCTTCACTTATATCTATTTGAGAGTCTATTAAAACATCATGGTAAAGTGTTTAGCCTAAAGAAACTAGTCTTCACATGATAAACATCCAATGTCAATGTAGTAAAAAATTTCACACCAAGTGCATTGAATAGAATGAGATGTTGGATGCTTGATAATTGTTTTGAGATATGAGGATAGTGATATTAGAGTCATGCTAGTGGAGTTATTATGAAATTGAGAAATACTTGTGTTAAGGTTAGTGATTCCCGTATCATGCACGTATGGTGAACCGCTATGTGACGAAGTTAGAGCATGAGGTATTTGTAGAGTGCCAACCTTTGTGTGGAGGTCGGGGACGCGCGATGGTTAAATCCTACCAACCTCCCCCCTAGGAGTATGCGTTGATTGCTTTGTTTGATGACTCGTAGATTTTTGCAATAAGTATATGAGTTCTTATGACTAATGTTGAGTCCATGGATTATACGCACTCTCACCCTTCCACCATTGCTAGCCTCTCTTGTACCGCGCAACTTTCGTCGGTACCATAAAACCACTATATATCCTTCCTCAAAACAACCACCATATTGTTCCTCAAAATGACCACCATACCTACCTATCATGGCATTTCCATAGCCATTCCGAGATATATTGCCATGCAACTTTCCATCGTTCCGTTTATATGACACGCATCATATTGTCATAGTGCCATGCATGATCATGTAGTTGACATCGTAGTTGTGGCAAAGCCACCTTGCATAATCTCTCATATATTTTACTCTTGATTCTTTGCACATACTGGTACACCGCCGGAGACATTCATGTAGAGTCATACTTGTTGTAGTATCGAGTTGTAACAAAAAGTTTGATGATCATCATTATTAGAGCATTGTCCCATGTGAGGAAAGGCCAATAAAAAAAAGAGATGGCCCAAAAAAAATATAGAGAGGGGCTAATAAAAAAAGAAGGGAGAAAGCCCCTCCAAAAAGAAGAGAGAAAAGAAAGAAGGGACAATTGCTTCTATCTTTTTCCACACTTGTGCTTCAAAGTAGCACCATGTTCTTCATTGTAGCGAGTCTCATGCTTAGTCACCTTCATATACTAGTGGGAATTTTCATTATAGAACTTGTCTTGTATATTCCAACAATGGGCTTCCTCAGATGCCCTAGGTCTTCATGATCAAGCAAGTTGGATGCACATCCACTAGTTTATTTTATTGAGCTTTCATTCATATTTAGCTCTAGTGCATCCGTTGCATGGCAATCCCTACTCACTCACATTGATATCTATTGATGGGCATCTCCATAGCCCGTTGATACGCCTAGTCGATGTGAGACTATCTCCCTCCTTTTTGTCTTCTCCACAACCATCTCTATTCCACCCATAGTGCTATACCCATGGCTCACGCTCATATATTGCGTGAAAGTTGAAAGGTTTGAAAAGATAGAGTATGAAAACAAATGCTTGGCTAAAATCGGGGTTGTGCATGATATGATTATTTTGTGTGATGAAGAGGGAGCATAGCCAGACTATATGATTTTGTAGGGATAACTTTCTTTAGCCATGGTATTTTGAGAAGACATGATTGCTTTGTTAGTATTGCTTGAAGTATTGTTATTTCTTATGTCAATATAGACTTTTGTCTTGAATCTTTTAGATCTGAACATTCATGTCACAATTAAGAGAATTACATTGAAAAACTATATTGGTTAGCATTCCACATCAAAAATTCTTTCTTTATCATTTACCTACTCGAGGACGAGCAGGAATTAAGCTTGGGGATGCTTGATACGTCTCCAACGTATCTATAATTTTTGATTGTTCCACGCTATTATTTATTAAGTCTTGGATGTTTAATGGGCTTTATCTTTCACTTTTATATCATTTTTGGGACTAACCTACTAACCCAAAGGCCTAGTCCAGATTGCTGTTTTTTTTGCCTATTTCAGGGTTTTGCACAAAAGGAATATCAAACGGAGTCCAAACGGAATGAAACCTTCGCAAGAGATATTTTTGTAGAAAATCACGCACACGGAGCTTGAGGACCAAGTCAGGGGATGGAGAGGTGGCCCTCGAGGGTGGGGGGCGCACCCCCCTTCCCAGGGCGTGCCCCCTGCCTCGAGGCCCCCTCAAGTGGCCCCCGGTGCCCTCCTTCTTCCTATATAAGTCCACGTACCCCAGAAACTCCATACGCAGAGAGAAAACCCTAATTCCACCGCCGTAGCTTCTGTTCCCATAGAGATCCCATCTTGGAGCCTGTTAAGGAGCTCCACCGGAGGGGGATCCATCACGGAGGCCTTCATCATCATCATCATCGCCCTCACCATGAGTTGTGAGTAGTTTACCACAGACCTTCGGGTCCATAGCTAGTATCTAGATGGCTTCTTCTCTCTCTGGATCTCAATACAAAGTTCTCCTCGGTCTTCGAGGAGATCTATTCGATGTAATCTCTTTTTGCAGTGTGTTTGTCGAGATCCGATGAATTGTGAGTTTATGATCAAGGTTATCTATGAAAGATATTTGGTTCTTATCTGAACTTTTTATGTGTGCTCATAATATCCTTGCAAGTCTCTTCGAATTATTGGTTTGGTTTGGTCTACTAGATCTATAGTTCTTGCAATGGGAGAAGTGCTCGGCTTTGGGTTCAATCTTGCGGTGTCCTTTCCCAGTGACAGTAGGGGCAGCAAGGCATGTATTGTATTGTTGCCATCGAGGATAAAAAGATGGGGTTTACATCATATTTCTTGAGTTTATCCTTCTACATCATGTCATCTTGCTTAAAGCGTTACTCTGTTCGTATGAACTCAATACACTAGATGCATGCTGGATAGCGGTCGATGTGTGGAGTAATAGTAGTAGATGCAGGCAGGAGTCGGTCTACTTGTCTCGGACGTGATGCCTATATACAATGATCATGCCTAGATAGTCTCATCATTATTCGCTTTTCTATCAATTGCTCGACAGTAATTTGTTTACCCGCCGTAGAATATCGCTATCATGAGAGAAGCCACTAGAGAAAACTATGGCCCCCGGGTCTATTCTCAACATATCAATCTACATCTACTTTACTTTTACCGCTTTTATTTGCTATTTTATTAAACCAAAAATATAAACTATCATCTCTATCAGATCTCACTTTCCTAAGTGACCGTAAAGGGATTGACAATCCCTTATCGCGTTGGCTACGAAGTTCTTATTTGTTTGTGCAGGTGCGAGGGGCTCGCGCGTGGTCTCCTACTGGATTGATACCTTGGTTCTCAAAAACTGAGGGAAGTACTTACGCTACTGTGCTGCATCTCCCTTTCCTCTTCGAGGGAATACAACGCAAGATCAAGAGGTAGCACCAAGTGAGGAAGAGTTGGACTCCTCTCCCTCTCCAATTCGGCCCCCTTCCTTAGGGAAGGGAGGCACTTTCCCACTTGGGCCCTTTTTGGCCCAAGTTTCCTTCCACCTCTTGGCCTTATTAGGCCCATTGCTATTAAATTAAACATATATTTGTTCTAAACATTTTCAGAGCATTGTATATATAATTTAATATCCCAAAAATGTTTTCCACCTATGTATATTAATCGGTAAATACTTGGTATTACCTGTTATTTACCGAAACCCTTCTGGTGACCCCGAAACACTTCCGAAACCTCTCAGAACTATTCCGGATATTAATGAAATAATTTCACAAATATATTCTCATCACTCCCGCACCACTAACACTCAGCAGATCGTGACTACCTTAAGCTTGTGGCCCCTAGGTTCGGTAAATCATAGACATGAACGAAACCCATTCATTCAATGACCGATGATAGCAGAACCGTGGACATCCATCTCGGTCCCTATGATTACACGAATGATATTCAAGTGAACATTTGGTTATCATGCGATGTTCCCTTTTCTTCGAAATATTTTACAAAACACGGTGTGCATCGATATCCTCCCGAGTCATCATCATGCTGATGACCCACAAGTATAGGGGATCAATCACAGTTCTTTCGATAAGTAAGAGTGTCGAACCCAACGAGGAGCAGAAGGAAATGACAAGTAGTTTTCAGCAAGGTAATATCGCAAGCACTGAAATTGTCGGTAACAGATAGTTTGATAGCAAGATAATTTGTAACGAGCAAGTAACAGTAACGGTAAATATTATGCAACAAGGTAGCCCAATCCTTTTGTGGCAAAGGACATGCCAAAACGGTCTCTTATAATAAGCAAAGCATTCTCAAGGGCACACGGGAATTTCATCTAGTCACTTTCATCATATTGGTTAGATTCGCGTTCTTCACTTTGAGAATTTGATATGTGGGTGGACCGGTGCTTGGGTGCTGTTCTTACTTGAACAAACCCCTCACTTATGATTAACTCTCCCCTAAGCATCCGCAACTATGAGAAATGTATTAAGATAAAATCTAACCATAGCATTAAACATATGGATCCAAATCAGCCCCTTACGAAGTAGCGCATAAACTAGGGTTTAAGCTTCTATCACTCTAGCAACCCATCATCTAATAACTACTCCACAATGCATTCCCTTAGGCCCAAAGATGGTGAAGTGCCATGTAGTCGACGTTCACATGACACCACTAAGGGAATCTCAACATACATATCATCAAAATATCGAACACATATCAAATTCACTTAATAACTTGCAACATGATTTCTCCTGTGGCCTCAAGAACAAAGGTAACTACTCACAAATTATATTCATTCTCAAGATCAGAGGGGTGTTAAATAGCATAATGGATCTGAACATATAATCTTTCACCAAGTAAATCATATAGCAATTAACTACAAGATGTAATCAACACTACTAGTCACCCACAAGTATCAATCTAAGGTTCTGGTACAAAGATTAAACACAAGGGATGAACTAGGGTTTGAGAGGAGATGCTTCTGTTGAAGATGTTGATGGAGATTGGCATCCCAAAGATGAGAGGGTTGTTGGTGATGATGATGGCTTTGATTTCCCCCTGTGGGTGGGAAGTTCCCCCGGCGGAATCGCTCCACCGGAGGGAAAAAGTGATCCTTCCCAAGTTTCGCCTTGAGGCGGCGGTGCTTCACCCCGAAAGTCCCCCCCTAATTTTTTCTAGGTCAAACGACCTTAAGTACCAGAAGATGGGCACCGGAGGTGGGCCGGGCTGGCCACAACCCACCAGGGCGTGCCTGAGGGGCCAGGCGCGCCCTGGTGTCTTATGGTCACCCGATGGCCCCCCTCCACTAGTTATTTGCTCCAGTATTTTTTATATATTCGAAAATAATTCTTCGTATTTTTTCAGCTCATTTGGAGATGTGCGGAATAGGTGGCCCGACGTAGCTTTTTCTAAGTCCAGAATTCCAGCTGTCGGTATTCTCCCTCCTTTTGTAAACCTTGCATATTATGAGAGAAAATGCATTAGAATTACTCCATAAAGAATTATTAAGCATAAAATCATTATAAATAATAGTAGGAAAACATGATGTAAAATGGACGTATCAACTCCCCCAAGCTTAGACCTCGCTTGTCCTCAAACGAAATCCGATGTCGAGAATCATGTCCACATGTTAGAGAGAGAGGTGTCGATAAAACAAAATACGGACATAGTAGCATCATGCTTATTATTATAACAACAACAAGCTTAATATAAAACTCTAGCAAACCATATGACTTTTATCATATAACTTCTCATGAACAAGTAATGATTCATCACAACATTTAAGTAGAAGCATAAACTTTATTGAAGACCAACAAAGTATGTTCTCAGTCAACTTTGCAACTACAATTCATCATATTTTCAGGAAGGGTCACATGTCGGAGCCTTTTGGCAAGTCCACATACTCAATTATCATTTAGTCTTCTATGATTGCTAACACCCACAACATACCCATGAGCAAAAAATTTCAACCGGACACATAGAAATATAGGGGCTTATAGTTTTGCCCCCCAACATATTCACCTCAGGGGTGATATCAACAATAATAACTCATGCCCACTCATATCCAACTGGATATATGTGCCTAGAACTTTCACCACCGCATGATGCTTGCAAAAATATAAAATAAAAACAAATAGGGAAGAATACTTTGACTCTTGCATAAAAGTAAATACATAAAAGTAAAAGATAGGCCCTTCGCAGAGGGAACCAAAGGTTGTCATGCATTTTTTGTTTGTATGCTTAATACCTTAATGTAGAAGAACGTCATGTTATATTGCCCCTTATGATATGCGGAGCCTAATTGGTTTGGTGCCAATAATTGGCATGCCAATTGTTGGGAAGTCTAAAAATTTGGCTCTTAATTGGTTGGCTACTAATTGGTTCATGTCCACCTCTCAAAAAATTGCCAATTTTTGGCAACTTTTGGTTTTGCCAAATGTTGGCTTGCCAAATATTGGCAATGCCAAACTTCGGCAGCGAACCAATTAGCCTCGCAGTCCATCACTTTTATTACTTTGCCATCACAAGTTCGTATAACGCTCAATTTTCTCTTACACAAAATGATCAAACACATTTAGAAGCAATTTTTATTGCCTTATTGTACCGATGACAACTTACTTGAAGGATCTTACTCAAGCCATAGGTAGGTATGGTGGACTCTCAAATAATGAGTTGGGTTTAGGATTTTTGGATGCACAAGTAGTATCTCTATTTAGTGCAGAATTTTTGGCTAGAAAAGATATTGAGAAAGCACCACATGTTGAAGGATCTATGACAATATAACTTCTGTGTGAATATGAACAAACATAACACATTACATTGTCTTGTCCAACGTCAACAATTTTGACATATAATAATTAATGGGGGCTCATAATCATAAAAGATGTCCAAGATAGTGTATTTGCATGTGAATCTTCTCTTCCTTTATTAATTCTTTCATGATTTGCATCATTGACCAATGCTATGTTTGTCAACTATCAACAAATTTTACCACTTATACTTTTTCTTATGTGATGTAATCACTCACCATAAGATTATCATATGATCTTTTTCTTTCTTTATTTTTATTTGATTGCAACACGACAATAAAGAGATAAAACTCAAACGAAACTTTATTATATAACTTTCACTTGATTACATAGGTAGATAGACCACGGAACTAAAACTTGAAAATAAATCATACTAAACTTTTAGTCAACTAGATCGCGAAATCACTAGGGATCGAACTAAGATAGGTAAAGGTAAATAAAAGTAATGGTGATACGATACCAGGGCATCTCCCCCAAGCTTGGCACAAGCCAAGGGGAGTGCCCATACCCGTGTACTCAAGTCTCCTTTGGTGGTGAAGAAGAAGGTGGTGGTGATGATTTGTCCCCCAAGATATGCATGAGTACTTCTCTCAAACTTTGGATATCTCAGAGGACTCGATGAAGCAACTCGGTATTCTTATGCACTTCGGCCATGATATGTTTATTCTCCGGCCCCCAGGTGTTTGTTCCTGCATCACTTTCACTTGGACGGGATATGTCCCAATTGGACGGTATGTGCACACAAGGAGTGTTTTCAAACCCATAAATATGAATGAAATTGTGAAAATTATTTCGATGTAACCTGTGTAAGATCATCTCTGGCAGACCCCGTAAAAAGCCGCAACCCGCAAAATAACCGCCAAAATGCAGATCGGCGCGGAAAATCCTGCCCGAATAGACCCCGCAAACGCGGCCAGCCCGTAATATTTTTTGAGGGGCGCGGCAAAATCTCGGCCTCAACCCGCGAATACACAGGTTTCTGCCTCGCCCCTACGGTACCCCGTATCCCAGGGAAGCGGTTGGCGGGAGGGACATTTCAGTCCGCACCCTTTCCCCCACCTCCTTCCACCGCCGCCCGCCATTGGTTCCGCTCATCCGCCGTCGGCGATTATGGCCAAATCTGTGGATGGAATCACGCGCGGGGCGCCCACACCCTCTACCACCGATACGCTGCATCGCCCCCAGATCCGGCGACATGAGCCGCCCCTGGTCGCCGTCGCCGATGGGGATCGACCGTCCTCGAGTCGCCCCTAGTCCCCACCCGGGACGCCTGCCCCCACCCCCCGAACGCCAGAGAGCCACCTCCCACAAGCCATCGATGAGTGTTTGCTTGTGCTTTGTGCCGAGCGCTATGCATAGTTGGTTGACGCGGCATGCGAGTTTTGTTCGTGTAGATGGAATTGAGCCTGTGCGAGAAGTTTTTGCTCGACGATTCGTCCGATTTGGACGACTCGGATGTTGAGACGCTGCTTGCAAACTATCAACAACAGACGTTGATGATGGCCCTTGTCGTGAAGGAGCACGAAGGCGAGAACCGAAAGCAGTGACGAGGATCGACCATTGGCCATCTTTGCATTCCTCAAAATCGCCATCTTGGGAACGAGATCTTTATGCAAGACTACTTCGCGGAGAATCCAACATATCCACCGCACCTCTTCTAGAGAAGGTACCGAATGCGCCGATCTCTCTTTGTGAAAATTGTTCAAGCTTGCAAGGAAAATTGTCGGTATTTTACTCAAAGAAGAAATGTCGCGGGCTTAAAGGGATTTAGTGCATATTAAAAAATCTGGACAACTATGTGGGTGATTGCATACGGCGTTCCGGCTAACTATGCTGATGAGTACCTTCGCATTGGTGAAGATACCACAATTGAGTCAGTGCGTATGTTTGCCAAAGTGATCATCCGTGTCTTTGGTCCTGAATATCTTCGGGCACCTGATGTCTACTACGCAACCTTCTTCTTGTAGACTCATGTTGGGTCTCCAAGCGCAGAGTTTTGTAGGACAGTAGCAATTTTCCCTCAAGTGGATGACCTAAGGTTTATCAATCCGTGGGAGGCGTATGATGAAGATGGTTTCTCTCAAGCAACCCTGCAACCAAATAAAAAAGAGTCTCTTGTGTCCCCAACACACCCAAAATAATGGTAAATTGTATACGTGCACTAGTTCGGCGAAGAGATGGTCATACAAGTGTAATACGGATGGTAGATATAGGTTTTTGTAATCTGAATAAATAAAAATAGCGAGGTAATAAATAGGAAACATGAGTAAAAACGGCATTGCAATGCTTGAAAACAAGGCCTAGGGTTCATATTTTCACTAGTGCAAGTTCTCAACAATGATAACATAAATAGATCATATAACAATCTCTCAATGTGCAACAAAGAGTCACTCCAAAGTCACTAATAGCAGAGAACAAATGAAGAGATTATTGTAGGGTACGAAACCACCTCAAAGTTATTCTTTCTGATCGATCTATTGGGCTATTCCTATAAGTGTCACAAACAGCCCTAGAGTTCGTACTAAAATCACACCTTAAGACACACATCAACCAAAACCCTAAGATATTCTCTATATTTAGAGGCACTGCACTATATGTTTAATTGGAAGTCTACGAGATGAATGTAGTTGAAAGTGTAAAAAATTGTAATGAGAAGTTCCTTATTTTTTTCCAAACAATGAATGATTTTTTGTAGGAGTGAAGAATTTTCCATGTTATGTTGTTACTGTTTTGAATTTTGCTTCCATTTGGGTGCCGATTTCTAACATGTCATGTTTTCCACCACTAGGAGTAAATAGCATAAAACTATCACATTTGAGTCTAGGGTTCGAGAAAACTACAACTTTTTCAAAATCCCTAAAACCTACCACAAAATTGGTTTTTGATTTCAAAAAACTACCATGTTGCGTTGATTACTATGTTAGTTAATTTTAATTGCGTTAATGATAGATTGGGTCCACTCGTCAGCTTTGATCGGTTGTTGACTGTATGCTTGACCGTTACTTTACATGTGGGGCCTACATGTCGGCTCTCTCTTCCTTCCTATTCACTCTCTCTCTCTCTCTCTCTCTCTCTCTCTCTCTCTCTCTCTCTCTCTCTCTCTCTCTCTCTCTCTCTCGCCATGGTTGGCCACTCTCATGAGCGTCGTAGTTAATGAGCCTACACTGAGCCACCACGGTCGGTGCAACCAAGCCCAGCCGGCCAGCAGCACGCCCGGCCAACACCAAGGCTGATGCAGCAGCAACAACAATGGCAACGAGGAGCAGAAGCGGCAAGCAAGAGCAGCAACGATGGCAGGGCAAGCAGAGGCAACGGGTAGTTGCAACGACAATAACGACAAGCAGCAGCAGCCAGCGGGCGCTGGCGGCAAGCGACAACGGGCAGCAGTACTGGAACACAACACCACTCCTGACCACCACCGCTGCCGACACAACCAAGGCCGCATCAGCCACTGAAAGATCGTGGATGTCGCCTAGAGGGGAGGGTGAATAGGCGCTTTAAAATAATTACGGTTTGGGCTTCAACAAATGAGGAATAAACCTGGAGGTTAATTTGTCAAGCACAAAACCTACAACACCTAGGCTCACCTACGTGCACCAACAACTTATGCTAAGCAAGATAAACTACTAGGTGATAGCAAGATATATGACCATAAGTAATATGGCTATCACAAAATATAGTGCATAAGTACTGGGCTCGGGTAAGAGATAACCGAGGCACGCGGAGACGACGATGTATCCCGGAGTTCACACCCTTGCGGATGCTAATCTCCATTTGGAGCGGTGTGGAGGCACAATGCTCCCCAAGAAGCCACTAGGGCCACCGCAATCTCCTCACGCCCTCGCACAATGCAAGATGTCGTGATTCCACTGAGGGACCCTTGAGGGCGGTCACCGAACCCGTTGATGACCCTCAACCGTAAGGGATCTATTGCAGCGTTTTCGATAAGTAAGAGTGTCGAACCCAACGAGGAGCAGAAGGTATTGATAAGCGATTCTGAGCAAGAAATTACTGCAAGCACTGAAAGATAACTTTTAGGGGTTTTCTCGGTATAAGCAACAGGAAAGTAAAAGCGAGTAATGTAAAAGATACTGAGAGTGACAAGTGGCCCAATCCTTTCTTAGCAAAGGAGAGGCCTAGCAACTGAACTTATAAAGACTAAAGCATTCTTGAGGACACACGGGAGAGGTAGTCATGTGCTTTCGCCATATTCCGTATCGATACTATGTTATGTGTTGATAAGTGTTGAGTGGGTGGATCTATGCTAGTGCACTCTCTAGACTAAGATGAATGCACTCTTATGATTAAACACCTTGCAAGCATCCGCAAATACAAGATAGAATTTAAGGCAAAAGCCTAACCATAGCAATACGATCAAGGATCCATTATTCCCTTATGCAAAAGCGTGCGAACTGGGGTTCAGGTTTCTGTCACTCCGGCAACCCACCATAAGCATTCTTTATACACAATGTATTCTCCTAGGTCCTTAATAAGGCGAAGTGTTGGGTGTTCGACTCACACAACACCACTAGTAGAATGACAACACAACTTAAGTATCAAACAACACATATTACTTCAACAGCATATGACTACTAACAACAAGACTTTCCCCATGTCCTCAAGAACTAACGTAACTACTCACAAGACATAAAAGAGATCATGATCAGTGGGGATAAATATGTGATAAACAATCTGGACATAATAATATTTCTCCAACAAAACTCAATAGCATTCACCACAAAGTAGTAATCAACACCGATGGAGTAGAGAGGATAGATAGTACGAGTTACAACACGAGTTGCGATGGTAAGATGAGATTTGGATGAAGATGGAGATGGTGCTGGTGTTGGGGATGATGTTGATGATGATCTCGATGATGCCCGTGACGATGGCGACGATCTCCCCTTCCGGGAGGTGATCTCCCCGGCGGAATCTGCCCGCCGGAGATGCCCTTTTCTTCTCTGTAGGTCTCCGCCTCGAAGCGGCGGCGGAACTCCGTAAAAAGTCCCGTGCCTAGGGTTTTCGGAGAACGGAGAACATATATACAAAAGGGGGCGACCAGAGGTGGGCCAGGGGCTCCAGGCGCCCCCCCCGCCGCGGCCGGGGGGGGGGGGGGGCGCCCCCAGGCCGCCTGGGCACCCTGTGGCCCCCCTCTGACTCCCCTTTTGCGTGTCTTCGTTATTCGTCTGAAAAATACCTCCCGTCAATTTTCAGGTAATTTGGAGGTGTTCTTCTTCAGCAACTCAGCATCCACTTTTTCCTGCTGAATCCTGCGTCTGCTGTTCCGGTATCGGAAAGTTGCAAACTCTGTAAAATAGACCAAAACAACATAAGAACATCATCATAACGTGAAATATATCAATGAATAAGGATAAATTATGATACAAAATAGTGATGCATTTTGGACGTATCAACACCCCCAAGCTTAGACCTCGCTTGTCCCCAAGCGAATATGAACTCGGTAAACCTGTCCACAAGTTTAGAGAGTGAAGTCTCGATAAATAGAATACGGACAAGAAGCATCATAGTCTCTTTACCAACTCAAATATCCTCAGCAGCAATCTTCAGCTCATAAGGCTCTTATGAAAAAGTGTTAACACTTATATTCGAAAGTAGGACTAAGGAAACTCATTATATCATGGCAAACATGTCCTTTGGTCAAAGAACAACAAATAATTTTAACTTTTGCTCTTATATTTTGATGGGATTAATTGAAGCTTTTTGAAATAACATGTTAATAAGCAAGAAGTGAAAGTGTTAACACAAAGGAAGATATTTGCCTTAGCTGGGCATGACAAACAACTTACTTATCAAATGATAATGTCAACAAGGATATGATATGACAAATCTTAATGCAGCTTTATATGAATGAATCCTTATCAACATCAAACGTCTGCTCTCTTTGAGAAATAGAGGGAAGTAGGAATAACTGACTCAATTTAAAATGAAAAGATAGGCCCTGCTCTAGGGTAGTAGGGAAAACTCATGTGCTATCCTCAAATCAAACAGAATGAAAACAAGTTTTTAGAGGTGCATGATTTGTCAACGAATGCTAATAAATAACTCATTTGCTTCTTGAACTGGACAAGTTTCGAGGAACGGCTCCCGTATGAGGACGATAACATCCTCTTATTCTCCTTGTTTATCACTACCAAAGTTTTCTGATTTCTCATGAACAAAGCGTGAAGGAGGGTTTGTTTGTTATATTATTCTTAAGCCGGGCGCACTCCTTGCCAGTTCCTTCTCGTATTATGGGTTTGCACATTATACATGCAATCCCGGGGTGAAGCTCGTCCAACTCAAGAAGACTATGAATTAGCTATTACTTCCTCATGAGCTAAAACAGAGGCACAAAATAAAAGATTTTGAACTTTTAAGGATAACACATAAATTATATACTTTTAGGAGGTGGTAGTGGAGTACCACGAGTAGGTAGGTATGGTGGACTCATATGGAAGGTATCGGCTTAAGGGTATGGATGCACAAGCAGAATTCCGCTTAGTACAGAGTTAGGCTAGCAAATGTTTTGAGAGAGCAGACAATTGATGATGACTAAGATGCAAAGCAATATGAAGCATGAACATTGAAATAAGCATAACACATCAAGTTGTCTTCCTTGTCAACATAACACTTCAAGCATAATAACATAAAGGTTTTGGCTATGTTGATAATTTAAGAAAATCATGCTTGTTGTTATGACCAAAGCTATATTTGCCAAGATTAAATAAAGTTTCATAGCCATACCTGACATAAGGTCAATACTCCCCATAAGAATCGTCATATAAGGCCGATTGCGTGAAGAGAATACCGTGTGCAGCAAAAGGAACCGATAAACTTCTCATTAATATTCCATCATAAACGACTCCACACTCACGGATACAATTCCTCACCGAAGGAGCGATAGACCTCAATGCACACACCTATCTCATATAACAACCTCCCTAGACATGATATGACTCTACTTGACTCTAAAAGACAAAAGGTAAAAGATAAAGATACCGGGCACTCCCCCAAGCTTGGAACAAGCCAAGGGAATGCCATTACCCCAGGAGATTTCACTCATCATCCTTGTTGGCGTTGATCAAGTAGTCCTTGGCGAAACGCTTCCATGGAAGGGGTTCTCCAGTCTCATATGAGAAGCTCGTCTCCTGGATCCTGCATTCAGCACCCAAACCCATGCGCAGAAACCTTAGTTCATACTCACAGTTCTGGTTATGTAGATCATTAATTTTCCCTTGGAGTTCTATAATTCTGTCTTCAGACGCGGCGATTCTTTCCCACATCTCCTTCATCTCCTTGAGAAAGTAGTTCTTCAGCTCGTTGGTGATGTCAAAGTTAGCTTCAACACCACGCTCGATCATCTTCTTGTACTCGAAGACTTCCCGCTCCACTTCTTCCAGCCTGGCTTGGACGCTCCCCTCCTTGATAGGTCCCTTCAGATCCTCTTGATGAAGGACACCGTCCTCCATCCGAACAACCTGAGGGTGCTTCTTCACCTCGGCGAGGTAAGGGTTGATGACGTTGACAACGAACGTGTCCTTGGGGAACTTGGAGAAGTCATGGCACCTAAATTTAGCTGAAAGATTTCCTGGCAGAAACAGATCGAAGAGAAAACACGCGAAATCGCAAGATACGTTGCCGCAATCCGGGCAAATATATAGGAAAAATTTATGCACAGAAAGGAAGGTAACGGACCAAAGCGGGGTCGGAGGAGGACTCCCGGGTGTCCAGGCGGCCTGCCGGCGCGGCCCGGGGGGGGGGGGGGGG
>LR738715.1:811492247-811535273 GCA_902687465.1 Secale cereale | reverse complement strand
GGGGGGGGGGGGCGCCAGGGGGGCGCCTGGACTCCCTGGAGGTCGTCTCCGGCTCCACTCCGACTCGGAATTTTACTAATTTTACAAAAACTCATAATACGGAACTTTTATGATGGTTTGCGGTGTTTTCTTACCGTACTACATACCTTTTCTTTATTCTGCTTCTGCTGGCGTCTGAAACAGGGCTGCAACATGTTCTTCGTGGGTTGTTGTGTATATTATATTCACATCAACATCGACAGGGTCTCCTGCTATGTAATGTTTAAGTCTTTGCCCATTCACAACTTGAGGTTTGGTGCCTTCAAAATTATTAATCTTAATTGCACCAGACCGATAAACTTCTTCAATATGAAATGGTCCTTCCCACCTGGAAAGTAGTTTACCTGGAGAAAACCTGAAACGGCATCTAAACAACAAAACTTTATCACCAACATTAAATTCACGTTTCAGAATCTTCCTATCATGCCACCTTTTTACCTTTTCCTTGAACATTTTAGCGCTCTCGTAAGCTTCACTTCTCCATTCATGTAGAGAAGTCAAGTTCATGAGACGCTTATCACCAGCTAGTTTTGGGTCAGCGTTAAGCTCTCTAACAGCCCAGAAAGCTTTGTGCTCTAGCTCTAATGGCAAATGGCAAGCCTTGCCATACACCATCTTATAGGGAGACATGCCCATGGGGTTTTTGTAAGCAGTTCTATATGCCCACAAAGCATCTCCTAACTTGTTTGACCAATCCTTCCTATTTCTGTTTACTGTTTTATGCAAGATCAACTTAATCTCTCTATTGGTGAGCTCAACTTGCCCACTAGTTTGCGGATGATACGGTGAAGCAATTCTATGATTAACATCGTATTTAGCCAAAGCTTTTCTAAAAGCTCCGTGCGTGAAGTGTGATCCTCCATCGGTCATGAGATACCTTGGTACACCAAACCTATGAAAAATTACATCTTTAAGCATTTTCAAAGATGTTTTGTGATCAGCACTTTCAGTGGGGATTGCTTCAACCCACTTGGTCACATAATCAACAGCTACTAAAATGTGAGTGTACTTGTGCGAAGAAGGAAAAGGACCCATAAAATCAAAACCCCAACAATCGAAAGGTTCAATCACTAGTGAGTAATTCATAGGCATCTCATTCCTTCTACTAATGTTACCAACTCTCTGACATTTATCACAGGCTAAAACATAATTTCTAGCATCTTTAAAGAGAGTAGGCCAATAAAAACCTGATTGAAGAACCTTATGTGCAGTCCTCTCACCGGCATGATGTCCTCCATAGGGACTATCATGACACTGTCGGAGAATGTCCTTCTGCTCATGTTCCGGAATGCATCTTCTCACGATCCCGTCGGGACCTTCTTTGAAAAGATGTGGGTCATCCCAAAAGTAGTGCCTCAAATCATGAAAGAACTTCTTTCTTTGCTGAAATGTTAGACCTGGAGGAAAATACTTTGCAACAATAAAATTAGCATAATCTGCATACCAAGGATCGGAAAGAGGTTGTACTTTTACAACGGCAAGTTGCTCGTCTGGAAAACTATCGTTAACTGGGATGGGGTCATGCGGTATATCTTCCATTCTTGAAAGATTGTCCGCAACCGGATTGTCTTCCCCTTTCCTATCAACAATCTGCAAATCAAATTCTTGAAGAAGGAGTACCCATCTGATAAGCCTTGGCTTGGCATCCTTCTTTGTCATAAGATACTTAATAGCAGCATGATCAGTATGAATAATAACTTTGGAATCAACAATATACTGCCTAAACTTATCGCAAGCAAAAACTACAGCTAAGAATTCCTTCTCAGTAGTAACATAATTTCTTTGAGCACTATCAAGGGTTTTACTAGCATAATGTATAACATTCAATTTCTTATCAACTCTTTGTCCTAAAACAGCTCCAACAGCAAAATCACTTGCATCACACATAATTTCAAAAGGTAAATTCCAGTCAGGTGGTTGTACTATAGGAGCAGTTATTAAAGCTTTCTTAAGGACTTCAAAAGCTTCCTTACAATTTTCATCAAACGCAAAAGGAACGTCCTTCTGGAGAAGATTAGTGAGGGGTCTCGAGGTTTTAGAAAAGTCTTTAATAAATCTTCTATAAAAACCTGCATGACCGAGAAAACTGCGAATACCTTTGATGTCCCTTGGATAGGGCATCCTCTCAATAGCTTCGATCTTGGCTTTGTCCACTTCAATTCCCCTTTCGGAAATCTTGTGACCAAGAACAATTCCTTCATTAACCATAAAGTGGCACTTCTACCAGTTGAGTACCAAATTTGTCTCCTCGCATCTCTGCAAAACTTTATTAAGGTTGTGAAGACAATGGTCAAATGAAGTTCCATAGACGGAGAAATCGTCCATGAAGACTTCCATAATATCCCCGCAGAAACCATGAAAGATAGCAGACATACACCTTTGAAAAGTAGCAGGGGCATTACATAAACCAAAAGGCATACGTCTGTAAGCATAAGTACCAAAAGGACAAGTAAAAGTGGTCTTCTCTTGATCGGCAGTGTTAACATGAATTTGAGAGAAGCCAGAATAACCATCGAGATAACAAAAGTGGGTATTTTTGGATAACCTTTCAAGCATTTGGTCGATGAACGGCAACGGGTAGTGATCCTTCCTGGTTGCCTTGTTCAACTTCCTGTAATCAATACACATTCTATATCCAATAATAATTCTCTGAGGTATTAGTTCATTTTTATCATTAGGAACCACAGTTATACCTCCTTTCTTAGGAACACAATGTACCAGACTTACCCACTTACTATCAGCTATAGGGTAGATAATACATGCGGCTAGAAGCTTGAGAATCTCAGTTCTCACGACATCCATCATCTTCGGGTTCAACCGTCGTTGATGATCAACAACTGGTTTAGCATCAGGCTCAAGGTTGATAGTATGTTGACAGATAGATGGACTAATCCCCTTAAGGTCATCAAGGGTGTAGCCAATTGCGCCTCGGTGTTTACGAAGTACTTCAAATAATCGCTCTTCTTCATATCCTGAAAGGTTAGAATTGATAATAACAGGATATACTTTCTTTTCATCTAAATAAGCATACTTGAGCGTATCGGGAAGAGGTTTAAGATCGAACACCGGGTCTTCTTTCGGTTTTGATAAAATTCCCAAAGGTTCAACCGGAAGGTTGTGCTTCAGGATGGCAGGCTGCCTCAAGAATATTTCATCTAGTTCATTTCTTTCCTGCATATGCAAATCATTCTCGTGGTCCTCCATGTATTGCTGCAAAGGATCATTAGGGGGAATAGCAATAGAAGCAATACTTTCAATAATTTTATCATCACCAGGTAAATCAGTACCACGAGGCTGCTTAGAGAACTTAGAAAAATTAAATTCATATGGCTCACCATCGAATTCAACATAAACTTTACCTTTCTTGCAATCTATTATAGCTCCACAAGTTCTAAGAAAAGATCTACCAAAAATAATGGGACAAAAGTTGTCTCTCTCTGATCCAAGTACTAGAAACTCGGTAGGGTATTTTACCTTTCCACATAGGACTTCAACGTCCCTCACAATTCCGATAGGAGAGATAGTTGTTCTATTTGCAAGATGAATAGTAACATCAACTTCTTCAAGTTCACAAGGGGAAATCTCACCGATGATTTCTTCATAGAGTGAATAAGGAATAGCACTTGCACTCGATCCCAAATTGCATAGCCCATAATAATTGTGATCTCCTATTTTAACAGATACCACTGGAGTACCTGAAATTGGGCCTTTATTCTTGGCTGTGACAAGGTTAGTGGAAACAGCACAAAAATTTATATTGGAATCCAAAACATTATTAGTAGCAAGGTCTTTAATCAATGCAACTTGAGGATCGACCCTGATCTGGTCCTCAGGCTCATCAACTCTTCTCTCACTTTTATTTATTATGCCTGTCACAAGAGAGTGCTCCTTTATCCTCGTGGGAAAAGGTGGCTGTTCATATATAACTGCAGGCAAAATAGGGTCAGCAACAAAAATATCAATAGGTGGTTCTTTAAAAGGTGCATGGTGCTGGTCTCTCTTCTTTTTAAAAGAATCAACGTGAGAGGCAAAATTCTTACACAAATCAATCACTAGATGGGAATCAAGACCAATCTTAGAGCAAAAAGTATTGAAGTAATCAGTTTCCACATAGCTCTCAATATAATCATGTTCATAATTTATAGCGGGTTCAACCTTTATCAATTTCCCAATCTTCAGTATTCCTCTGGATTCTTTCAAGGAGATCCCACCTTTCTTCAACACTCTTCTTCTGAAACACCCCACTAGAGGAGGCATCCAGCATCTCCTTATCCTGACGAGAAAGCCTGGCATACAAATTTGTAAGTATAATTTCCTTGGGAAGCTTATGAATAGGGCATTTGAGCATTAGGGACTTCAATCTCCCCCAAGCTTGAGCAATGCTTTCTCCGTCACGAGACCTAAAGTTATAGATATAATTCCTGTCTCGATGAATTTCAAGAAGAGGATAAAACTTAGTATAAAAGAGAGACATAAGCTCCTGCCAGTCCAGCAAGTGTGAGTTATCGAGAAGCCCATACCAATCTGAAGCTTTATCTATAAGTGATACGACAAACAATTTCCTCATGACAAACTCCCTCGATACACCTGCAAGCTTAAATAATGAACATAGTCGTGACAAATATAGCAAGTGTTCACCAGGATGTCTGTCTCCTGCATAACGATTAGCCAAAACATAATCGATAATGCCAGCTGGTATTTTATAAGGCACAATTTCAGTAGGGGGAGGATCAACCACCAAAGGTGTGGGGTGTCTTCCCGCAAGCAACGCTCCAATAATAGGGTTGTCCATAAGGACAAAGAGCAGCAATAGCAAAAATAAAAACAGAATTATAAAAAGACTTTCTTACCAGTTTCACTTTACCAATAGCGCTACGCTCCCCGGCAACGGCGCCAGAAAACGGTACTTGATGACCCTCAACCGTAAGGGATCTATTGCAGCGTTTTCGATAAGTAAGAGTGTCGAACCCAACGAGGAGCAGAAGGTATTGATAAGCGATTCTGAGCAAGAAATTACTGCAAGCACTGAAAGATAACTTTTAGGGGTTTTCTCGGTATAAGCAACAGGAAAGTAAAATCGAGTAATGTAAAAGATACTGAGAGTGACAAGTGGCCCAATCCTTTCTTAGCAAAGGAGAGGCCTAGCAACTGAACTTATAAAGACTAAAGCGTTCTTGAGGACACACGGGAGAGGTAGTCATGTGCTTTTGCCATATTCCGTATCGATACTATGTTATGTGTTGATAAGTGTTGAGTGGGTGGATCTATGCTAGTGCACTCTCTAGACTAAGATGAATGCACTCTTATGATTAAACACCTTGCAAGCATCCGCAAATACAAGATAGAATTTAATGCAAAAGCCTAACCATAGCAATACGATCGAGGATCCATTATTCCCTTATGCAAAAGCGTGCGAACTGGGGTTCAGGTTTCTGTCACTCCGGCAACCCACCATAAGCATTCTTTATACACAATGTATTCTCCTAGGTCCTTAATAAGGCGAAGTGTTGGGTGTTCGACTCACACAACACCACTAGTAGAATGACAACACAACTTAAGTATCAAACAACACATATTACTTCAACAGCAGATGACTACTAACAACAAGACTTTCCCCATGTCCTCAAGAACTAAGGTAACTACTCACAAGACATAAAAGAGATCATGATCAGTGGGGATAAATATGTGATAAACAATCTGGACATAATAATATTTCTCCAACAAAACTCAATAGCATTCACCACAAAGTAGTAATCAAGACCGATGGAGTAGAGAGGATAGATAGTACGAGTTACAACACGAGTTGCGATGGTAAGATGAGATTTGGATGAAGATGGAGATGGTGCTGGTGTTGGGGATGATGTTGATGATGATCTCGATGATGCCCGTGACGATGGTGATGACGATGGCGACGATCTCCCCTTCCGGGAGGTGATCTCCCTGGCGGAATCTGCCCGCCGGAGATGCCCTTTTCTTCTCTGTAGGTTTCCGCCTCGAAGCGGCGGCGGAACTCCGTAAAAAGTCCCGTGCCTAGGGTTTTCGGAGAACGGAGAACATATATGCAAAAGGGGGCGACCAGAGGTGGGCCAGGGGCTCCAGGCGCCCCCCCGGCGCGGCCAGGGGGGCGCGCCCCCAGGCCGCCTGGGCACCCTGTGGCCCCCCTCTGACTCCCCTTTTGCGTGTCTTCGTTATTCGTCTAAAAAATACCTCCCGTCAATTTTCAGGTAATTTGGAGGTGTTCTTCTTCAGCAACTCAGCATCCACTTTTTCCTGCTGAATCCTGCGTCTGCTGTTCCGGTATCGGAAAGTTGCAAACTGTGTAAAATAGACCAAAACAACATAAGAACATCATCATAACGTGAAATATATCAATGAATAAGGATAAATTATGATACAAAATAGTGATGCATTTTGGACGTATCACCCGTACAAATGGCAACCCTTGGGGGCGGTCACCGAACCCGTACACTTTGACAACCCTTGAAGGCGGTCACCGGAACCCGTCAAAATGCTCGGGGCAATCTCCACAACCTAATTGGAGACCCGGACGCTTGCACAGAGCTTTACACCACAATGATTGAGCTCCGAACACCACAAACCGTTTAGGGCACCAAGGCACCCAAGAGGAACAAGCTCAAGGGTACCAAGCACCCAAGAGTAATAAGCTTCTCAACTTCATTTCCACATATCACCATGGAGAACTCAAACCGATGCACCTAATGCAATGGCAAGGGCACATGGAGTGCCCCAGTCCTTCTCTCCCAAATCCCACCAAAGCTATTAATGCTAGGAAGGAAAATTGATAGGAAGAACGAAGAAGAGAACGCAAAGACCTCCAAGATCTAGATCCAAGGGGTTCCTCTCTCTCTTTTCCCCCCAAAACTAGTAAGAATCCATGGAGGGATTGAGAGATAACAAACTCGAAGAAGGTCAACAATGGGGGAAGAACACGAGCTAGAAGGATAATGTTCAATGGGGAATAAGACCTCCTGTTGTAGGAGGGAAAAAGTCCAACCCATATGCCCAGCCCGCACACGAGCGGTACTACCTTGGCAGCAGTGGCACTGCCGCTAAACCCAGCGGTACTACAACTGGGCCGCGCACAACAGCATCCACGAGCACATGTCGAAGGACCAGGAGAGAGAAGCAACGAGCAACACTAGTAGCGGTGGAAGGATGGTATTGCCGCTCATGAGCTGTACTACCGCATCTATTGCCGCCACAAATGCCGCTGAACCCGACACGAAAATATTGCGTCCCGAGTCGAGGTGGTACCTGATGACCCACAAGTGTAGGGGATCTATCGTAGTCCTTTCGATAAGTAAGAGTGTCGAACCCAACGAGGAGCAAAAGGAAATGATAGGCAGTTTTCAGTAAGGTATTTTCAACAAGCACTGAAATTATAGGTAACAGATAGTTTTGTGATAAGGTAATTGGTAGCAAGTGACAAAAGGTAAAAGCAAATAAGGTGCAGTAAGGTGGCCCAATCCTTTTTGTAGCAAAGGACAAGCCTGGACAAACTCTTATATAAAGGAAAGCGCTCCCAAGGACACATGGGAATTATCGTCAAGCCAGTTTTCATCACGATCATCTGATTCACGTTCGGTACTTTGATAATTTGGTATGTGGGTGGACCGGTGCTTGGGTACTGCCCTTACTTGGACAAGCCTCCCACTTATGATTAACCTCTAATGCAAGCATCCGCAACTACAAAAGAAGTATTAAGGTAAACCTAACCATAGCCTGAAACATATGGATCCAAATGAGCCCCTTACGAAGCAACGCATAAACTAGGGTTTAAGCTTCTATCACTCTAGCAACCCATCATCTACTTATAACTTCCCAATGCCTTCCTCTAGGCCCAAATAATGGTGAAGTGTCATGTAGTCGACGTTCACATGACACCACTAGAGGAGAGACAGCATACATTTCATCAAAATATTGAACGAAGACCAAACTCACATGACTACTAATAGCAAGACTTCTCCCATGCCCTTAGGAACAAAAGTAACTACTCACAAGACATAATATTTTTCATGATCAGAGGGGTATTAATATGCATAATGGATCTGAACATATGATCTTCCACAAAATAAACCAACTAGCATCAACTACAAGGAGTAATCAACACTACTAGCAACCCACAGGTACCAATCTGAGGTTTGGGTACAAAGATTGGATACAAGAGATGAACTAGGGTTTGAGAGGAGATGGTGCTGGTGAAGATGTTGATGAAGATAGCCCTCCACAAGATGGGAGAGTTGTTGGTGATGACGGCGGTGATGATTTCCCCCTCTCGGAGGGAAGTATCCCCAGCAGAACAGCTCTGCCGGAGACCAATATTGGTTTCCGCCTCGGTTCCGCCTCGAGACGGCGGCTCGTGGTCCCGAAAGCCTCCTTATGATTTTTTTCCAGGTCAAAACACCTCATATAGGAGAAGATGGGCATCGGGGGCCTTCCGGCTGGCCCACGAGGCAGGGGGGCGCGCCCTGGAAAGGGGGGCGCGCCCCCACCCTCGTGGGCAGCCGGTGGCCCCCCTTGTGGACTTCTTTCACCAGATATTTTTTATATTTTCTGAAATTGCGTTCTGTTGAGTTTCAGGGCTTTTGGAGTTGTGCAGAATAGGTTTCCAGAGTTTGCTCCTTTTCCAGCCCAGAATTCCAGCTGCCGGCATTCTCCCTCTTCATGTAAACCTTTGTAAAATAAGAGAGAAAAGGCATAAGTATTGTGACAGAACATGTAAGAACAGCCCATAATGCAATAAATATCAACATATAAGCATGATGCAAAATGGACGTATCAACTCCCGCAAGTTTAGACCTCGCTTGGCCTCAAGTGAAAGGCGATATCGAAAAATATGTCCACATGTTTAGAGATAGAGGTGTCGATAAAACAAAATACGGACATGAGGGCATCATGATCATTCTCATAACAGCAACTTTTATAAATATAGTCATATGATTCTTATGCTAAATTAACAAATCAACCACAATATCAAGTATGAATCATAAACTTAATTGGAAACTAACAAACTTTGATCTCAGTCATTGAAGCAATTGCAATTTATCGTAATATCGGAAAGAGTCAATATAAGAGCTTTTCAGCAAGCCTACATACTCAACTATCATATAGTCTTTCACAATTGCTCACACTCACGCAATACTTATGTTTAAGGAGTTTTAATCGGACACAGAGAAAGATAGGGGCTTATGGTGTTGCCTCCCAACCTTTTACCTCAAGGGTAATGTCAACAATAATAGATCATGAAAACTTACATCCAAGTGGGCATATATGTCAGGATCTTTCCAACACAATGTGCTTGCCAAAGGATAAAATGTAAAAAGGAAAGGTGGATTTCACGTTGACTCTTATAAGACAGGAATAACAGATAGGCCCTTCGCAAAGGGAAGCAGAGGTTGTCATGTGTTTTTATGGTTGGATGCACAAAGTCTTAGCATAGAAGAACTTCGCTTTATATTGCCACTTGTGATAAGGACCTTTATTATGCAGTCCGTCGCTTTTATTACTTCCATATCACAAGATCGTATAAAGCTAATTTCTCCCACACTAATAAATCATACATATTTTAGCGGATTTTCAACATGACAACTTACTTGGAAGGATCTTTCTCAATCCATAGGTAGGTATGGTGGACTCTCATGGAAAAACTAGGTTTAAGGATATATGGAAGCACAAGTAGTATCTCTACTTAGTGCGAGGAGTTTTGGCTAGCATGAGGGGGAAAGGCAAGCTCAACATGTTGGATGATCCATGACAATATACTTTATTTCGAATATAAGAAGACATAACCCATTATGTTGTCTTCCTTGTCCAACATCAACTCTTTAGCATGTCATACTTTAATGAGTGCTCACAATCATAAAAGATGTCCAAGATAGTATATTTGTATGTGAAGCCTCTCTTCTTTTATTACTTCCTATTAATTGCAACGATGACCAAAACTATGTTTGTCACCTCCCAACAACTTTTATTTATCATACTCTTGTATGTGAAGTCATTACTTCCCATAAGATCGATATGATCTCTTTGATACTCTTTATGTTTTCTTTCTTTTTATCATGACCCAAGTGGGGAAATCAAGCCCTTGACTCAACACTAATCTTTATTATATAGCTCACGGACTCGATTACAAAAGGGTAAAGATCACAAGGCAAAAGCTCACAACTAGATCATGCTAACTTTATTCTAATAGATCAAGATACTACCAAAAGGATCGAACTAAGTAAAGCGGTAAAGATAGGAGTGATGGTGATACGATACCGGGGTCACTCCCCCAAGCTTGGCAGCTGCCAAGGGGAGTGCCCATACCCATATGATTATGTCTCCTTCTTCGGGGGTGGTGATGATGACTTCTTCCTCAACTTACGCTTAAGGGTAGAATTTTGCTCCTTTAGGTCATTGATCTCTTGCTCAAGGTTTAATATCTTCTTGCATAATGCCTGCTTGTTTTCCTGCAAGAGGTTAAAATGGATAAATTCGATCTTAGGTTTCTTTACTCTGTCGGGGAGGCTTGACTTTTTGAACTCCACATGCATGTCTCCTAGTTGGGGTAGTGGGAATTCGTCTTCATCAGAGCTGGTCCAATCCTTCCCCTTGGGATCATGATCCTATTCTTCCTCCGTGGTCCAACCATAATGCTCCAAATCACCATAGACCTTAGGGTCAGCAAGGGAAGCAGCCACATAGCTTTCTCCCTTCGAATCCTGGGACGACATGTTGCCTTTATCTGTGACAGAAACAGCTTGAAATGAAAACAGAGGATTTTTGCGTGATACAGAGGTCAAAACCTTCGGGAGTATATATAATGAATTTTTACCGACCAAAAGGAGTAAGCCGCAAGAAAACGGAGTCTGGGGGACACACGGGGTGCCCAGGAGGCAGGGGCGCGCCCTGGGAAGGGGGGCGCACCCTCCACCCTCGTGGACGCCTCGTGTCTCTTCTGGACTGCGGTTTATTTTTCTATTTTTCTAAATATTCCAAAATGGAGAAAAATTGCCTTTAGAACTGTTTTGGAGTCGGTTTACTTACCGTATCACGTACCTCTTCCTTTTCGGAGGCTGAATCGTTCTGGAAAGTGTCCCCTCCGGGGTTACGGTTTCAATAACATTAGTTTCAACATTTATAGGATTACCAGAGATATAATGTTTGATTCTTTGACCATTCACCACCTTCGGATTTGTGCCTTCGAAGTTGTTGATTTTTATGGCACCGGAACGATAGACCTCCTCGATAACGTAAGGTCCTTCCCACTTGGAGAGAAGTTTTCCTGCAAAAAATCTTAAACGAGAGTTGTATAGCAAGACATAATGACCTACATTAAACTCACACTTTTGTATCCTTTTGTCATGCCATCTTTTAACTTTTTCTTTAAACAGCTTGGCAAACTCATAGGCCTGGGTTCTCCACTCATCAAGGCAGCTAATGTGAAATAACCTCTTTTCACCGGCAAGTTTGAAATCATAGTTGAGCTCTTTAATAGCCCAATATGCCTTATATTCTAGCTCAAGAGGTAAGTGACAAGCTTTTCCATATACCATCTTATATGGAGACATACCCATAGGGTTTTTGTATGCAGTTCTATAGGCCCATAATGCATCATCTAGTTTCTTGGACCAATTCTTCCTAGACCTATTAACTATCTTTTGCAAAATTAATTTCAACTCCCTATTACTTAGTTCTACTTGACCACTAGTCTGTGGGTGATAGGGGAATGCAATTCTATGGTTGACATCATACTTTGCAATCATCTTACGGAAAGCACCATGAATAAAGTGTAAACCACCATCAGTCATTAGATATCTAGGGACTCCAAACCTCGGAAATATAACTTCTTTAAGCATCTTAATAGAGGTGTTATGATCAGCACTACTAGTTGGAATAGCTTCTACCCACTTAGTAACGTAATCAACAGCAACTAAAATATGTGTGTACCCATTAGAGGCAGGAAACGGTCCCATATAATCAAAGCCCCAAACATCAAATGGTTCAATAACAAGTGAATAATTCATAGGCATTTCTTGACGTCTACTGATATTACCAATTCTTTGACATTCATCACAAGATAAGCCATACTTACAGGCATCCTTGAAGAGAGTAGGCCAATAAAAACCGGATTGCAATACCTTGTGTGCAGTTCTATCTCCCGCATGGTGTCCTCCATAAGCTTTGGAGTGGCACTTGCGTAGGATCTATTCCTGTTCATGCTACGGTACACAATGTCTAATAATACCATCTACTCCTTCTTTATAAAGATGTGGGTCATCCCAGAATAATGTCTCAAATCATAGAAAAACCTTTTCTTTTGCTGGTATGTGAAGCTAGGAGGTATAAACTTAGCAACAATGTAATTAGCATAATCAGCATACCATGGAGTAGTGCGAGAAGTATTTATGACAGCTAATTTTTTATCAGGAAAGCTATCATCAATAGGTTGTGGGTCATCAAGCACATTTTCTAACCTAGACAAGTTATCTGCTACGGGGTTCTCAGCTCCCTTTCTATCAATAATATGCAAGTCAAATTCTTGCATCAAGAGAACCCATCTGATAAGTCTAGGTTTAGCATCTTTCTTTTCCATAAGGTATTTGATAGCAGCATGATCAGTGTGAATAGTTACTTTAGAATCAACGATATATGGTCTAAACTTATCACAAGCAAATACAACTGCTAAAAATTCTTTCTCAGTAGTGGCATAATTTCTTTGGGCACTATCTAGAGTTTTACTAGCATACTGGATAACATTCAATTTCTTATCAACTCTTTGCCCTAAAACAGCTCCTACAACATAATCACTAGCATCGTACATAATCTCAAAGGATAAATTCTAGTCAGGAAGCTGGACAATAGGTGTAGAGATCAATGCTTTCTTAAGTATTTCAAATGCTTCTAGACAATCATCATCAAAGACAAAAGGAATATCTTTTTGTAAGAGATTAGTCACAGGCCTGGAGATTCTGGAGAAGTCCTTAATGAACCTCCTATAAAATCCGGCATGACCAAGGAAACTTCGTATACCTTTGATGTCCTTAGAGCATGGCATATTTTCAATAGCATCGACTTTAGCTTTGTCAACTTCAATACCTCTTTTAGAAATTTTATGTCCCAAGACGATGCCTTCATTAACCATAAAGTGGCACTTCTCCCAATTCAAGACAAGATTAGTGTCTTCACATCTCTGCCAAACTCGATCAAGGTTGCTTAAGCAATCATCAAAAGAAGTTCCGTAAACGAAAAAATCATCCATGAAAACCTCAACAATCTTTTCACAAAAATCGGAGAATATAGCCATCATGCATCTTTGAAAGGTAGAACGTGCATTACAAAAACCAAAAGGCATACGTCTATAAGCAAAGGTACCGAAAGGACAAGTAAAAGTGGTCTTTTCTTGATCCCCTTTTGACATAGGTATTTGAGAGAAACCAGAATAACCATCTAGAAAGCAGAAATGAGTATGTTTGGATAACCTTTCTAGCATTTGATCAATGAATGGCAAGGGGTAATGATCTTTCTTAGTAGCTTTATTTAACTTACAGAAATCAATTACCATCCTATAACCTGTAACTATTCTTTGTGGGATCAATTCATCTTTATCATTAGAAACGACAGTCATACCTCCTTTCTTTGGGACACAATGGACATGACTTACCCACTGACTATCAGCAACTGGATAGATAATACCTGCCTCTAGGAGCTTTAGTATTTCCTATCATCGCTGATGATCAATAACCGGCTTAGCATTTTCTTCCAATTTTATCTTGTGTTGGCATATAGTGGGACTAATGCCCTTAAGATCATCCAGAGTATATCCAATAGCAGCACGATGCTTCTTCAGAGTTTTCAATAATTTTTCTTCTTCCTGCTCTGAAAGGTTAGCACTAATAATAACAGGATATATCTTCTTTTCATCAAGATAAACATACTTAAGATTATCAGGCAAAGGTTTAAGTTCAAACACGGGACCGCCCTTGGGTGGAGGATGATCCCCTAGGATTTCAACATGCAAGTTGTTTTTCAATACGGGTCCCTATGTAAGGAATATTTCATCTATCTCCCTTCTCTCGTTCATATGCATATCATTTTCGTGGTCTAGCAGGTATTGTTCTAAAGGATCATTAGGTGGCACGACAATAGAAGCAAGACCAATAATTTCATCCTTACTGGGTGGTGCCTTTTCAAGGGGTTGTCTATGCAATTTAGCAAAGTTAAAATCATGAGACATATCCCCTAACCCCACAGTGACAATATCTTTCACGCAGTCTATCTTGGCATTAACAGTATTCAAGAAGGGTCTACCAAATATAATGGGACATAATTCATCTTGTGGGGAACTAAGAATAAGGAAATCAGCAGGGTATTTAACCTTCCCACACAAGACTTCAACATCTCTAACAATCCCAACTGGTGAAATAGTATCTCTATTAGCAAGCTTAATAGTAACATCAATCCCTTCTAACTCAGCAGGTGCAATATCATGCATAATTTCGTTATACAGATCAAAAGGGATAATACTCGCACTAGCACCTACGTCGCATAAACCATGATAGCAATGATCTCATATCTTAACAGAGATAACAGGCAAACCTACAACAGGTTTATGTTTATTCCTAGCATAGGGTTTGGCTATTCTAGCAGACTCTTCTCGGAGGTAAATAACATGTCCATCTAAATCTTCTACCAAGAGTCCTTAACCATAGCAACACTAGGTTCAACTTTAATTTGCTCAGAGGATGTAGGTGTTCTAGTATTACTCTTACGAACTACAGTTGAAGCTTGAGCATGATCCTTTATCCTAACAGGGAAAGGTGGTTTCTCAATATAAGCGGTAGGAATAACAGGATCAACATTATAAGTGATAGTCTTTTCTTCAACTTTAATAGGTTCAACTATTTTTACTTCAATAGGGGGATGGTATTTAAACCACTTCTCCTTGGGGAGATCAACATGAGTAGCAAAAGATTCACAAAAAGAAGCTACTATCTCAGAGTCAAGTCCATATTTAGTGCTAAACTCACGGAAAACATCGGTATCCATAAAAGCTTTAACACAATCAAACTTAGGGGTCATACATGACTCCTTACCTTCATCGAGGTCCCAATCTTCAGAGTTGCGTTTAATTCTTTCCAATAAATCCCATTTGAAGTCAATAGTCTTCATCATATAAGAGCCAGAACAAGAAGTATCGAGCATGGAGCGATTATTATGAGAAAGCCGAGCATAAAAAATTTGAATGATCATTTCTCTTGAGAGCTCATGATTGGGGCATGAATATAACATTGACTTAAGCCTCCCCCAAGCTTGAGCGATGCTTTCTCCTTCGCGAGGCCAGAAATTATAAATATAATTACGATCACGATGAACCTGGTGCATAGGGTAGAACTTCTGATGAAATTCCAACTTCCGACGATTATTGTTCCATGATCCCATATCATCGCATAGCCTAAACCATGTCAATGCATCTCCCTTCAAAGATAAAGGGAAGACCTTCTTCTTGATAACATCCTCGGGTATACATGCAAGCTTAAACAATCCACAAACTTCATCCGCATAGATTAGGTGTAAGTCGGGATGCAGTGTTCCATATCCTGTAAAGGGATTTTCAAGCAGTTTCTCTAACATACCCGAAGGAATCTGAAAGCAAACATTTTCAATAGGTGTAGTAGGTTGAGGAGCAACTCTTTGCTCTTCTGGTCGGGGTGAAGATACCCCGAACAAGCTCCTAAAAGAATTTTGAGCCATAGTAACAAGTGACAATAAATTTCAGCACACTATATAATTTTTTCCTTACCAAATTCCACTTACCAAAGGCGCTTCACTCCCCGGCAACGGCGTCAAAAAAGAGTCTTGATGACCCACAAGTGTAGGGGATCTATCGTAGTCCTTTCGATAAGTAAGAGTCGAACCCAACGAGGAGCAGAAGGAAATGATAGGCAGTTTTCAGTAAGGTATTTTCTGCAAGCACTGAAATTATAGGTAATAGATAGTTTTGTGATAAGGTAATTGGTAGCAAGTGACAAAAGGTAAAAGCAAATAAGGTGCAGCAAAGTGGCCCAATCCTTTTTGTAGCAAAGGACAAGCCTGGACAAACTCTTATATAAAGGAAAGCGCTCCCGAGGACACATGGGAATTATCATCAAGCCAGTTTTCATCACGATCATCTGATTCACATTCGGTACTTTGATAATTTGGTATGTGGGTGGACCGGTGCTTGGGTACTGCCCTTACTTGGAAAAGACTCCCACTTATGATTAACCTCTAATGCAAGCATCCGCAACTACAAAAGAAGTATTAAGGTAAACCTAACCATAGCCTGAAACATATGGATCCAAATCAGCCCCTTATGAAGCAACGCATAAATTAGGGTTTAAGCTTCTGTCACTCTAGCAACCCATCATCTTTTTATTACTTCCCAATGCCTTCCTCTAGGCCCAAATAATGGTGAAGTTTCATGTAGTCGATGTTCACATGACACCACTAGAGGAGAGACAACATACATCTCATCAAAATATCGAACGAAGACCAAACTCACATGACTACTAATAACAAGACTTCTCACATGTCCTCAGGAACAAAAGTAACTACTCACAAGACATAATATTGTTCATGATCAGAGGGGTATTAATATGCATAATGGATCTGAACATATGATCTTCCACCAAATAAACCAACTAGCATCAACTACAAGGAGTAATCAACACTACTAGCAACCCATAGGTACCAATCTGATGTTTGGGTACAAAGATTGGATACAAGAGATGAACTAGGGTTTGAGAGGAGATGGTGCTGGTGAAGATGTTGATGAAGATATCCCTCCCCAAGATGGGAGAGTTGTTGGTGATGACGACGGTGACGATTTCCCCCTCCCGGAGGGAAGTATCCCCGGCAAAACAGCTCTGCCGGAGCCCTAGATTGGTTTCCGCCTCGGTTCCGCCTCGAGACGGTGGCGTCTGGTCCCGAAAGCCTCCTTATGATTTTTCCAGGTCAAAACACCTCATATAGGAGAAGATGGGCATCGGGGGCCTTCCGGCTGGCCCACGAGGCAGGGGGCGCGCCCTGGGAAGGGGGGCGCGCCCCCCACCCTCGTGGGCAGCCGGTGGCCCCCCTCGTGGACTTCTTTCGCCAGATATTTTTTATATTTTCTAAGACTGCGTTCTGTTGAGTTTCAGGGCTTTTGGTGTTGTGCAGAATAGGTTTTCAGAGTTTGCTCCTTTTCCAGCCCAGAATTCCAGCTGCCGGCATTCTCCCTGTTCATGTAAACCTTTGTAAAATAAGAGAGAAAATGCATAAGTATTGTGACAAAACATGTAAGAACAACCCATAATGCAATAAATATCAACATATAAGCATGAAGCAAAATGGACGTATCCGTACCAGAGCGACACTGAGCGGAACCACTGCTTGGAGCCATGGGCGGTACTATCACTATCATAGCGGTATTGCCGCCTGTGGCTCTTAGGCAGTACTACCGCTGTCACAGCGGCACTGCCGCCTGTGGCTCTAGGCGGTACTGTCACTCATTGTCACGGTACTACTGCTGGTCCCCTCTCCAAGAAAAGCAGATGCAACAAGAGAAACCAAAACTGCCATAACTTCTGCATAACTTTCGAACTGAGCAAACTCAAGCTTGTTGGATAGAGGAAGACGAGTAGGATCAAAACATCGACTTTAGTAGTATCCGCTCTCATAATAAGTCAACACATTAAGCTTCAAAAGCCACGACTATTACTCTACGCACCACTAGGCAGACGCAGACAAAGCCGCGACTTAGCACTAAACATGTTGTTGCATTTTCCGACCCCTAATTTGGACCATCAGTTTGTCATATTAGATTAACATTGCCCATGAGGTATGCTCTCACACACCTTCTTGATGCTTCGTCCCAATTGCCATTTCGAAAGACATCACATTGTATTGCAACTAAAATTACTGAGAAATTCATTTTTGACGAATGAGCCTAAGGATCCTTGCTACAATAATCCCGTGATGCCCTTTTTTATCCATGTCCATAAAGTCACGCTTTCGAACTCAGGAATACGAGCTCCGAATTGAGCAAACTAAAGCTTGTCGGATAGAGGAAGACGACTAATCAAAATTGCGACTGTTTATAGTAAGAAGAGGCAGGGGAGGTATGCCTAACAAATAGAGGAGTGTAACCTCCGACAGAGAAGAACCGGCATAACCTCCAACATTGAAAACATCATAGAAGATGCATGTGAACTCCGTTTTCAATGAACTCGAGCTTGTCATGAAGATGACCATAAGCTCCAAAACTCACAAAGAGAAACCAAACAAGAACCAAGAAAGATGATGCAAACATGCAATGGTTTGAGCTCTCTACGGACGATACGATCAAGCAACTCACTTGAGAGCCCCCCTTGATAGTACGACAATATATCCTATAACCCGGTCTCCCAACTACCACCATGAGACCGGTAAAACAGAAAACCTATCAAGGGCAAACCTTTTCCTTGCACAAAGTCCACTTGAGCTAGATGTAGACGGTCTTGACATTGTTGCTGACATGTTGGCTACTTTGATAGAACGCGCCGAACAGGATGACCAAATTGTAGGACTAGTGCCACATCTTGTGGATGGGAGGCTTTCTATCTTGCAATATGCGGACGATATGATTCTTTTTATGGAACACGACCTAGATAAGGCTCGAAATATGAAACTCTTGCTTTCAACTTTTGAACAAATGTCTGGTCTGAAAATTAACTTTCATAAAAGTGAATTGTTTTGTTTTGGAGAAGCCAAGGACGCGGCTGCACAATATGCTGAATTATTCGGTTGTGCGCAAGGACAATTCCCAATTAAATATTTGGGGATTCGTGTTCATTATCGACGTCTAACTAATGCGGAGTGGAAACATGTTGAAGAGGGATTGGAGAAACGGTTGAGCAGTTGGAAAAACAAGTTGCTCTCCGTTGGAGGGCGGCTAGTTTTGATCAATTATGTTCTCACAAACATGGTTCTCTACATGCTCTCATTTTTCCAACTTCCGAAAGGTATTATGCAAAGACTGGATTACTTCAGATCCAGATTCCTGTGGCGAGGAGACAATGAAAAGAAAATGTATAGGCTAACCAAATGGAGCGTGGTTTGTTGACCAAAGGACCAGGGAGGTTTAGATATTTAGGACCTCCACGTCAAAAATGATGCCTTACTTAGTAAATGGCTATTCAAGCTACTTACCGAGGATGGTGTTTGGCAAACTCTGTTGCGCAATAAGTATCTAGGCCAAAAAGCGACACCCCAGGCATATTGGAAGCTTGGTGGCTCGCATTTTTGGCTAGTCTGATGGCGGTAAAGAAACACTTTTTTCGCTTTGGATCATTCGCGATAAAGGACGGCTCTGTGATATGTTTTTGGGTGGACAAGTGGCTAGGAAATGCCACTCCCAGAGAATAATATCCAGCCTTCTACCGCATAGTACGCGATAAGAATGATACTCTTGCGCACGTTCTGAGCTCTTCCCCACCGGATGTATCATTTAGGAGGGATTTGATTGGCCCCCGTCTTGTGTCATAGCAACATCTACTATCCCGTTTGGATTTGATTAACTTGACACAAGGACGGGATGTGTTTTGCTAGAATCTAACTACATCAAGGTCCTTCACAGTTGACTCTATGTACCGTGCATTATCGCACTAAGAGATTTCAGTGGACAATAATAAACTAATATGGAAATCGAAGATGCCACTTGAAGTTAAGATTTTTATGTGGTATCTTCGGAGAAGAGTTGTGCTAACTAAAGACAATCTTGCTAGACACAACTGGCAAGGAAGCAAGAGGTGTAGATTTTGTACTCACGATGAGATAATCAAACACATTTTCTTTCAATGCAAGTTTGCGCGTTCTACATGGTCCGTCATCCAAATAGCGTCCAATTTGTATCCGCCTACAAGTGTCGCCAATTTATATGGTCACTGGCTTGACGGAATACCAAATATGATTAGTACGCTAATTCGGGTGGGAGCGTCCGTCTTACTATGGTCGCTTTGGCTATGCAGAAATGATAGTGTTTTTAATGGCAAAATCTCCTCTCCTATGCAGGTTATCTACCGTTGTACGCATTGGCTTCGTATGTGGTCTACGCTGCACCGAACGGAGTACCAGTCGTTGTTCAAGGTGGCGTGTATGGCCAGGGAGGTTTTTACCCAACATGGGTGACAGCATAATTTCTGAATTGGTCCACCTCATCCGTCGACATAGGCATAGATTTGGTCTCATATGGCTTTACTGTTGCCAAATTGTCGTTTTTTATGTACTTTGTCAGACGGTTATTTTTTTGGCCGTGTGCATCTTAACTATGCAGAGACCGGGTATCGTTCATTATTATTTGTATCCGCTTGATGCTACATTTTGGGATAATAAAAATGCCTTTTATCGGAAAAAAAAAACACCGATGGCCTCTATGATCGACCTGATGCATGCCACCAGGTCAAAGACGCACCCGCAAAGCAAGCTTCAGTCCGCTGCCCTCATAATTAATTACTTCCTTTGTAAACTAATATAAAAGCTTTAAAATTACTAAAGAGAGTAGTTGATAGATGCATCAAGCTTCATAAACCCACGACCTTCTTTGCTTAACTTCGGGCACTCAGAACAACCACGTCAAGTTGCGCATTCCGTAGAACTGGAACAAATCCCTTAATTTTATTTTTCGGGGGATACAAATCAAATCCTTGCGGCACAATAGACAGATTTGATGGATGCTACACGCTCTGAACTCTGATGCAAGTTGTGTTGAACCAAAGGAACTACACGACGATTCCATAGGCAGTACGTATCAAAATGGGTTGACGAGAAGTGTCACGAAAAGCAACGATGAATCTTTTGTCCTTCATACACTGAGTTTGGAAAGCGACGCCCCGTGAAATAGTGTCTCATCGAATCTCCTTTTCTCCTTTCTGGGGAATGTTTTTGTGATAAGAATTTAAAGCAGACAAGGATGAGAGTGAAAGCAACATCCACGACGCAAGTGGGACGGAAAGTCATGAGCGGATGCGTTTTCCTGTTCCTCACCATCATATAACATCGGCATATATATATCACACCAACGTCACGTTGGGGCGGGGTTCAAAATATACTCGCGACACTCTAGTCTTATCCATCACTGTCAAGCCATGTTTTTGTGCTCAGAACACAAACTCTATTTATAATAATATAATTAAATTAATACTTTTTTTTCGGTACAACCCTCCTAAACACATCAAGGGACGAGATTTCTCCATACCCTTTCATAATAAAGGGTAGGATGGTCTTTTCCCGCAACAAGACTTGTGTAGGTTGAACTTTTTTTTTTTGAGATGTGTATGTAGATAGTATACACAGCGTGGACCGGTCCAGTAGCGAACGTTTGCACAGCCCAGCGAAATAGTTAAAAATGGAAATAAAATCTAAATGAGATACGAATCGAGCACAGGACCTCCCGCTCATACACAAAGCGGGCAAACCAGTCCATCAAGGAAGATATCATGCCAAATAAGCAGTGCAGAGTTTTAAAAACTATTCTATCCGTCCGAGTTTATATTGGTTCTAAGACCGGCGAAAAACAGGAAGCTTGGCATGTTGTATTAAATATCATGGCGCGAGATAAGAGCTGCGAACCAATCGGTGCATGTGTTTGCTTTTGCAATTGCATGCAGCTTTTTTTTTCGGAAAAATCTTCCGATCTATTCATCATCAATCATGGCAGTACAACGAATATCGAAAATAATAAAAATTACATCCAGATGCATGTGTTTGCTTTTGCAATGGCATGCAGCCTTTATTAGCGCGAGTTTTGTGGCAGCTATATCTACGGGCATTAATTAATATAGAAAAGCTTAAACTTTTAGAAATAACGAAAAGGCAAATAAAATTTTCGAAAGTGGAACACAGTTTGAAAATGGAAAAAGCTAAAATTCCAAACAATTTTTTAAAATACAAACAATTTTACAACTCTGAACTTTTTTGAAAAAGTGACCATTTTTTAATTCTTCAAACTTTTTTGAATAGTATCAATAGATAAATAAATATGTTGAACATTTTTTAACATTGCAAATTTGAAAAAGAAAAAAGAAACAAAAAAAAGGGAAAAAATATTCATGAACCTTTTCCCAAACCGGTAAAAACCAACCTAGAACCATGTAGAAGGTTCCGAAAACCGGCATCTAGAGGCAACAAACCGATTAAAATGGGAGGCCCATGTTCGGTCGCATCCATCTGGTATGTGCGAAACAACGATTATTTTTGGACATTTTTATAATGACCCCAACTCTCGCGAACAGGTTGACATGACCATGGTAGGTTTTCATGCCATGTTTGAACGATTTTCAACACCGTGTGCAAGTTACGACATGTCCAGCCATTTATGAGCACTTTTTACCAAGAAAACTATAGAAAATGCAAAACTTGTCGGAAACCCAAACAAGTTGGCATGATACCTTGAATTAGTGATACTCCCTCCGTCAAGGTGTGTAAGGTCCTGCTTGGATCCAAAGGACTAAAACTAGTCTAGCTAAAAATAGTCTTTTTAAGAGGCTAAAGTTCCGAGCATCCATGACTAAAGAGGGGCTAAAACTAGTCTTGAGACTAAAATCTTTTAGTCAGGGATACCCCTACTAAAATGTGAATTAGTCCTCTCTCTCCTCATTTAACTCCTCTCCTCTAACACATGCAAGTTCTGGATTGGAGGGTTTGGAGGATAATAAATGCTCATTAACTTGATTTTAGTCTCTTTAGTATTTGGATCCAAGCATGGGTGAGGCTAGCAAGTTTTAGTCCCACTACTTTTAGTCATGGGACTAAAACGTATCCAAGCACCCTCTAAGTCACCTTACGAAAACCAGTCCATCAAACTCGACATGTAGTGGTCAGTTCATTGCATGCAATGCTATTAATTATCAAGTAAATATTCAGTTCTCTCTTTTTCCCCTCTGCCTTGGTTGCGGTGCACAACCTAAGATGACTTATTCACCTAGACGGATGGAGTACAAGGCCATGAAAAAAACTTGGGGTCATTCCAAGGTTGTCGAGAAACAACGTGCTCTCAGACGGTGCATTCTAGTAGGACACCCTCCAATAAATATTGTACTTCCTCCATCTCAGTTTACTTAGCATGCACGTCGTTCTAGATTGAGTATTTAACTAGCTATATATGTATTATATGTGATGAAAAATATATGTTTAGAAACTACATCCGCTTAAGAATCCAATGATATACTTTTGATGAAATATAATTTATATTTAGTTAGTCAAATGAATAACCTAGAACTACGCACATGTCCTGTAAACTGAGAAACATGAGTATAATTTTGGACATTCTTGAAATAACTCTAGCTTTTGTAAGTAGGTGGGAATGCCCATTGTAGGCATCCATGCCATGTTTGAACGAATTTCGACAACGTATGCAAGTTGCGACATGTCCAACTTGAAGGAAATATGCCCTAGAGGCAATAATAAAGTTATTATTCATTTCCTTATATCATGATAAATGTTTATTATTCATGCTAGAATTGTATTAACCGGAAACTTAGTACATGTGTGAATACATAGACAAAACAGAGTGTCCCTAGTATGCCTCTACTAGACTAGCTCATTGATCAAAGATGGTTATGTTTCCTAGCCATAGACATGAGTTGTCATTTGATCAACGGGATCACATCATTAGGAGAATGATGTGATGGACAAGACCCATCCGTTAGCATAGCACTATGATCGTTTAAGTTTTACCGCTATTGCTTTCTTCATGACTTATACATGTTCCTATGACTATGAGATTATGCAACTCCCGAATACCGGAGGAACACTTCGTGTGCTACCAAACGTTACAACGTAACTGGGTGATTATAAAGGTACTCTATAGGTGTCTCCGAAGGTACTTGTTGTGTTGGCGTATTTCGAGATTAGGATTTGTCACTCCGATTGTCGGAGAGGTATCTCTGGGCCCACTCGGTAATACACATCACTATAAGCCTTGCAAGCATTGCAGCTAATGAGTTAGTTGCGGGATGATGTATTACGGAACGAGTAAAGAGACTTGCCGGTAACAAGATTGAACTAGGTATTGAGATACCGACGATCGAATCTCGGGCAAGTAACATACCGATGACAAAGGGAACAACGTATGTTGTTATGCGGTTTGACCGATAAAGATCTTCGTAGAATATGTGGGAGCCAATATGATCATCCAGGTTCCGCTATTGGTTATTGACCGGAGACATGTCTCGGTCATGTCTACATAGTTCTCGAACCCGTAGGGTCCGCACGCTTAAGGTTTCGATGACAGTTTTATTATGAGTTTATGAGTTTTAATGTACCGAAGGAGTTCGGAGTCCCGTATGAGATCGGGGACATGACGAGGAGTCTCGAAATGGTCGAGACATAAAAATCAATATATTGGACGACTATATTCAGACATCGGAGAGGTTCCGAGTGATTCGGGTATTTTCGGAGTACCGGGGAGTTACGGGAATAAAAGAGAGAGGCCAAAAGGAAGGAGGCGCGCGCCCCCCTTCTGGTCCGAATTGGACAAGGGGTGCAGCCCCCTTTTCCTTCTCCCTCTCCCCCTCTTTCCTTCTCTCCTACTCCGAAAAGGAAAGGGGAATCCTACTAGGACTTGGGAGTCCTAGTAGGACTCCCCACACTTGGCGCGCCCCCTCTAGGGCCGGCCTCTCCCTGCCTCCTTTATATATGGGGGCAAGGGGCACCTCTAGACACAACAATTGATCTCTTGATCTCTTAGCCGTGTGCGGTGCCCCCCTCCTGAAGGAAATATGCCCTAGAGGCAATAATAAAGTTGTTATTTATATTTCCTTATATCATGATAAATGTTTGTTATTCATGCTAGAATTGTATTAACCGGAAACTTAGTACATGTGTGAATACATAGACAAAACAGAGTGTCCCTAGTATGCCTCTACTAGACTAGCTCATTGATCAAAGATGGTTATGTTTCCTGACCATAGACATGAGTTGTCATTTGATCAACGGGATCACATCATTAGGAGAATGATGTGAGTGACTAGACCCATCCGTTAGCATAGCACTATGATCGTTTAGTTTTACTGTTATTGCTTTCTTCATGACTTATACGTGTTCCTATGACTATGAGATTATGCAACTCCCGAATACCGTAGGAACACCTTGTGTGCTATCAAACGTCACAACGTAACTGGGTGATCATAAAGATGCTCTACAGGTGTCTCCGAAAGTATTCGTGGTGTTGGCATAGATCAAGATTATGATTTGTCACTCTGAGTGTCGGAGAGGTATCTCTGGGCCCAGTCGGTAACACACATCATAATAAGCCTTGCAAGCAAAAGACTAATGAGTTAGTCACGAGATGATGTGTTATGGAACGAGTAAAGAGACTTGCCAGTAACGATATTGAACTAGGTATAGAGATACCGACGATTGAATCTCGGGCAAGTAACATACCGATGACAAAAGGAACAACGTATGTTGTTATGCGGTTTGACCGATAAAGATCTTCGTAGAATATTTAGGAGCCAATATGAGCATCCAGGTTCCGCTATTGGTTATTGACCAGAGATGAGTCTCGGTCATGTCTACATAGTTCTCGAACCCGTAGGGTCCGCACGCTTAACGTTTGATGACGATCGGTATTATGATTTTATGAGTTTTGATGTACCGAAGGTAGTTCGGAGTCTCGGATGAGATCACATACATGACGAGGAGTCTCGGAATGTCCGAGACATAAAGATTGATATATTGGACGACTATATTCGGACACCGGAAGTGTTCTGGAAAGTTTCGGAATTTACCGGAGTGCCGGGGGGGGGGGGGTTACCGAAACCCCCCGGGGAAATGGTGGGCCCTGGTGGGCCATAGGGAAGAGAGAGGGCAGCAGTCAGGAGGTGGCGCGCCCCCTCCCTAGGAGGAGTCCGAATAGGACAAGGGGAGGGGGCCGCGGCCCCTCTTTCCCTCTCCCTCTCCCTCTCTTTCCTTCCCCCTTCTTCCTTCTATGGTAGTTCCTACTAGGAATAGGATTGCAATCCTATTCCTAGTAGGATTGCAGCCCTAGCCGCACCATAGAGGGCCGGCCGGCCTCCCCCCTTGCTCCTTTATATACGGGGGCTGGGGGGGCACCCAAAGACACACAAGTTGAATTGTTTTAGCCGTGTGCGGTGCCCCTCTCCACAGAAACACACCTCGATCATACCGTTGCAGTGCTTAGGCGAAGCCCTGCGCCGGTAGATACATCATATATGTCACCACGCCGTCGTGCTGGCGAAACTCTCCCGTGAAGCTCAACTGGATCAAGAGCTCGTGGGACGTCATCAAGCTGAACGTGTGCTGAACGCGGAGGTGCCGTACGTTCGGTGCTTGATCGGTTGGATCGCGAAGAAGTTCGACTACATCAACCGCGTCACTTGACGCTTCCGCTCCCGGTCTACGAGGGTACGTAGACACACTCTCCCCCTCGTTGCTATTTATCTAGTAGATAGATCTTGCGTGATCGTAGGAAAATTTTGAAAATACTACGTTCCCCAACAGTGGCATCATGAGCCTGGTCTATGCGTAGATGATATGCATGAGTAGAACACAATGAGTTGTGGGCAATACTAGTCATACTGCTTACCAGCATGTCATACTTTGCTTCGGCGGTATTGTGAGATGAAGCGGCCCGGACCGACATTACGCGTACGCTTACGCGAGACTGGTTTCACCGTTATGAGCACTCGTTGCTTAAAGGTGACTGGCGGGTGTCTGTCTCTCTCACTTTAGCTGAATCAAGTGTGCCTACGCCCGGTCCTTGTGAAGGTTAAAACAACACATACTTGACGAAACATCGTTGTGGTTTTGTATGCATAGGTAAGAACGGTTCTTCCTAAAGCCCGTAGCAGCCACGTAAAACTTGCAACAACAAAGTAGAGGACGTCTAACTTGTTTTTGCAGGGCATGTTGTGATGTGATATGGTCAAGACATGATGAGTTATACGGTTTTGTATGAGATGATCATGTTTTGTAAAGTTATCGGCAACTGGCAGGAGCCATATGGTTGTCGCTTTATTGTATGAAATGCAATCGCCATGTAATTGCTTTACTTTATCACTAAGCAGTAGCGATAGTCGTAGAAGCAATAGTTGGCGAGACGACAACGATGCTACGATGGAGATCAAGGTGTCGCGCCGGTGACAAAGGTGATCATGACGGTGCTTTGGAGATGGAGATCAAAAGCACAAGATGATGATGGCCATATCATGTCACATATTTTGATTTGCATGTGATGTTTATCTTATTATGCTTCTTATTTTTCTTAGAACGATGGTAGCATTATAAGATGATACCTTACAAAATTTCAAGGTATAAGTGTTCTCCCTGAGTAAGCACCGTTGCGAAAGTTCGTCGTGCCGAGACACCACGTGATGATCGGGTGTGATAAGCTCTACGTTCAAATAAAACGGGTGTAAGCCAGTTTTGCACACGCAGAATACTCGGGTTAAACTTGAAGAGCCTAGCATATGCAGATATGGCCTCGGAACACTGGAGACCGAAAGGTCGAGCGTGAATCATATAGTAGATATGATCAACATAAGATGTTCACCATTGAAACTACTCCATCTCACGTGATGATCGTCATGGTTTAGTTGATTTGGATCAGTGATCATTTAGATGACTAGAGGGATGGCTATCTAAGTGCGAGTTCTTAAGTAATATGATTAAATTTAACTTTAATTTATCATGAACTTAGTCCTCGTAGTATTAGCATATCTATGTTGTAGATCAATAGCTCACGATGTTGCTCCCCGTTTATATTTTATATGTTCCTAGAGAAAACTAAGTTGAAAGATGTTAGTACCAATGATGCGGAATTGTTCCGTGATCTGAGGATTATCCTCATTGATGCACAGAGAATTATGTCCTTGATGCACCGCTAGGTGACAGACCTATTGCAGGAGCAGATGTAGACGTTATGAACGTTTTGGCAAAAGCTCAGTATGATGACTACTTGATAGTTTAAGTGCACCATGCTTTACGGCTTAGAACCAGGACTTCAAAAACGTTTTGAACGCCACGGAGCATATAAGATGTTCCAAGAGTTGAAATTAGTATTTCATACTCATGCCCGTGTCGAGAGGTATAAGACTTCTGACAGTACTTTGCCTACAACATGGAGGAGAATAGCTCAACCAGTGAGCATGTGCTCAGATTGTCTGGGTACTACAATTACTTGAATCAAGTGGGAGGTAATCTTCCAGATAAGATAGTAATTGAAAAAGTTCTCTAGTCACTATCACCAAGTTAGTAGAACTTCATGATGAACTATAATATGCAAGGGATGACGACAGGAATTCCCGAGCTCTTCGCGATGCTGAAGTCGGCGAAGGTAGAAATCATGAAAAAGCATCAAGTGTTGATGGTTAACAAGACCACTTGTTTCAAGTAAAGGGCAAAGGGATAGAAGGGGAACTTCAAGAAGATTGACAAGCAAGTTGTCACTCCCGTGAAGAAACCCAAAGCTAAAACTCAAGCCTGAAACTAAGTGCTTCTAATGCAAAGGAAATGGTCACTGGAAGTGGAACTGCCCTAGATACTTGGTGGATAAGAAGGATGGCAAAGTGAACAAAGGTATATTTTGATATACAGATTATTGATGTGTACTTTACTAGTGTTCATAGCAACCCCTGGGTATTTGATACCGGTTCAGTTGCTAAAATTAGTAACTCGAAACGAGAATTGCAGAATGAATAGAGACTAGTTAAAGATGAAGTGACGATGTGTGTTGGAAGTGGTTCCAAGATTGATATGATCATCATCGCTCACTCCCTATACTTTCGGGATTAGTGTAAAACCTAAATAAATGTTATTTGGCATTTGCGTTGAGCATGAATATGATTTGATCATATTTGTTGCAATACGGTTATTCATTTAAAGTCATGGAATAATTGTTATTCTGTTTACATGAATAAAACCTTCGATGGTCGTACACCCAATGAAAATAGTTTGTTGGATATCGATCGTGGTGATACACATCTTCATAATATTGAAGCCAAAAGATGCAAGGTTAATAATGATAGTGCAACTTATTTGTGGCACTACCGTTTAGGTCATAATGGTGTAAAGCGCATGAAGAAACTCCATAGTGATGGACTTTTGGAATCACTTGATTATGAATCACTTGGTGCTTGCGAACCATGCCTCATGGGCAAGATGACTAAAACTCCGTTCTCCGGAACAATGGAGCGAGCAACAGATTTGTTGGAGATCATACATACAGATGTATGTGGACCAATGAGTGTTGAAGCTCACGGCGGGTATCGTTATTTTCTGACCTTCACTAATGATTTGAGCAGATATGGGTATATCTACTTAATGAAGCACAAGTCTAAAACATTTGAAAAGTTCAAAGAATTTCAGAGTGAAGTGGAGAATCATCGTAACAAGAAAATAAGAGTTTCTACGATATGATCGTAGAGGTAAAATATTTGAGTTAGCGAGTTTGGCCTTCAGTAAAAACAATGTGAAATAGTTTCACTACTCATGCCACCTGGAACACCACAGTGTAATGGTGTGTCCGAACGTCATAGCCATACTTTATTAGATATGGTGCGATCGATGATGTCTCTTACCGATCTACCACTATCGCTTTTGGGGTTATGCATTAGAGACAGCTACATTCATGTTAAATAGGGCACCATCTAAATCCGTGGAGATGACACCGTATGAACTGTGGTTTGACGAGAAACCTAAGCTGTCATTTCTTTCAGTTTGGGACTGCGATGCTTATGTGAAAAAGTTTCAACATGATAAGCTCGAACCCAAATCGTAGAAGTAAATCTTCATAGGATACCCAAAAGAAACTGTTGGGTACACCTTCTATCACAGATCCGAAGGCAAGGTCTTTGTTGCTAAGAGTGGATCCTTTCTAGAGAAGGAGTTTCTCTCAAAAGAAGTGAGTGGGAGGAAAGTAGAACTTGATGAGGTAATTGTACCTTCTCCCGAATTGGAAAGTGGAACATCACAGAAACTAGTTCCAGTGATTCCTACACCAATTAGTGAGGAAGCTAATGATGATGATCATGAAACTTCAGATCAAGTTTCTGCTGAACTTCGTAGATCAACCAGAGTTCGTTCCGCACCAGAGTGGTACGACAACCCGGTTCTGGAAGTCATGTTACTGGACCATGATGAACCTACGAACTATGAGGAAGCGATGATGAGCCCAGATTCCGCAAAATGGCTTGAGGCCATGAAATCTGAGATGGGATCCATGTATGAGAACAAAGTGTGGACTTTGGTTGACTTTCCCGATGATCGGCAAGCCATCGAAAATAAATGGATCTTCAAGAGGAAGACTGACGCTGACGGTAATGTTACTATTTACAAAGCTCGACTTGTTGCGAAAGGTTTTCAACAAGTTCAAGGAGTTGACTACGATGAGACTTTCTCACCCGTAGCGATGCTTAAGTCTGTCCGAATCATGTTAGCAATTGCCGCATTTTATGAAATCTGGCAAATGGATAACAAAATTGCATTCTTTAATGAATTTATTAAAGAAGACTTGTATATGATGCAACCAGAAGGTTTTGTCAATCCTAAAGGTGCTAACAAAATGTGCAAGCTCCAGCGTTCCATCTATGGACTGGTGCAAGCATCTCGGAGTTGGAATATACGCTTTGATAAGTTGATCAAAGCATATAGATTTATACAGACTTGCGGTGAAGCCTGTATTTACAAGAAGTGAGTGGGAGCACTACAACCTTTCTGATAAGTATATGTGAATGACATATTGTCAATCGGAAATGATGTAGAATTTTCTGGAAAGCAAAAAGGAGTGTTTGAAAGGAGTTTTTGAAAGAAAGACCTTGGTGAAGCTGCTTACATATTGGGCATCAAGATCTATAGAGATAGATCAAGACGCTTGATAAGACTTTCGATGAGTACATACCTTGATAAGATTTTGAAGTAGTTCAAAATGGATCAGTCAAAGAAGGAGTTCTTGCCTGACTTGTAAGGTGTGAAGTTGAGTAAGACTCAAAGCCAGACCACGGCAGAAAAATATAGAGAGAATGAAAGTCATTCCCTATGCCTCAGCCATAGGTTCTATAAAGTATGCCATGTTGTGTACCAAACATGTTGTGTACCTTGCCATGAGTTTGTCAAGGGGTACAATAGTGATCCAGGAGTAGATCACTGTACAGCGGTCAAAATTATCCTTAGTAACTGGATGACTAAGGAAATGTTTCTCGATTATGGAGGTGATAAAGAGTTCGTCGTAAAGGGTTACGCCGATGCAAGCTTTGACACTAAATCCAGATGACTCTAAGTATCAATCTGGATGCGTATTGAAAGTGGGAGCAATTAGCTAGAGTAGCTCCATGCAGAGCATTGTAGACATAGAAATTTGCGAAATACATACGGATCTGAATGTGACAGACCCGTTGACTAAACTTCTCTCACAAGCAAAACATGATCACACCTTATTACTCTTTGGTATTAATCACATAGCGATGTGAACTGGATTATAGACTCTAGTAAACCCTACCGGTGTTGGTCACATGGCGATGTGAACTATGGGTGTTATTCACATAACAATGTGAACTATCGGTATTAAATCACATGGCGATGTGAGCTAGATTATTGACTCTAGTGCAAGTGGGAGACTGAAGGAAATATGCCCTAGAGGCAATAATAAAGTTGTTATTTATATTTCCTTATATCATGATAAATGTTTGTTATTCATGCTAGAATTGTATTAACCAGAAACTTAGTACATGTGTGAATACATAGACAAAACAGAGTGTCCCTAGTATGCCTCTACTAGACTAGCTCATGGATCAAAGATGGTTATGTTTCCTAACCATAGACATGAGTTGTCATTTGATCAACGGGATCACATCATTAGGAGAATGATGTGATGGAATAGACCCATCCGTTAGCATAGCACTATGATCGTTTAGTTTTACTGTTATTGCTTTCTTCATGACTTATACATGTTCCTATGACTATGAGATTATGCAACTCCCGAATACCGTAGGAACACCTTGTGTGCTATCAAACGTCACAACGTAACTGGGTGATCATAAAGATGCTCTACAGGTGTCTCCGAAAGTATTCGTGGTGTTGGCATAGATCAAGATTAGGATTTGTCACTCCGAGTGTCGGAGAGGTATCTCTGGGCCCTCTCGGTAACACATATCATAATAAGCCTTGCAAACAAAAGACTAATGAGTTAGTCACGAGATGATGTGTTATGGAACGAGTAAAGAGACTTGCCAGTAACGAGATTGAACTAGGTATAGAGATACCGACGATCGAATCTCGGGCAAGTAACATACCGATGACAAAAGGAACAACGTATGTTGTTATGCGGTTTGACCGATAAAGATCTCCGTAGAATATGTAGGAGTCAATATGAGCATCCAGGTTCCGCTATTGGTTATTGACCAGAGATGAGTCTCGGTCATGTCTACATAGTTCTCGAACCCGTAGGGTCTGCACGCTTAACGTTTGATGACGATCGGTATTATGAGTTTATGAGTTTTGATGTACCGAAGGTAGTTTGGAGTCTCGGATGAGATCACGGACATGACGAGGAGTCTCGGAATGTTCGAGACATAAAGATTGATATATTGGACGACTATATTCGGACACCGGAAGTGTTCTGGAAAGTTTCGGAATTTACCGGAGTGCCGGGGGGTTACCGGAATCCCCCGGGGGAATGGTGGGCCTTGGTGGGCCATAGGGAAGAGAGAGGGCAGCAGCCAGGAGGTGGCGCACCCCTTCCCTAGGAGGAGTCCGAATAGGACAAGGGGAGGGGGGCGCGGCCCCTCTTTCCCTCTCCCTCTCCCTCTCTTTCCTTCCCCCTTCTTCCTTCTATGGTAGTTCCTACTAGGAATAGGATTGCAATCCTATTCCTAGTAGGATTGCAGCCCTAGCCGCACCATAGAGGGCCGGCCGGCCTCCCCCCTTGCTCCTTTATATACGGGGGCAGGGGGGCACCCAAAGACACACAAGTTGAATTGTTTTAGCCGTGTGCGGTGCCCCTCTCCAGAGAAACACACCTCGATCATACCGTTGCAGTGCTTAGGCGAAGCCCTGCGCCGGTAGATACATCATATGTGTCACCACGCCGTCGTGCTGGAGAAACTCTCCCGTGAAGCTCAACTGGATCAAGAGCTCGTGGGACCATCAAGCTGAACGTGTGCTGAACGCGGAGGTGCCGTACGTTCGGTGCTTGATCGGTTGGATCGCGAAGAAGTTCGACTACATCAACCGTGTCACTTGACGCTTCCGCTCCCGGTCTACGAGGGTACGTAGACACACTCTCCCCCTCGTTGCTATTTATCTAGTAGATAGATCTTGCGTGATCGTAGGAAAATTTTGAAAATACTACGTTCCCCAACACCTCCATCACAGTTCTCCTCGATAATATTGTAGCGGTGCTTAGGCGAAGCCCTGCGACGGTAGAACATCTAGATCGTCACCACGCCATCGTGCCGACGGAACTCTTCCTCGACACTCGGCTGGATCAGAGTTCGAGGGATGTCATCGAGCTGAACGTGTGCTAGAACTCGGAGGTGCCGTAGTTTCGGTGCTTGATCGGTCGGGCCGTGAAGACGTACGACTACATCAACCACGTTGTTCTAACACTTCCGCTTTCGGTCTACGAGGATACATAGACACACTCTCCCCTCTCATTGCTATGCATCTGGTAGATAGATCTTGCGTGATCGTTGGAAAATTTTGAAATACTACGTTCCCCAATAGTGGTATCAGAGCCAGGTCTATGCATAGATGATATGCACGAGTAGAACACAATGAGTTGTGGGCGATACTAGTCATACTGCTTACCAGCATGTCATACTTTTCTTCGGCGGTATTGTGAGATGAAGCGGCCCGGACCGACATTACGCGCACGCTTACGCGAGACTGGTTTCACCGTTATGAGCACTCGTTGCTTAAAGGTGACTGGCGGGTGTCTGTCTCTCTCACTTTAGCTGAATCAAGTATGACTACGCCCGGTCCTTGTGAAGGTTAAAACAACACATACTTGACGAAACATCGTTGTGGTTTTGTATGCATAGGTAAGAACGGTTCTTGCTAAGCCCGTAGCAGCCACGTAAAACTTCCAACAACAAAGTAGAGGACGTCTAACTTGTTTTTGCAGGGCATGTTGTGATGTGATATGGTCAAGACATGATGAGATATACGGTTTTGTATGAGATGATCATGTTTTGTAAAGTTATCGGCAACTGGCAGGAGCCATATGGTTGTCACTTTATTGTATGAAATGCAATCGCCATGTAATTGCTTTACTTTATCACTAAGCGGTAGCGATATCGTAGAAGCAATAGTTGGCGAGACGACAACGATGCTACAATGGAGATCAAGGTGTCGCGCCAGTGACGAAGGTGATCATGACGGTGCTTTGGAGATGGAGATCAAAAGCACAAGATGATGATGGCCATATCATGTCACATATTTTGATTGCATGTGATGTTTATCTTATTATGCTTCTTCGTTTGCTTAGTTCGACGGTAGCATTATAAGATGATCCCTTACTAAATTTCAAGTTATAAGTATTCTCCCTGAGTATGCACCGTTGCGAAAGTTTGTCGTACCGAGACACCACGTGATGATCGGGTGTGATAAGCTCTACGTTCAAATACAACAGGTGTAAGCCAGTTTTGCACACGCAGAATACTCGGGTTAAACTTGACGAGCCTAGCATATGCAGATATGGCCTCGGAACACTGGAGACCGAAAGGTCGAGCGTGAATCATATAGTAGATATGATCAACATAAGATGTTCACCATTGAAAACTACTCCATCTCACGTGATGATCGGACATGGTTTAGTTGATTTGGATCACGTGATCATTTAGATGACTAGAGGGATGTCTATCTAAGTGGGAGTTCTTAAGTAATATGATTAAATTGAACTTTAATTTATCATGAACTTAGTCCTGGTAGTATTAGCATATCTATGTTGTAGATCAATAGCTCGCGATGTTGCTCCACATTTATATTTTATATGTTCCTAGAGAAAACTAAGTTGAAAGATGTTAGTAGCAATGATGCGGAATTGTTCCGTGATCTGAGGATTATCCTCATTGCTGCACAGAAGAATTATGTCCTTGATGCACCGCTAGGTGACAGACCTACTGTAGGAGCAGATGCAGACGTTATGAACGTTTTGACAAAAGCTCAGTATGATGACTACTTGATAGTTTAAGTGACCATGCTTTACGGCTTAGAACCGGGACTTCAAAAACGTTTTGAACGCCACGGAGCATATAAGATGTTCCAAGAGTTGAAATTAGTATTTCATACTCATGCCCGTGTCGAGAGGTATGAGACCTCTGACAGTACTTTGCCTACAAGATGGAGGAGAATAGCTCAACCAGTGAGCATGTGCTCAGATTGTCTGGGTACTACAATTGCTTGAATCAAGTGGGAGTTAATCTTCCAGATAAGATAGTAATTTACAAAGTTCTCTAGTCACTATCACCAAGTTAGTAGAACTTCGTGATGAACTATAATATGCAGGGGATGACGAAAGTAATTCCCGAGCTCTTCGCAATGGTGAAATCGGCGAAGGTAGAAATCAAGAAAGAGCATCAAGTATTGATGGTTAACAAGACCACTTGTTTTAAGTAAAGGGCAAAAGGGATAGAAGGGGAACTACAAGAAGAATGACAAGCAAGTTGTCACTCCCATGAAGAAACCAAAAGCTAAACTCAAGCCTGAAACTAAGTGCTTATACTGCAAAGAAAATGGTCACTGGAAGTGGAACTGCCCTAGATACTTGGCGGATAAGAAGGATGGCAAAGTGAACAAAGGTATATTTTGATATACAGATTATTGATGTGTACTTTACTAGTGTTCATAGCAACCCCTGGGTATTTGATACCGGTTCAGTTGCTAAAATTAGTAACTCGAAACGAGAATTGCAGAATGAACAGAGACTAGTTAAAGGTGAAGTGACGATGTGTGTTGGAAGTGGTTCCAAGATTGATATGATCATCATCGCACACTCCCTATACTTTCGGGATTAGTGTAGAACCTAAACAAATGTTATTTGGCATTTGCGTTAAGCATGAATATGATTTGATCATGTTTGTTGCAATACGGTTATTCATTTAAAGTCATAGAATAATTGTTATTCAGTTTACATGAATAAAGCATTCGATGGTCATACACCCAATGAAAATAGTTTGTTGGATCTCGATCGTAGTGATACACATATTCGTAATATTGAAGCCAAAAGATGCAAGGTTAATAATGATAGTGCAACTTATTTGTGGCACTGCCGTTTAGGTCATATTGGTGTAAAGCGCATGAAGAAACTCCATAGTGATGGACTTTTGTAATCACTTGATTATGAATCACTTGGTGCTTGCGAACCATGCCTCATGGGCAAGATGACAAAAACTCCGTTCTCCGGAACAGTGGAGCAAGCAACAGATTTGTTGGAAATCATACATACAGATGTATGTGGTCCGATCAGTGTTGAGGCTCGCAGCGGGTATCATTATTTTCTGACCTTCACTGATGATTTGAGTAGATATGGGTATATCTACTTGATGAAACACAAGTCTGAAATATTTGAAAGGTTCAAAGAAATTTCAGAGTGAAGTAGAGAATCATCGTAACAAGAAAATAAAATTTTCCATGATCTGATCGCGGAGACGAATATTTGAAGTTACGAGTTTTGGCCTTCATTTAAAACAATGTGGAATAGTTTCACGGCTCACGCCACCCGGAACACCATAGCGTAATGGTGTGTCCGAACGTCGTAATCGTACTTGATTAGATATGGTGCGATCTATGATGTCTCTTACCGATTTACCATTTTCGTTTTATGTTATGCATTAAAGACAGCTGCATTCACGTTTAATAAGGGCACCATCTAAATCCGTTGAGACGACGCCTTATGAATTGTGGTTTAGCAAGAAACCAACATTTTCGTTTCTTAAAGTTTGGGGCTGCGATGCTTATGTGAAAATGCTTCAACCTGATAAGCTCGAACCCAAGTCGGAGAAATGTGTCTTCATAGGATACCCAAAAGAGAATGTTGGGTACACCTTCTATCACTGATCCGAAGGCAAGATATTCGTTGCTAAGAATGGATCCTTTCTAGAGAAGGAGTTTCTCTCAAAAGAAGTGAGTGGGAGGAAAGTGGAACTTGATGAGGTAATTGTACCTTCTCCCGAATTGGAAAGTAGTACATCACAGAAACTAGTTTCAATGGTTCCTACACCAATTAGTGAGGAAGCTAATGATGATGATCATGAGACTTCGGATCAAGTTACTACTAAACTTCGTAGATCAACCAGAGTATGTTCCGCGCAAGAGTGGTACGGCAACCCGGTTCTGGAAGTCATGTTACTAGACCATGATGAACCTACAAACTATGAGGAAGCGATGATGAGCCCAGATTCCGCAAAATGGCTTGAGGCCATGAAATCTGAGATGGGATCCATGTATGAGAACAAAGTGTGGACTTTGGTTGACTTGCTCGATGATCGGCAAGCCATCGAAAATAAATGGATCTAAAAGAGGAAGACAGATGCTGACAGTAATGTTACTATTTACAAAGCTGGACTTGTTGTGAAAGGTTTTCGACAAGTTCAAGGAGTTGACTACGATGAGATTTTCTCACCCGTAGCGATGCTTAAGTCTGTCTGAATCATGTTAGCAATGGCCGCATTTTATAATTATGAAATTTGGCAAATGGATGTCAAAACTGCATTCCTGAATGGATATCTTAAAGAAGAGTTGTATATGATGCAACCAGAAGGTTTTGTCGATCCTAAAGGTGCTGACAAAGTGTGCAAGCTCCAGCGATCCATCTATGGACTGGTGCAAGCATCTCAGAGTTAGAATATACGCTTTGATAAGTTGATCAAAGCATATAGTTTTATACAGACTTACGGTGAAGCCTATATTTGAAAGAAAGTGAGTGGGAGCACTATAGCCTTTCTGATAAGTATATGTGAATGACATATTGTTGATCAGAAATGATGTAGAAATTTTCTGGAAAGCATAAAGGAGTGTTTGAAAGGAGTTTTTTCAAAAAAAAAAAAACCTCGGTAAAGTTGCTTACATATTGAGCGTCAAGATCTATAGAGATAGATCGAGACGCTTGATAAAGTTTTTCAATGCATACATACCTTGACAAGTTTTTGAAGTAGTTCAAAATGGATCAGTCAGAGAAGGAGTTCTTGCCTGAGTTGTAAGGTATGAAGTTGAGTAAGACTCAAAGCCCGACCTCGGCAAAAGATAGAGAGAATGAAAGTCATTCCCTATGCCTCAGTCATAGGTTCTATAAAGTATGCCATGCTGTGTACCAAACTTGTTGTGTACCTTACCATGAGTTTGGCAAGAAGGTACAAAAGTGATCCAGGAGTAGATCACTGGACAGCGGTCAAAATTATCCTTAGTTACTGGATGACTAAGGAAATGTTTCTCGATTATGGAGGTGATAAAGAGTTCGTCCTAAAGAGTTACGCCGATGCAACCTTTACACTAATCCAGATGACTCTAAGTATCAATCTGGATGCGTATTAAAAGTGGGAGCAATTAGATAGAGTAGCTCCATGCAGAGCATTGTAGACATAGAAATTTGCAAAATACATACGGATCTGAATGTAACAGACCCGCTGACTAAACTTCTCTCACGAAGCAAAACATGATCACCCCTTAGTACTCTTTGGGTGTTAATCACATGAGGATGTGAACTAGATTGTTGACTCTAGTAAACCCTTTGGGTATTGGTCACATGGCGATGAGAACTATGGGTGTTAGTCACATGGTGATGTGAACTATTGGTGTTAATCACATGGTGATGTGATCTAGATTATTGACTCTAGTGCAAGTGGGAGACTGAAGGAAATATGCCCTAGAGGCAATAATAAAGTTATTATTTATTTCCTTATATCATGATAAATGTTTATTATTCATGCTAGAGTTGTATTAACCGGAAACTTAGTACATGTGTGAATACATAGACAAAACAGAGTGTCCCTAGTATGCCTCTACTAGACTAACTCATTGATCAAAGATGGTTATGTTTCCTAGCCATAGACATGAGTTGTCATTTGATCAACGGGATCACATCATTAGGAGAATGATGTGATGGACAAGACCCGTCCGTTAGCTTAGCACTATGATCGTTTAAGTTTTACTGCTATTGCTTTCTTCATGACTTATACATGTTCCTATGACTATGAGATTATGCAACTCCCGAATACCGGAGGAACACTTTGTGTGCGACCAAACGTCACAACGTACCTGGGTGATTATAAAGGTACTCTACAGGTGTCTCCGAAGGTACTTGTTGGGTTGGCGTATTTCGAGATTAGGATTTGTCACTCCGATTGTCGGAGAGGTATCTTTGGGCCCACTCGGTAATGCACATCACTATAAGCCTTGCAAGCATTGCAGCTAATGAGTTAGTTGCGGGATGATGTATTACGAAATGAGTAAAGAGACTTGCCGGTAACAAGATTGAACTAGGTATTGAGATACCGACGATCGAATCTCGGGCAAGTAACATACCGATGACAAAGGGAACAACATATGTTGTTATGCGGTTTGACCGATAAAGATCTTCGTAGAATATGTGGGAGCCAATATGATCATCCAGGTTCCGCTATTGGTTATTGACCGGAGACGTGTCTCGGTCATGTCTACATAGTTCTCGAACCCGTAGGGTCCGCACGCTTAAGGTTTCAATGACAGTTTTATTATGAGTTTATGAGTTTTGATGTACCGAAGGAGTTCGGAGTCCCGGATGAGATCGGGGACATGACGAGGAGTCTTGAAATGGTCGAGACGTAAAAATCGATATATTGGACGACTATATTCGGACATTGAAAAGGTTCCGAGTGATTCGGGTATTTTCGGAGTACCGGGGAGTTACGGGAATAGAAGAGAGAGGCCAAAAGGAAGGAGGCGCGCGCCCCCCTTCTGGTCCGAATAGGACAAGGGGTGCATCGCCCTTTTCCTTCTCCCTCTCCCCCTCTTTCCTTCTCTCCTACTCCAGAAAGGAAAGGGGAGTCCTACTAGGACTTGGGAGTCCTAGTAGGACTCCCCACACTTGGCGCGCCCCCTCTAGGGCCGGCCTCTTCCTCCCTCCTTTATATACGGGGGCAAGGGGGTACCTCTAGACACAGCAATTGATCTCTTGATCTCTTAGCCATGTGCGGTGCCCCCCTCCACCACAGTTCTCCTCGATAATATTGTAGTGGTGCTTAGGCGAAGCCCTGCGACGGTAGAACATCAAGATCGTCACCACGCCATCGTGCTGACGGAACTCTTCCTCGACACTCGGCTGGATCGGAGTTCGAGGGACGTCATCGAGCTGAACGTGTGCTAGAACTCGGAGGTGCCGTAGTTTCGGTGCTTGATCGGTCGGGCCGTGAAGACGTACGACTACATCAACCGTGTTGTTCTAACGCTTCCGCTTTCGGTCTACGAGGGTACGTAGACACACTCTCCCCTCTCGTTGCTATGCATCTGGTAGATAGATCTTGCATGATCGTAGGAAAATTTTGAAATACTACGTTCCCCAACACAACTATTTATCGGGTTTTTTGGCCGAGAAAACTCCTGAAAATGCAAAACTTATCGGAAACCCAAACAACTTAGCATGATGCCTTGAATTAGTGACACAAGGTCATGAAAAAAACTTAGGGACATTCCAAGGTTGTCGAGAAAGAGCGTGCTCTCAGACGGTGCCTTCTGCTAGGACACCCTCCATTAAATAATATCCAATTTTGGACATTCTTGAAATAACTCTAACTTTAGTAAGTAGGTGAGAATGTCCATTGTAGGCATCCATGCCATGTTTGAATGAATTTCGATAATGTATAAAGTTGCGACATGTCCGACTATTTATTTGTTTTTTTGTCGAGAAAACTCTAGAAAATGCGTAACTTGTCGAAAAAACCCAAACAACTTGGCATGGTGCCTTGAATTGGTCTCCATGAGCAGAATTGGAGCCATTTTAACGATGTTGAGAAACAACATGCTTTCAAACGGACCCTTCTTGCGTATGCAGGCACCCTCCCTTGAACATGGCCTATTTTTAGTCACTTTTGAAATAGCATCGACTTTTGCAAGTAGGTGGACATGCCCATGGTAGACATCCAGATTTGAGCGAGTTTCGACATAGTATGTAAGTCGCGACATGTCCGGCCATTTATCAACTTTTTTTGTTGCGGCGAATCATCGGGCAATCGCACACACGATTGTAGAATTGGTGGGCCCATCTGTGCGTTAGAGCCACTAGTACTTGCAGGTTTTAGAAGTTCTAGAAGGTTCCTAAACCGTATTTTTGATTATTTTTCTCTGTTTTGGATTTGTTTCTGTTTTTCTAGTTTTTTTTGTTCTGTTTCTTTTGGAAAAAGTTGTAAATTTTAAAAGAAAAACATATTGAAAAATTGTTCATTTTTTTGCTAAAAATGATCAAAATTTTAATTTTTCATCATATTTTCAGGAATAGTTCGCGTTTTAAAACATGTCCAGAATTTTTAAATTTGTACATGTTGTCCAAAAAATGGAGTTTCAAATTTTCCTTTATGGTTTTTAATGTTATTCGCAATTTTAAAAAAAATATGATAATCTGAAAATTTGTTCGTGTTTTCCAAAAAGCTTAGAGTTATAAAATTTTCTCGTGTGATTTTTTTCATTTCTTTTCGAAATTACAATTTTTGTTCTCATTTTGAAATGTGTTCCAATTTTTTTTAAATGCTATTCATGTTTTTGAAAAAATTGTTCTCATTTTAAATATTTTTTATTGGTTCAAATAATGTTAGTGTATTAAAAAATCATGGATTTAAAGAAAAACATATTAATAAAAGTTCGTGGATTTCAGAAAATGATCGTGTTTCTGTTTTAGAAAATTGTTCACAGAATCTAAAAAATATTCTGTAATTAAAAGATGTTCACATTTTCAGTGAAACGTTCGAAAGCTTTTGTGTGTTAACAAAAGATCCGCGCTTGTTTATAGTCAGAATTTGTTGATAGTTCGACTGGTTAGAAGCGCACTTCAGATCATATGAGGTTGCGTGTTCGAATCTTTGCAGCACCTTTATTCTTTTTGTGGCTATATATTCTCTATTTAAGTTGCTGTTAGTGGGCTGGCCCAGCAGCGGGCGTGCTGCTCTATGGTTCCTGTTAGTGGGCCAGCCCAGCAGCGGTCCTCTTCCAAATCGTAACGCGTATACGTCTCGGTGGATGATTCATGTACATATCAAAGATGGCGAGTACTAGGGATCAGCCGGATGATAATTAGGATTTTTCATCCGCCTCGCGTGCCGTACGATCCGGTCAAGCCAGCCATTCGATTTTTCCGTCCCTTGGGTGCATGGGGTAGTCTGGACCACACAAATCCGTATTCTCTCACGTCGCTTTCACACACTTGTACACATACGCGACATGTGTGCGAAGGTTGTTGCACCTTGTGGATTGTTTTCAACAGAAAACAAAGCCAGCAAAGCAAAGATCACACCACTATTGGCTTCATGACGTGTTTGTCTGGTCCTTTGCAAGGTCGCCAGTGCTACATAGCAGCTCCGACATCACCGATAAGCATCGCATCGTTGCACCGGCAACACCAACGAGCGCGGCATCGCAGCGTCGGCGTCCACCGATGAGTGTCGCATGGCAGCACTGACGGTCACCGAGGAGCGTTGCATTGTGGCGCAGACAACACCAATGGGCGCGGCATCACAGCGATGACGTTCACCAATGAGTGATGCATCGCAGCACAGACAGTCACCGACTGGGTCGCATCGCAATGACGACAACGCCAACAATCGTGGCATCGCAACGCCGGCATCACCGACGAGCGTCGCATGACAGCATCAACAGTCAACGACGAGCATTGCATCGTAGCGCCGACAACACCAACAAGCGCGGCATCACATCGCCGGCGTCCACTGATGAGTGTCGCATCGCAGCACCGAGGAGCGTCGCTTCGCAACGACGACAACACCAATGAGT
>LR738715.1:811467944-811491571 GCA_902687465.1 Secale cereale | reverse complement strand
CATCCCGGCGCCTGCAACACCGACAAGCATCGCATCGCAACGCTAGCTTCCACCGATGAGTGCCGCATCGCAACATCGGCAGTGACCGACGAGGGTCACATCAAAGTGTCGACAACACCAACAAGCGCGCCATTGCAACACCGGCAGTGACCGACGAGGGTCGCATCAAATTGCCGACAACACCAACAAGCGCGCCATTGCAACACCGGCATGACCGATGAGCGTAGCATGGCAGCACCGACAGTCAGCGACGAGCGTTACATTGTAGCGCCGACAACACTAACCAGCGCGGCATCGCATCATCGACAGTCAGCGACGAGCGTTACATTGTAGCGCCGACAACACCAACGTGTGCGGCATCGCAGTGCCGGCGTCCACCGATGACTGACGCATCACAACACTGGTATTACCGACGAGAGTTGCATCGCAACGCGAACAACACCAATGAGTGCGGCATCGCAACATCGGTGTCCATCGATGAGTGCCGCATCCTAGTGTTGGCAACACACACGAGCGTCGCATCACAACGCCAGCTTCCACCGATGAGTGCTGCGTCGCAGCACCGGCAGTCACCGACAAGGGTCGCATCAAAGTGTCGATAACACTAACAAGCACGGCATCGCTACGCTGGCATCATCGATGTGCCTCGCATAGCAGCACCGGCAGTCACCAACAAGGGTCGCATCAAAGTGCCGACAACACTAACAACCACGTCATCGCAACGCCGGCATCACCGATGTGCGTCGCATGGCAGCACCGACAGTCAACGACGAGCGTTGCATTGTAGCGCCAACAACAACAAGGAGGGCGGCATCGCATAGCCGGCATCCACCGATGAGTGACGCTTCACTACACCGACATTACCGACGAGTGTCGCATCGCAACGCCATCAACACCAATGAGCACGACATCACAATAAACAGTTACTAGCTAGCTACATTGTACAGTATATACTCCCTCCGCTCCCAAATATAAGTCTTTTTAGAGATTTCAACAAGTGACTACATACGGAGCAAAATAAATACATCTGCACTCTAAAATATGTCTATATATATCTGTATGTTGTAGTCCATTTAAAATGTGTTAAAAGACTTATATTTAGGAATGAAGGGAGTATAGATGAGTGCGATGAAGTATCACGTGAAGCGCTGAAGATTCAAAACAACCATGTACAGTCAGTGGTGCGAATGACGAGCGTAGGGACAAGTCAAAAACAACCATGTACTGATGCGAATGACAACGTGAAGGCATGCAAAAACAACCATGTACTGGAGCGAATGACAACGTGAAGGCATGCACTCGGTGTGAACACAGCACACCCCTGTCTGTCGCCTGCAGCCCGCGTCATCACGTAATCAGACTCGGTTTAATCAGACGGCGCAGAAGGCGGATGATGCGCGCCTTAAAATCAGTCGGGTGTTTTTAAGTCTTTTCTCATATCAAAGTTGTGAAATGTCTACACTACCCTTTATACGTTTTGTGAGGGGTTGTATCGAAGCGGGACTCATTAATTAAATCGTATAAATTTAAGAAATTTGGTCAAATATTACCAATCGCAAAGTATCTTTTTTTTTATTTTTTTTTAGAAAAGGGGGCATTCCCCGGCCTCTGCATCAAACTGATGCATACGGCCATCTTATTAATAAAAAAGGTCAAGGTCTCCAAAGTATGCGAAATAAAAGTACATAATGCCCAGACTGAGCAAGAAAAAACGTGGGTACCCCACAATCGGATGCGTAAATGTAAACAGGGCCTAGACTCCTAGCCTATTACATGACCGCCATCCAAACCGGCTGAAGATAGCCCGAGCTACCATCTCCCATCGGATAGACCCAGTAACCAAACACTCCCTGGCATCCATCGGAGTGAGTAGCGACCACATACGGATCAAAGCAGTGGCCCTGTGAATAACCTGCAAAAAATGAACATTTGTTGATCTGTTAAAAACCAAATCATTCCTGCACTTCGAGATAGCCCATAGTAATGCACAAACACCCACACGTATATGGCTCGCTGATTCTTTCGCGATTCCATTCAACCACGTCCCAAAAAGCATGGTGATACTAGTTGGTGGAGTGATATTAAAGGCTATATGAACCGAACGCCATAAAACTTTAGCCAAAGGACAATCGAGAAAGAGGTGTTGAATCGATTCATCCTTGTCACAAAAGCTACATCGCAAAGACCCACCCCCGTTTCGCTTGGCTAGGTTATCCTTAGTGAGAATAACTTGTTTATGCACAAACCACATAAACACTTTAATTCGTAGGGGCACTTTGACTTTCCAAATGTGAGCAGACCTAGGGATAGGCACCGAATCAATTAAATCTAAATACATCGATTTCACTGAAAACATCCCGTTCTTAGTCAGTTTCCAATAAATACGGTCTGCCTGTTGAGTCAACTGAACATCCATCAGTCTTCTCACCAAATGGAGCCAGGCTTCCCAACGGTGTCCAACCAGCGCCCTTCGGAATTGAATATTAAGAGGAGATGACTGTAACACTGATGCAACGTAATCTTCTTTACGTTGAGCAATGTTGTAAAGAGAAGGATATTGAGTGGCTAGGGGCGTCTCTCCCAACCAAGTATCCTGCCAGAATCGTGTGGAGCCCCCATTGCCAACCAAGAACTGAGTTCTATTGAAAAAGGCCGACTTTACTTTCATCAGTCCTTTCCAAAAGGGTGAATCAGTTGGTCTAGCTGTCACCTGAGCTAGTGTCTTGGTTGCGAGGTATTTGTTATGTAAAATCTGGGCCCAAGTGGCTTGAGTCTCAGAGAGTAACTTAGACAGCCACTTGCTGAGTAAGCACCTATTTTTAACCTCCAAATTTTCAATTCCGAGACCACCTTGATCCTTCGGTCTGCAAATAACATCCCATCTAGCCAATCTATACTTGCGCTTCACCTCATCACTCTGCCAAAAGAACCGCGACCGATAGAAATCGAGTCGTTTCCTCACCCCTACTGGGATCAAGAGAAAGGACAGAAGAAACATGGGCATACTCGTAAGTACCGAATTAATTAAAATCAATCGGCCCCCGTACGACAAAAGCTTGCCCTTCCAGCAGCTAAGTTTCTTCTCGAAACGGTCTTATAGACTCTTCCACTCTTTATTAGAGAGTTTCCGATGGTGGATCGGAATGCCAAGGTATGTGAATGGTAACGACCCTACCCCGCATCCAAAAAGCTACATGTAGGCTTCTTGTTCATCTTTGGCTCTTCCAAAGCAGAACAGCTCACTCTTATGGAAGTTAATCTTTAACCCCGAAAGTTGCTCAAAAAGGCAAAGCACAAGTTTCATATTTCTCGCCTTATCCAAGTCATGTTCCATGAAAAGAATCGTGTCGTCCGCATACTGTAGAATAGAAAGTCCTCCATCCACTAGATGAGGAACGAGACCACCTACCTGCTCATTCTCCTTTGCTCTACCAATAAGGATTGTTAACATGTCTGCTACAATGTTAAACAAGATAGGAGACATCGGGTCCCCCTGTCTTAAACCCTTGTGAGTCTGGAAGAAATGACCAATATCGTCATTGACCTTTATTCCGACACAGCCTTTTTGAGTAAAGGAGTCCACCTGTTTTCTCCAGGATGGATCGAATCCTTTCATCCTTAAAGCTTGCTGAAGGAACGGCCACTTGACCTTATCATACGCCTTTTCAAAGTCCACCTTGAAAATAACCCCATCAAGTTTTTTCGTGTGGATTTCATGGAGAGTTTCATGCAGGACTACAACCCCTTCCAGGATATTTCTATCCGGCATGAAAGCTGACTGAGAAGGCTGTACCACACTATGCGCGATCTGCGTCAATCTATTTGTTCCCACTTTAGTGAACACCTTAAAACTGACGTTAAGAAGACAGATTGGTCGAAATTGCTCTATTCGATTCGCCTCTGCCTTCTTAGGTAGCAGCGTTATTGTACCAAAATTAAGGTGGAATAGTTGCAGATGTCCATCGAACAGGTCATGGAACATCGCAAGTAAATCATCCTTAATTATATGCCAACACCTTTTATAAAACTCTGCCGGAAAACCATCCGGACCAGGAGCTTTATTATTCTTCATCTGCGAGATCGCATCTAACACCTCTTTCTCAGAGAACGGCGCAGATAAGATAGAATTCTCATCTGACGCTAATTGAGGGACATCCTGAATTCGATTCTCATCCAGAGACACGAAGCTATCATCCGGAGGTCCAAACAACCTCTTATAATAGTCAGTGATGTAGAGTTTGAGGTTCTCGTGCCCTACAATCGTGCCCTCATCCTGCTCAAGCTGAAAGATTCTTTTCTTTCGATGTTTACCATTAGCTATCAAGTGAAAGAATTGTGTGTTATCATCCCCTTGGATGACTTCACGCACTTTAATATAATACTCCCTCCATTCCCTTATACAAAGCCGCAAACTCAAATTACATGTAATTTGAGTTTATGGATCGTCGCACCCTTGCAGACTACAACATCCAGAAGGAGTCCACTCTCCATCAGGTGCTAAGGCTCCGTGGTGGTATGCAGATCTTCGTGAAGACCCTCACCGGCAAAACCATCACCCTGGATGTTGAGTCCTCGGACACCATTGACAATGTGAAGGCCAAGATCCAGAACAAGGAGGGCATCCCCCCGGTCCCCGGACCAGCGGCGCCTGATCTTTGCGGGTAAGCAGCTTGAGGATGGCCGCACCTTGGCGGACTACAACATCCAGAAGGATTCCACCCTTCACTTGGTGCTCCGTCTGCGTGGTGGACAGTAAGCTCCTGGCGGTGGAGCTGCTTGGGTTCACAAGTCTCGTCGTCTTTGGTGTCCAATGGAGTCTTGTCTGTGTCTGTCGTTGCCTGATCTGTCTTTGTTTCTGTACCTTACTGTGATGCAGTGTTATTGTTAGTATCTTAGAACTTCTGCTGGTGTGCAGCAGCTCTGGTGAACTATGAATAAGTGAGCCCTGAATTCGATCCATAATCCATGATGTTTGCTGTTGTTCATTTCTTGCGATCTTTCTGATGCATTTGTTCAACTTTTGGCACATGTTTCCTGGTTGCTGATTCGTAAAAATTGCCTGTGTGCTCCATCCTTTTGATTTTGTGCTGCACATCTGTCGTTGGCCCATTTTATAGAAAACGCGTGTTCATACGGCTGATGCGGCTCTCTTCAGATGTCCTCATCCACTTGTCTTCCCCGCATTGCTACCGTGCCCGCCTCCCGCCACCCTCTTGCTGCTGCAGTGAACATGTGATGCTGCAACTTCTGGTGCCGTGAGGGTCATTCCCCATTGCTGGAAGTGAGTGGACGCGCAGATGTTTGTCTTTGTTGTGTCATCGCAGGTGTTGTGGAGCTGCCTTTGCAAAGTGGGTGGACGTGTGCCGCTACAATGGCGATGGATACCGGGATATGGACTGAAGTTGGTTGCAACAAGAGCCTTGTTACAGTTGCAACAAGTGAAATAGAGAATAAGATCGCAAGACCGGACTCCTCGTAGCATGCCCTGAAAACATAATGTTCACATGATGGTTTCGTTGTTGTCCCAAGTTCCAATTATTGGTGTGTAGCATTTCGGATAATGTAAGTTTTCACAAGTGCAAAACTTCCAAGTTACATATCATTTTATAAAAAAAATAGGGCTATGCAACTGTGTGAACATCGCATTGCACAACCCATATGTCACTGTTAACTATTCATCAACCACTATATCCCTGATCTACCACAGGATATTTTTGAGTTGCTCCCTTTCTCTTGATACATCATTGCTCCATCTCTACTAATACCTTCCATTTCTATCCAGTGGTTGAGGAGATAGTGAGTGAAAAAGACAAATGGAAGATGAATTAATCAACCAACGCTTGTTAAGGGAGTCTGTATAAATAGGTTGTAGTTTAACTTCAAAAATACTCGAAGAAAGTATAGCATATTTGTGATAAAGGTGAGACAAGGCATGGAGAATTTGAGGCCACAGATCACGTGCAATGTTAGGTGCAAAGAGTTAATCCCCTTGAAGGTTAAAATTAATAATGATTAAATTACACATGTGTATATATACATGTTGTAAGGAGACGAGGACCCAATATGATTCGAACTTCTATTTTGTTTTGTGTACCCTCTTATGAAAAATGCATACTACAAAGTTACGTGTGCAAACTAAGTTTTGAAGAATCTGTATCATGCCCCCACCTTATTTTAGGCTGAGACATTGTATTAGGGCCTTCTAAGTCATCAAGATTTAGTGGCCTTCTTTGCAAGATAGTCACAGTCGGCATTTCTTCTTGTAGGCTATGAAGTTTGTAGTGTTGCCATGAAACGTGAACGAGCCTTACTGATGCTGATTGTGAGCATTTCTCTCATTGTCTTTTATTTTCTCTTTTAGCTCTGTGTTGGTCGGTAAGTTGACTATGTGTCGCGATGCTTTGTCATCATGTTGCTGGATAGGTTGAGTTTACTTATTTTGTCTTACCTTGATGCATTAATGATATTTTCAATTGGAAAACACCTTCTATGTTTTACTACCTACATGGTGGAAAATGACATGTTTATTATTCTCATATGCAGTGTCTTTAACCCAATATGATATCATATTCTGAATGAGGGTATACGGACAGTCATGTCATTTTCAAGCACCTAACATTTGATGTCACAAAATTTCAATTTTTTTATTTGGTCCCCCCCCTTTTTTTACTGTTCACGAGGATATAGGGACACCCTGGACGTAACACAACTTTCTCTAAAATCTTTACCCGTTAAAAATATTTACTAGCACCTGAAAAGGCAAATAGTGTTATTCTTGCGAGGACTGCTCCTTCGTTTCTTTGTTGAAAGTTCAACATCAGAGGCCAATTCCTTGTGCAGCTACATGGCATCAATTTATCAGATTCAACAAAAAGGAGGTTGACAAAATTCCACTTGATATACAATATTATTATATGCACCCCCCCCCCTCGCCTGGTAACTGCACCTTCACCGGCAGAGCTACAACCTTGGCCACGCCCCCAGCTTAATGTGTTGCGTTGTCTTCAGATGAATTGTACACTTCTGATCCAGGTGCGGCACATTTATGGTTCTTCGGAATCTTTGTGAAAAGTTATCTTTGCCACTTTTTAACATCTATTTCAGCGCAGCGATGCGCTTGAGGCTGAGATGAGTGCTGTACTAGAAGGTGTTGCATTGACATTACAGTGGTCTACTGAACATGCTGTTATTCAGTCAGACTGTTCCAAGGCACTCGATGCCATTTCAAATGATTCTCTTCATCGCTGAACTCTGGACATTTAATTACAGATATTAGAAGAAGACTTTTGGAAGATTAACCATGATCACAATAGGGCTGCTGACTACTTAGCTTCTGTAGTCAGAACTAATATTCTCACTACTCGCTGGTTGCGAAATCCTTCGGATTGTGTCTCTAGGCTCTTAGTAGCCAACTGTAACCCTATTATAGCGGAATAAAACTCACTGTTTTCTGCAAGAAAAAAAAGGAGAACAATCCCTTGTGTCTTACTTCTCTCTGTTTCGCATGGTTATTTTTTGTGCTATTTTTGAAATAATTATTGTACACGAGATGAGAACCCGGAGAGACATATAACTGAAAAAGCCAGGAAATGCAATGATGTGGAACTTCACCATCATTCCTTATTTCTTTTGGCTTGAGGTTTCAGAATATGTCGTGGTTTATCATTAATGGATTCGGCAACAGGTTCAGGGAGTCAGGCTTCGCAAGCTATTAATTTGTTTCGTTGTAGAGCGGCAACAAACTAAAGCAATATATATCATGTCCCTTTCACTCCACAAAACACAAAGATGTTATCATCTGCATTTATCTACTAATTTGTATTGTGAACAAGATCTATATTTGGAATAATTTTGAAACCCTTGCACCTACCCACCGACATGCAGCTGCGATGAAACCTTGCAGATATTGGAACAAAGACGCAACATGTTCTAAAGACAAACATGTGAAATCCAACACTTAACGATCAAGGGCATCAGACCCCGCCAAAGCACGCAGGCTCGGAAACGCAACCAAAACAAACCAAAAGGAACCCTGCAGATATGATCACAAAACATTCAACTATAGTAGCCATCTCCATGGTGTTGAATCATAATAGTGTGAACTATCCTATGGAGCTACCGGGTTGATTCAATTGCTCTTTTGCACCAAGTTGTGTAGGGTGGGGGTGAATTAATTGAGCTCTCATTACAAATCATGTGCATTTTGTAAACACCTTGCATGATCTAGTGATCGTACGCCGGTGGATTTTCCCACAAGGATTTTCCATTTTAATACTTGGTGCTCCTGTTTTGAATTTTACTTTTTATTGCTTGTCGATTTAATATGTCATCTTACTTAGTACGACTGGCAATTAACAGAATTACTGTATTTTCTTAAGTTTTTCAACTACCAGTCCTTTATCTACCCGCACACTATGTTCTTCTTCTTACCTTCTTTATTTATACAAGCTATTCTATTTCCACACTTGGAGCGCTATCTACTACAATAAAGCCGCGGCACTTTTTTTATGGACCTGAGGGACTATTATTATGTTGTGAATTCAAATTTGGTGATGCGGTTTCAGGTGTCACTATTAGTCTGTTACAAAAAAGAGGTTTAAAGATGAATAAGCATAGTATATGAACATTACGATCGATTCACTGACATGATGAGTAGATTGAGCTTGACACTTTTTGAGAGCTCATGGCCTAGATCTCAACTCGGCATGGGAGGTATATCAGAACAAGCAAAGATGCAAGGATGGTGCCGGCCGGGAGAATCAAACAATATTCTTTTACATGTCCGTCTTGAATTGTTTTTTTTGTAATCCATCTAATTACTTCTATACGGGTATTTGCGCCCACTTAACCTCCATAATTGGAGGTATGTTTATATTTGTCATAAAAATACTGAAATTTGCTTGAATAGATCCATTTATTATGTGTCCAATTCCTGGCTCCGCCCTTGGCCCCATTGCAGACCATTGCTGCTACTAACACTCATGGCGACCTAGTGGAGGTGCTCCTCCAGTTGCGTGCTCTTCCACCCTTAGTGCACCCCGCTGCCCATTTTTTTCAATGTCGCCAATGTTGCCTCTTGTTATTAATGGAGCGCCCCTGCCAAACACCTCCTAGTCGCTAGGGCGGGTAGACAGAGAGACGGAAAGGTAGAAATGTGCTTTCATTAGATTTTTACTTTAAATATTCTCTATATTTAGATGCAATGCACTATATTTTAGTTGGAAGTCTCTTGGATGAATTTAGTTGAAAGTTTGAAATTGTAATTAGAAGTTCCTTTTTTTTTTCAAACAACAAACAATTTCTTGTAGCAGGATTTTCCATGTTATGTTCTTCTTGTTTTGAATTTTACTTCCATTTGGATGTCGATTTCTAACATGTCAGCTTTTCCACCACTAGTATTTAACACAATTATTGCAATTTCTTCGGGTTTATTTACCACCCCTTTTATTTGGGTACTCACCATGTTCCTTTCATGCCTTCTTTCTTCCAGGGTTGGTTACCCGACCGGCAATCACAACAGATGGGGTGGCACTACAAGATACAATGACAATGGGCAGGGTGGAATGTGCAACATCAAGGGAATGATGACATCGGCCACGATGATGTGTCTTGTAACACTTTTGCCACAATTTGCTTGTATTGTCTAAATCCCTTTCAAAAATCATGGAGCTAGCAACGGCAAAAAAAAAAAAAAACCACAGCAACTATAACAGTATAGAATGTTATGGAACGTTGAGAGGATGAAATCTCGGTGTGAGTGGGAACAAGAACATATGAAGCATCCACTTTGCCCTAGCTCAAGTCTCTTGTAATATCCATGTTCAACATTCAAACTAAATGATCAATAAATCTCGAACAACCAAACCGACCGAAACACTCTTTCTAGTGGTTTAAAATTTCATTGATTTTTCTCGTTTTTTCATCAATTTCGAGGGTGAGCGAACTTTTTATGTTTCACTAAAAAACCTGGTAGTTTTGATTATTCATGCTAGAAAAGGACTTGGATCGTTTGGTAGTAATATACCTTTTGGTAGGTCGATGTTGTTGGCGGTGTTGGAAATATGTCCTAGAGGCAATAGTAAAGTGCTTATTATCATATTTTCTTGTTCATGATAAATGTTTATTATGCATGCTATAATTGTGTTGACCGAAGACTTAAATACATGTGTGGATACATAAACATGCACCTTGTCCCTAGTGAGCCTCTATAGACTATCTCGTTGATTAAAGATGGTTAAGGTTCCTAATCATAGATATGAGTTGTCATTTAATAATGAATGATGTGATGGACGGACCCAACAATAACCTTAGCATCAGATCGTGTCACTTAGTTTAATTCCTACAACTTTCTTCATCTCAAGTATCTGTTCTTCAGACCATGAGATCGTGCTACTCCCTAATACCGGAAGAATACTTTCAGAGTTATCAAGTGTCACTTCGTAACTGGGTGATCATAAAGGTGCTCTACAGGTATCTCCGAAAGTATTTGTTGGGTTGCATGGATCAAGACTGAGATTTGTCGCTTCATGTGATGGAGAGATATCTCTGGGCCCTCTCTGTAATACAACACTTTGAATAGCTTGCAAGCATGCGACTAATGAGTTTATCACAGGGTCTTGTATTACGGAACGAGTAAAGAGACTTTCCGGTAATGATATTGAACTAGGTATGGTGATACCGACGATCAAATCTCGGGCAAGTAACATAGCCGGACAAAGAAAATTGTATACGAGATTAATTGAATCCTTGACATCATGGTTCAAACCGGTAAAGCTATTTGTTGAATATGTGGGAGTCAATATGGGCATCCAGGTCCCGCTATTGATTATTGATCGAAGAGGTGTCTCGATCATGTCTACAAGTTCTCGAACCTGCAGAGTCACACACTTAATGTTCGGTAACACTAGGGTAGTATTGAGTTATTCATAATGGTGATACCAAATATTGTTCGGAGTCTTGAATGAGATCTGTGACATCACGAGGAGCTCACAAATGGTCCGGAAGTACAAATTTTTATATGAAAAGTGTTTTTCAGGGTTCCGAAAAAGTTCAGGAATTTTCGGTAGAGTATCAGGAAGGTTCAAGAAGGTTACAGGGGTTCCACCGTGGGGCCCAACGACCCGGGAAGGGACCACATGGTCCAAGGGGTGGGGCAACAGCCCACATGGCCTTGGCGCACCTGCCCTAAGGCCCATGTCGATTAAATCTAGAGATAAGGTCTTAAAAAAAGCTCTAAATTTAAAGGGTTAAATTTAAAGGGATTACTCCCTTGTGGCCGGCTCTAGGATGGGTTTAGCTGTTGGGGAACGTTGCATGGGAAACAAAAATTTTCCTACGCTCACCAAGATCAATCTAGGAGATGCACATCTACGAGAGGAGAGTTGGATCCACATACCCTTGTAGATCGCTAAGCGGAAGCGTTCAAGAACGCGGTTGATGGAGTCGTACTCGCCGCGATTCAGATCACCGAAGATCCTAGCACCGAACGGACAATGCCTCCGCGTTCTTCACACGTGCAGCCCGGTGACGTCTCCCACGCCTTGATCCAGCAAGGAGAAAGGGAGAGGTTGGGAAGACTCCATCCAACAGCAGCACGACGGCGTGGTGGTGGTGGAGGAGCGCGGGACTCCAGCAGGGCTTCGCCAAGCGCTGCAAGAGACGAGGAGGGAGAGGGGTAGGGCTGCGCCAAGAGGGAGACGTTCTCGTGTGTCTAGCAGCCCCAAAACCTCACATATATATAGGGGGAAGGGAGGGCTGCGCCCCCTTTAGGGTTTCCCACCCCTAGGGGTGCGGCCAGCCCTAGAAAACCCATCTAGGGTGCGGCCAAGGGGGGGGAGAGAGAGGGGGCGCCCTAGGGTGGGCCTTAAGGCCCATCTGGACCTAGGGTTTGCCCCCCTCCACACTCCATGCGCCTAGGGACTTGGTGGGGGGGGGGGCGCACCAGCCCCCTTGGGGCTGGTCCCCTCCCACACATAGCCCACGCAGCCACCTGGGGCTGGTGGCCCCACCTGGTGAACCCCCGGGACCCTCCCGGTTGTCCCGGTACATTACCGATATCGCCCGAAACTTTTCCGGTGACCAAAACAGGACTTCCCATATATGAATCTTTACCTCCGGACCATTCCGGAACTCCTCGTGACGTCCGGGATCTCATCCGGGACTCCGAACAACATTCGGTAACCGCGTACATACTTTCCCTATAACCCTAGCGTCATCGAACCTTAAGTGTGTAGACCCTACGGGCTCGGGAACCATGTAGACATGACCGAGACAACTCTCCGGCCAATAACCAACAGCGGGATCTGGATACCCATGTTGGCTCCCACATGTTCCACGATGATCTCATCGGATGAACCACGATGTCAAGGATTTAATCAATCCCGTATACGATTCCCTTTGTCTATCGGTATAGCACTTGCCCGAGATTCGATCGTCGGTATACCGATACCTTGCTCAATCTCGTTACCGGCAAGTCTCTTTACTCGTTCCGTAACACATCATCCCGTGATCAACTCCTTGATCACATATTGTGCACATTATGATGATGTCCTACCGAGTGGGCCCAGAGATACCTCTCCGTCATACGGAGTGACAAATCCCAGTCTCGATTCGTGCCAACCCACCAGACACTTTCGGAGATACCTGTAGTGCACCTTTATAGCCACCCAGTTACGTTGTGACGTTTGGTACACCCAAAGTATTCCTACGGTATCCGGGAGTTGCACAATCTCATGGTCTAAGGAAAAGATACTTGACATATAGAAAAGCTTTAGCATACGAACTACACGATCTGTGCTAGGCTTAGAATTGGGTCTTGTCCATCACATCATTCTCCTAATGATGTGATCCCGTTATCAACGACATCCAATGTCCATGGTCAGGAAACCGTAACCATCTATTGATCAACGAGCTAGTCATCTAGAGGCTTACTAGGGACATGGTGTTTGTCTATGTATCCACACATGTATCTGAGTTTCCTATCAATACAATTCTAGCATGGATAATAAACGATTATCGTGAACAAGGAAATATAATAATAACCAATTTATTATTGCCTCTAGGGCATATTTCCAACAGTCTCCCACTTGCACTAGAGTCAATAATCTAGTTCACATTGCCATGTGATTAACACTCACAGGTCACATCGCCATGTGACTAACACCCAAGAGTTCACTAGAGTCAGTAATCTAGTTCACATCAATATGTGATTAATACTCAATGAGTTCTGGGTTTGATCATGTTATGCTTGTGAGAGAGGTTGTAGTCAACGGGTCTGCAACATTCAGATCCCTATGTTCTTCGCAAAACCTTATGTCATATCGTAGATGCTGCTATCACGTTCCACTTGGAGCTATTCCAAACTGTTGCTCCATTATACGTATCCGGTATCTCCACTTAGAGTTATCCGGATAGGTGTTAAGCTTGCATCGACGTAACTCTTTACGTCGAACTCTTTATCACCTCCATAACCGAGAAACATTTCCTTATTCCTCTAAGGATAATTTTGACCACTATCTAGTAATCCACTCCTGGATCACCTTTGTACCCTCTTGCCAGACATGTGGCAAGGCACACATCAGGTGCGGTACTTAGCATGGCATACCGTACAGAGCCTATGACAAAAGCATAGGGGATGACCTTCGTCCTTCCTCTTCCTTCTGCCGTGGTCAAGTTTTGAGTCTTACTCAACTTCACACCTTACAACTCAGGTAAGAACTCCTTCTTTGACTGATCCATTTTGAACTCCTTCAAAATCATGTCAAAGGTGTGTGTTCTTTTGAAAGTATCATCAGGCGTCTTGATCTATCTGTATAGATCTTGACGCCCAATATGTAAGCAGCTTTATCCAGGTCTTCCTTTGAAAAACTCATTTCAAACAACCCTTCATGCTTTCCAGAAATTCTACATCATTTCGGATCAACAATATGTCATACACATATACTTATCAGAAATGTTGTAGTGCTCCCACTCACTTTATTGCAAATACAAGTTTCCAACAAACTTTGTATACCCAAAAACTTTGATCACTCCATCAAAGTGTATATTCTGACTCCGAGATGCTTGCTCTAGTCCATGGAAGGATCGCTAGCATATCTTTTAGCATCCTTAGGATCGACAAAACCTTTCTGATTGTATCACATACAACCTTTCCTTACGAAAACTGGTAAGGAAACTTGTTTTGTCATCCATCTGCCAGATTTCATAAATGCAGCTAATGCTAACATGATTCCGACGGACTTAAGCATCGTTACGGGTGAGAAAATCTCATCGTAGTCAACTCCTTGAACTTGTGGAAAACTCTTCGCCACAAGTCGAGCTTCACAGACGGTGACATTACCGTCCACGTCCGTCTTAGTCTTAAAGATCCATTTGTCTCAATGGCTTGCCGATCATAGGGCAAGTCCACCAAAGTCCATACTCTGTTTTGATACATGGATCCTATCTCGGATTTATCGGCTTCTAACCATTTGTCGGAATATGGGCCCACCATCGCTTCTCCATAGTTCGTAGGTTCATCGTTGTCCAACAACATGACCTCTAAGACAGGATCACCGTACCACTCAGGAGTAGTACACATCCTTATCGACCCACGAGGTTCGATAGCAACTTGATCTGGAGCTTCATGATCACTATCATTAGTATCCTCTTCAACTGTCGTAGGTTCCACAGAAACATCTTTCTGTGTTGCACTACTATCCGGTTGAAGTGAGGGTTCGACAACCTCATCAAGTTCTATCTTCCTCCCACTCAATTCTTTCGAGAGAAACTCCTTCTCGAGAAAGGACCCATTCTTAGGGACAAACATTTTTGCCCTTGGATCTGAGATAGGAGGTATACCCAACTGTTACCTTTGGGTATCCTATGAAGATGTATTTGTCCGCTTTGGGTTCGAGCTTTTCCCGGCTGAAGCCATAAGCATCGCAGCCCCAAACATTAAGAAAACGACAACTTTGGTTTCTTGCCAAACCATACGACGTCGTATCAACGGACTTAGATGGTGCCCTATCTAAAGTGAATGCAGCTGTCTCTAATGCATAACCTTAAAATAACAGCGGTAGATCAGTAAGATACATCATAGATCGCACCATATCTCATAAGGTTCGATTACGATGTCCGGACACACCATTACTGTGGTGTTCCAGGGGACTTCAACTGCGAAACAATTCCACAATGTCTTAAGTGATTGCCAAACTCATAATTCAGATAATATCCCCTTGATCAGATCGTAGGAACATGATCTTCTTGTTATGATGATTCTTAATCTTCACTCTGAAATTTTTGAACCTTTCAAACGTTTCAGACTTTTGCTTCATTAAGTAAATATACCATATCTACTCAAATCGTCAGTGAAGATGAGAAAATAACGATATCCACCACACGCCTTAATTCTCATCGGATCACATACATCAGCATGTATGATTTCCAATAAGTCACTTACCCGTTTCATTGTACCTGAAAACGAGATCTCAGTCATCCTGCCCATGAGGCATGGCTCGCATGTGTCAAGCGATTCAAAATCAGGTGACTCCAAACGTCCATCAGCATGGAGTTTCTTCATGCATTTTATGCCAAAATGACCTAAGCGGCAGTGCCACAAGAAAGTGGTACTATCATTATTAACTCTACATCTTTTGGCATTGATATTATCATTATGTGTATTACCATGATCGAGATTCAACGAACCATTGGGTGCATGACCATAAAGGTATTATTCATGTAAACAGAATAACCATTATTCTCTAACTTAAATGAATAACCGTATTGCGATGAACATGATCTAATCATTTTCATGCTCAACGTAGACACCTGATAACATTTATCTAGGTTCAACACTAATCTCGAAAATAGAGGAAGTGTGTGATGGTGATCTCATCAACCTTGGAAACACTTCCAACACACATCGTCACCTCGCCCTTAGCTAGTCTCCGTTCAGTCCGTAGCTTTTGCTTCAAGTCACTAATAATAGCAACTGAACCGGTATCCAATACCCAAGTGCTACAAGGAGTACTACTAAGGTACACATCAATAACACGTATATCAAATATACTTTGTTGAAGTTGCCAGCTATCTTATCTACCATGTATTTGGGGTGGTTCCGCTGCCATGTGACCGTTCCCCTTACAATAGAAGCACTTAGTCTCGAGGTTTGGGTTCAACCATGGGTTCCTTCATCAGAGCGACAACAGGTTTGCCATTCATGAAGTTTCCCTTCTAGCCCTTACCCTTTTGAAACCAGTGGTCTTGTTAAATCATCAACACTTGATGCTCCTTCTTGATCTCTACTTTTGCGGTACTAAGAACCGCTGACAGCACCGGGATCATCTCCATCCTTTGCATGTCATAGTTCATCACGAAGTTCTAGTAGCTTGGTGATAGTGTCTAGAGAATTCTGTCAACCACTATCTTACCTGGAAGATTAACTCCCACTTGGTTCAAGTGATTTCAGCACCCAGACATTCTGAGCACACGCTCACTAGTTGAGCTATTCTCCTCCATCCTTTTGGCAAAAGAACTTGTCAGAGGTCTCATACCTCTTAACACGGGCATGAGCCTGAAATCCCAATTTCAGCTCTTAGAACATCTCATATGTTCTATGGCGTTCAAAACGTCATTGGAATCCCGATTCTAAGCCGTAAAGTATGGTGCACTAAACTATCAAGTAGTCATCAGGACGTGTCTCTCAGGTGTTCACAACATCCACAGACAACGTTGTAGGGGTTCGCACATTGAGCGGTGCATCAAAGACGTAAGCTTTCTGTGCAGCAGTGAGGACACTCCTCGGACTACGGACCCAGTCCGCATCCTTGCTTACAATATATTTGAACTTAGTCTTTCTCTAGGATCGTATTAAACAGGGAGCTACAATGCAAGCTATTGATCTACAACATAATTTGCAAAGACAACTTAGACTATTGTTCATGACAAGTGAGTTTTAACTAATCAAATTACTTATAACTCCCACTCAAATTGACATCCCTCTGGTCATCCGAGCGTGACATGATCCAAATCCACCAACCCAAGTCCGATCATCACGTGAGATGAGGTGGTGTCAATGGTGAACATCTTCATGTTGATCATATCTACTATATGACTCATGTTCGACCTTTCGGTCTTCCGTGTTCCGAGGCCATGTCTGTACATGCTAGGCTCGTCAAGTCTAACCCGAGTGTTCTGCATGTGCAAAACTGACTTGCACCCGTTGTATGCGAACGTAGAGTCTATCACACCCGATCATCACGTGGTGCTTCGAAACGACGAACCTTCGCAACGGCGCACACTCGGGGGGAACACAATTTCATCTTGAAATTTTAGTGAGGGATCATCTTATAATGCTACCATCGTCCTAAGCAAAAATAAGATGCATAAAAGGATTAACATCACATGCAAATCATAAGTGACATGATATGGCCATCAACTCGTGCTTTTGATCTCCATCTCCAAAGCACCGGCATGATCTCCATCGTCACCGGCGTAACACCATGATCCCCATCATCATGATCTCCATCATCGTGTCGCCATCGGGGTTGTCGCGCACCCACCATGCTCTTACTACTATTGCTACCGTTTAGCGATAAAGTAAATCATTACATAGCGCTTAATGACTGACACGCAGGTCATACAAAAATTAAAGACAACCCTATGGCTCCTGCCGGTTGCCGTTTACATCGACATGCAAGTCGATATTAACTATTACAACATGATCATCTCATACATCAAACATATCTCATCGTGTCATTGGCCATATCATATCACATACATACCCTGCAAAAACAAGTTAGACGTCCTCTAATTTGTTGTTGCATGTTTTACGTGGCTGCTATGGGTATCTAGCAAGAACGCTTCTTACCTACGCAAAGCCACAACGGTGATATTTAAGTTGCTATTTAACCTTCTACAAGGACCGCCTTTGTCTATTCCGATTCAACTAAGATAGGAGAGACAGACACCCGCCAGCCATCTTATGCAACAAAAGTCGCATGTCTGTCGATGGAACCGGTCTCATGTACGTGGACATGTAAAGTTAGTCCGGGCCGCTTCATCCCATAATACCGCTGAATCAAGAAAGACCAAGGAGGGAAGCAATCTAAACATCAACGCCCACAAACTCCTTTGTGTTCTACTCGTGATTGCATCTACGCAAAGACCTAGCTCATGATGCCACTGTTGGGGAACGTTGCATGGGAAACAAAAATTTTCCTACGCTCACCAAGATCAATCTAGGAGATGCACATCTACGAGAGGAGAGTTGGATCCACATACCCTTGTAGATCGCTAAGCGGAAGCGTTCAAGAACGCGGTTGATGGAGTCGTACTCGCCGCGATTCAGATCGCCGAAGATCCTAGCACCGAACGGACAGTGCCTCCGCGTTCTTCACACGTGCAGCCCGGTGACGTCTCCCACGCCTTGATACAGCAAGGAGAGAGGGAGAGGTTGGGAAGACTCCATCCAACAGCAGCACGACGGCGTGGTGGTGGTGGAGGAGCGCGGGACTCCAGCAGGGCTTCGCCAAGCGCTGCAAGAGACGAGGAGGGAGAGGGGTAGGGCTGCGCCAAGAGGGAGACGTTCTCGTGTGTCTAGCAGCCCCAAAACCTCACATATATATAGGGGGAAGGGAGGGCTGCGCCCCCTTTAGGGTTTCCCACCCCTAGGGGTGCGGCCAGCCCTAGAAAACCCATCTAGGGTGCGGCCAAGGGGGGGGGAGAGAGAGGGGGCGCCCTAGGGTGGGCCTTAAGGCCCATCTGGACCTAGGGTTTGCCCCCCTCCCCTCTCCATGCGCCTAGGAACTTGGTGGGGGGGCGCACCAGCCCCCTTGGGGCTGGTCCCCTCCCACACTTAGCCCACACAGCCTTCTGGGGCTGGTGGCCCCACCTGGTGGACCCCCGGGACCCTCCCGGTGGTCCCGGTACATTACCGATATCGCCCGAAACTTTTCCGGTGACCAAAACAGGACTTCCCATATATGAATCTTTACCTCCGGACCATTCCGGAACTCCTCGTGACGTCCGGGATCTCATCCGGGACTCCGAACAACATTCGGTAACCGCGTACATGCTTTCCCTATAACCCTAGCGTCATCGAACCTTAAGTGTGTAGACCCTACGGGCTCGGGAACCATGTAGACATGACCGAGACAACTCTCCGGCCAATAACCAACAGCGGGATCTGGATACCCATGTTGGCTCCCACATGTTCCACGATGATCTCATCGGATGAACCACGATGTCAAGGATTCAATCAATCCCGTATACGATTCCCTTTGTCTATCGGTATAGCACTTGCCCGAGATTCGATCGTCGGTATACCGATACCTTGCTCAATCTCGTTACCGGCAAGTCTCTTTACTCGTTCCGTAACACATCATCCCGTGATCAACTCCTTGATCACATATTGTGCACATTATGATGATGTCCTACCGAGTGGGCCCAGAGATACCTCTCCGTCATACGGAGTGACAAATCCCAGTCTCGATTCGTGCCAACCCAACAGACACTTTTGGAGATACCTGTAGTACACCTTTATAGCCACCCAGTTACGTTGTGACGTTTGGTACACCCAAAGCATTCCTACGGTATCCGGGAGTTGCACAATCTCATGGTCTAAGGAAAAGATACTTGACATATAGAAAAGCTTTAGCATACGAACTACACGATCTGTGCTAGGCTTAGGATTGGGTCTTGTCCATCACATCATTCTCCTAATGATGTGATCCCGTTATCAACGACATCTAATGTCCATGGTCAGGAAACCGTAACCATCTATTGATCAACGAGCTAGTCATCTAGAGGCTTACTAGGGACATGGTGTTTGTCTATGTATCCACACATGTATCTGAGTTTCCTATCAATACAATTCTAGCATGGATAATAAACGATTATCGTGAACAAGGAAATATAATAATAACCAATTTATTATTGCCTCTAGGGCATATTTCCAACATTAGCCGCCCCTGCCGCTAGCCTATATAAAGAGAGGGGAGGCGCAGGGGGTAGCCATCCATTAACCTGGCGGCTGCCCTTCCCTCCACTTCCTCCTCGCGCGGTGCTTGGTGAAGCCCTACGGTAGTTCCACTGCCACCACCACCACGCCGTCGTGCTGGCCTAGATCCCATCTATCTCTCTAGCCTCACTTGCTGGATCAAGAAGGAGGAGACGTCATCGATCCATATTGTGCACATCTCAGAGGTGTCGCTCGTGTGGTGCTTGGATCAGATTGGATCGCGAAGGAGTAATACTACGCCAAGAACGATCACTAGATCGTTAACACTTTCGGTCTAGAAGTGTATGTAGACACCACTCCCGGCTCGTTGCTACCATCTCCATAGATTAGATCTTGGGTGTTTCGTAGGATTTTTTTAATTTTCCATGCAATGTTCTCATCACGCGAATCCTATTCCCCGCATAGGTCGGGGAGTAGCGATAAACACATACCCCTACACACCTTGTCATATGTATGGGTTGGCCCATTCGGTATTCCCTCACTGGTTTTAGGAAGGTTTCTAGAATCTTCCTTGAACCTTTTTTCTTTCTATTTCTTTGTTTTTTCTTTTGGGTTTCTTTAATTCTCCATCTGCACGAACTTTTTTCAAACTCAAGAAGTTTTTTCAAATCAGCAAAAAAAATTCAAATTTTGTACTTTTTATGAATGTTCGGACATTTTTTCAACTTGTGAACATTTTGTTAAATACGTGAACATAGACACTTATTTTGGAACGGAGGGAGTACATGGACAATTTTGGAAATTTGAGAAAATTTATTAAATTTTGTGATCATTTTTTAATTTGCAACCATTTTTGGCAATCCCAAGAAAATTTTCAATTTGTGAACTTTTTGTATTTTCGTTAGTTTTTTTGAATCAGCAAACAATTTTTCTAAATTGACAAACATTTTTTGAATTTTGGGAACAGTATTAGAAATTTGTGAACATTTTTCAAAATTCATCAACATTTTTGAATTCATGAACTCCTAAAGAATTTTCAAATTCGTGATTTTTGCTGAAATTAAGAAATTTTTACAAATCCCGAAGAGTAAAATGCATCATAGGTCCTAAACCTATTGGAGGCGTGTCAGTTTAGTCCTATAACTTTGAAACTGCAGTTTTTGGTCCTAAATCTATTGCATGTGTGTCAGTTTAGTCCTATAACTTCAAAACTGCAGTTTTGGTTCCCAAAACTATTGGAGGTATGCCAGTTTAGTTCTAGAACTTCGAAACTACAATTGCGGATCCCAAAACTAACTGTTTGTTAAGCTTGCATGGCCAACATCTATGATGCATTTTTTTTTCAAATTATTCATTTATATGTGTTCACTTCCCAAAACTGGTCCATACACTTTCATGGTGTTGTGTCTGTTGCAACCTGCACACACACACACACACCACCAGCTATAGGGAAATCTTGCTGAGAGGTTTGGCCCGGCCAACGAGGAGACCCTGATCCAGTCTACATGGAGGACGACATCCCTCTCCCTCGACGTAGCCGTCGGGAGATCCCGAGCCAATTGGGATGGAAGACAACATCCCACCACCCCCCTCTCTCTGTCTCGCATGGCATCATCGTTGGCCTACACTCTTCGCATAGAGCTCGTCGTGCAAGTTGTTGTTTAGGAACGAACATGACCACAAGTGGAAATTGTTGCTGTTGTCGAACGATGCGGAGGAGTGCGCGGAAACTGTGAAGCTGACGCAAAGGTGGGTGAGAGTGACGCAGCCCCAGCAACAGCCATAGGTGGATAGCAATTGGACGTTGTGCGACATGTCATTCTGCTACTGCGGGTTGAGGCTAAGATGACCGGTCAACTTTCCTAGCTGGAGCTCAAGCCATCATGCCATTGATGGCTGCAGTTTCGGAGTTATAGGACTAAACTAACACACCTGTAATTGTTTTAGGACCTAAAACTGCAGTTTTGAAGTTATAGGACTGAACTGACACACTTCCAATAGTTTTAGGACCAAAAAGTGCAGTTTCAAAGTTATAGGACTAAACTGACACACCTCGAAAAGTTTTAGGACTTATGGTGCATTTTACTCAATCCCGAAATTGTTTTTGTATTCGTGATACAGGAACATTTCTTGAAAAAAAAAACAAAGAAGAAAAACGAAAAATACAGTAGGGCCAGCCCGCACTTGGGCTGGCCCAAAATGGCGTGTGCGGGAACCTGAGGGTTCACTTTAGCTCACTTTCTTTGTCTCAAAAAAAAAACTTTAGCTCACTTTGTAGTGCATGATGGTTCTATACGCACGTAAGCTGGTGATATGCGCTTCATCGTATGATCAGTGTTCTGGACCTTTGGGGCAACATGCTCGGCGATGACGTCGATCGTGCTCAGTCCACTGACAAAAGAATCATTCGACAGAAAAAACAGTGCATGCATGTCTGCAAGCACTTCATGGATATCTTGCATATTTGCCTTTTCTGAAACCTCTCATGCCGAATTAACTACTTGAACAAAGATCTAGCAAAGATAAAATGAACCGCCCAGCACAAACTGTCCATGCATGTCTTCGGTTTTGCGTATGATGAGTTGAGCACGAGAACCCAACAATATCGTGTCCTCGCATGGATCCTCCAAAACGTATGAACTACACGAGGTGGTCTCACAACAAGAAACACTAGCTTATAAATAAAGGGGAAACAATTAATATTTCAACAGAGGGGTACACAAAAGAGAGTGAATGGGGCAATGCAATTCTTCGTATTTATATTTGACAGTCGTAACACACACACGCGCGCGCACACACACACGCACACATGCACACGCACACGCACACACACATGCGCGCGCATGCAAACACACACACACACACACACACACACACACACACACACACAAAGTTAAGACAAATTCAATGCTTGTAGACAAGCAAATGAGTTTATGTTTGCAGTTCCCTCCTTTCTTAGTTGAAAGTTCAACACCAGAGATCAACTGCTTGTACTTAACCTCTCTGGATATTGTATGTATTAATTTGACCTATTTGAAATAATCAAGGTATATATAAGGGACGGGTCCAACTAAAAAGACCACGACCAAAAAGGAGAGACCACGAAACACGACAAAATAAATGGAATTTTGCCATCATTGTTTGCTTGTTTGATGTTGCTGCTTTGAGTTGCAGAATTTGATGTGGTTTATCTTGCATAAATAGAAGGTCATGACATAAGTGCCAGCCTCTCGGTGTAGTAACCAAGCTATATTATAGTTTTGCGTTGAAATTTCATCAAACCAAAGCTAGATCTTGTCATTTTCATTTTACAAAAAGAAAATGAGTCATTTTCTGGAAAATAAGTTGTTAACTGGATCGTCATGAATGTTGTGTACTCATGGACACCTGGACAAAAAATCTTGCTTATTTGGTCACACACCATTTGATTAGAGTACAATAGTAATCCCATGCCGTAAAAAATAGACTATAGTTTATAGTGTGGGCTATTTCTATGTATACTAGCTTTTCACCAAAATGTCAACGGTTCATGACTTTGGCCTTTTCTCAGCCGCGCCGAACAACCATGTTTGTCTTTGATTCCTTGTGAAGACTTTGAAAAACATACTGAATCAAAACTCCAGCGAAACTGTTGATTTACGGGTGCTCGTGTCAATTTTGACAATTTAAATGTGGTGGAAGTGGAAGG
>LR738715.1:811433429-811465559 GCA_902687465.1 Secale cereale | reverse complement strand
AGAGAGGCCAAAAGGAAGGAGGCGTGCACCCCCCTTCTGGTCCGAATTGGACAAGGGGTGCAGCCCCCTTTTCCTTCTCCCTCTCCCCCTCTTTCCTTCTCTCCTACTCCGAAAAGGAAAGGGGAATCCTACTAGGACTTGGGAGTCCTAGTAGGACTCCCCACACTTGGTGCGCCCCCTCTAGGGCCGGCCTCTCCCTCCCTCCTTTATATACGGGGGCAGGGGGCACCTCTAGACACAACAATTGATCTCTTAATCTCTTAGCCGTGTGCGGTGCCCCCCTCCACCATAGTTCTCCTCGATAAATATTGTAGCGGTGCTTAGGCGAAGCCCTGCGACGGTAGTACATCAAGATCGTCACCACGCCGTCGTGCTGACGGAACTCTCCCTCGACACTCGGCTGGATCGGAGTTCGAGGGACGTCATCGAGCTGAACGTGTGCTAGAACTCGGAGGTGCCGTAGTTTCGGTGCTTGATCGGTCGGGCTGTGAAGACGTACGACTACATCAACCGCGTTGTTCTAACGCTTCCGCTTTTGGTCTACGAGGGTACGTACACTCACTCTCCCCTCTCGTTGCTATGCATATGGTAGATAGATCTTGCGTGATCGTAGGAAAATTTTAAAATACTACGTTCCCCAACAGTGGCATCATGAGCCAGGTCTATGCGTAGATGATATGCATGAGTAGAACACAAGTGAGTTGTGGACGATACTAGTCATACTGCTTACTAGCATGTCATACTTTGATTCGGCGGTATTGTTGGATGAAGCGGCCCGGACCGACATTACGCGTACGCTTACGCGAGACTGGTTCTACCGACGTGCTTCGCACACAGGTGGCTGGCGGGTGTCAGTTTCTCCAACTTTAGTTGAATCAAGTGTGGCTACGCCCGGTCCTTGTGAAGGTTAAAACAACACATACTTGACGAAATATCGTTGTGGTTTTGTATGCGTAGGTAAGAACGGTTCTTGCTAAGCCCGTAGCAGCCACGTAAAACTTGCAACAACAAAGTAGAGGACGTCTAACTTGTTTTTGCAGGGCATGTTGTGATGTGATATGGTCAAGACATGATGAGTTATACGGTTTTGTATGAGATGATCATGTTTTGTAAAGTTATCGGCAACTGGCAGGAGCCATATGGTTGTCGCTTTATTGTATGAAATGCAATCGCCATGTAATTGCTTTACTTTATCACTAAGCGGTGGCGATAGTCGTAGAAGCAATAGTTGGCGAGACGACAACGATGCTACGATGGAGATCAAGGTGTCGCGTCGGTGACGAAGGTGATCATGACGGTGCTTTGGAGATGGAGATCAAAAGCACAAGATGATGATGGCCATATCATGTCACATATTTTGATTGCATGTGATGTTTATCTTATTATGCTTCTTATTTTGCTTAGTTCGACGGTAGCATTATAAGATGATCCCTTACTAAATTTCAAGGTATAAGTGTTCTCCCTGAGTATGCACCGTTGCGAAAGTTCGTCGTGCCGAGACACCACGTGATGATCGGGTGTGATAAGCTCTACGTTCAAATACAACGGGTGTAAGCCAGTTTTGCACACGCAGAATACTCGGGTTAAACTTGACGAGCCTAGCATATGCAGATATGGCCTCGGAACACTGGAGACCGAAAGGTCGAGCGTGAATCATATAGTAGATATGATCAACATAAGATGTTCACCATTGAAACTACTCCATCTCACGTGATGATCAGACATGGTTTAGTTGATTTGGATCACGTGATCATTTATATGACTAGAGGGATGTCTATCTAAGTGGGAGTTCTTAAGTAATATGATTAAATTGAACTTTAATTTATCATGAACTTAGTCCTCGTAGTATTAGCATATCTATGTTGTAGATCAATAGCTCGCGATGTTGCTCCCCGTTTATTTTTTATATGTTCCTAGAGAAAACTAAGTTGAAAGATGTTAGTAGCAATGATGCGGAATTGTTCCGTGATCTGAGGATTATCCTCATTGCTGCACAGAGAATTATGTCCTTGATGCACCGCTAGGTGACATACCTATTGCAGGAGCAGATGTAGACGTTATGAACGTTTTGACAAAAGCTCGGTATGATGACTACTTGATAGTTTAAGTGCACCATGCTTTATGGCTTAGAACCGGGACTTCAAAAACGTTTTGAACGCCACGGAGCATATAAGATGTTCCAAGAGTTGAAATTAGTATTTCATACTCATGCCCGTGTCGAGAGGTATAAGACTTCTGATAGTACTTTTCCTACAAGATGGAGGAGAATAGCTCAACCAGTGAGCATGTGCTCAGATTGTCTGGGTACTACAATTACTTGAATCAAGTGGGAGTTAATCTTCCAGATAAGATAGTAATTGACAAAGTTCTCTAGTCACTATCACCAAGTTAGTAGAACTTCGTGATGAACTATAATATGCAAGGGATGACGAAAGGAATTCCCGAGCTCTTCGCAATGCTGAAGTCGGCGAAGGTAGAAATCATGAAAAAGCATCAAGTGTTGATGGTTAACAAGACCACTTGTTTCAAGTAAAGGGCAAAGGGATAGAAGGGGAACTTCAAGAAGAATGACAAGCAAGTTGTCACTCCCGTGAAGAAACCCAAAGCTAAAACTCAAGCCTGAAACTAAGTGCTTGTACTGCAAAGGAAATGGTCACTGGAAGTGGAACTGCCCTAGATACTTGGCGGATAAGAAGGATGGCAAAGTGAACAAAGGTATATTTTGATATACAGATTATTGATGTGTACTTTACTAGTGTTCATAGCAACCCCTGGGTATTTGATACCGGTTCAGTTGCTAAAATTAGTAACTCGAAACGAGAATTTCAGAATGAACAAAGACTAGTTAAAGGTGAAGTGACGATGTGTGTTGGAAGTGGTTCCAAGATTGATATGATCATCATCGCACACTCCCTATACTTTCGGGATTAGTGTAAAACCTAAATAAATGTTATTTGGCATTTGCGTTGAGCATGAATATGATTTGATCATATTTGTTGCAATACGGTTATTTATTTAAAGTCATAGAATAATTGTTATTCTGTTTACTTGAATAAAACCTTCGATGGTCATACACCCAATGAAAATAGTTTGTTGGATCTCGATCGTGGTGATACACATATTCATAATATTGAAGCCAAAAGATGCAAGGTTAATAATGATAGTGCAACTTATTTGTGGCACTGCTGTTTAGGTCATAATGGTGTAAAGCGCATGAAGAAACTCCATAGTGATGGACTTTTGGAATCACTTGATTATGAATCACTTGGTGCTTGCGAACCATGCCTCATGGGCAAGATGACTAAAACTCCGTTCTCCGGAACAATGGAGCGAGCAACAGATTTGTTGGAGATCATACATACAGATGTATGTGGACCAATGAGTGTTGAAGCTCGCGGCGGGTATCGTTATTTTCTGACCTTCACTGATGATTTGAGTAGATATGGGTATATCTACTTAATGAAGCACAAGTCTAAAACATTTGAAAAGTTCAAAGAATTTCAGAGTGAAGTGGAGAATCATCATAACAAGAAAATAAGAGTTTCTACGATATGATCGTAGAGGTAAAATATTTGAGTTAGCGAGTTTGGCCTTCAGTAAAAACAATGTGAAATAGTTTCACTACTCACGCCACCTAGAACACCATAGTGTAATGGTGTGTCCGAACGTCATAACCGTACTTTACTAGATATGGTGCGATCGATGATGTCTCTTACCGATCTACCACTATCGCTTTTGGGGTTATGCATTGGAGACAGATACATTCACATTAAATAGGGCACCATCTAAATCCGTGGAGATGACACCGTATGAACTGTGGTTTGACGAGAAACCTAAGCTGTCATTTCTTTAAGTTTGGGACTGCGATGCTTATGTGAAAAAGTTTCAACATGATAAGCTCGAACCCAAATCGGAGAAGTAAATCTTCATAGGATACCCAAAAGAAACTGTTGGGTACACCTTCTATCACAGATCCGAAGGCAAGGTCTTTGTTGCTAAGAGTGGATCCTTTCTAGAGAAGGAGTTTCTCTCGAAAGAAGTGAGTGGGAGGAAAGTGGAAGTTGATGAGGTAATTGTATCAATAGATAAATAAATATGTTGAACATTTTTTAACATTGCAAATTTGAAAAAGAAAAAAGAAACAAAAAAAAGGGAAAAAATATTCATGAACCTTTTCCCAAACCGGTAAAAACCAACCTAGAACCATGTAGAAGGTTCCGAAAAACGGCATCTAGAGGCAACAAACCGATTAAAATGGGAGGCCCATGTTCGGTCGCATCCATCTGGTATGTGCGAAACAACGATTATATTTGGACATTTTTATAATGACCCCAACTCTCGCGAACAGGTTGACATGACCATGGTAGGTTTTCATGCCATGTTTGAACGATTTTCAACACCGTGTGCAAGTTACGACATGTCCAACCATTTATGAGCACTTTTTACCAAGAAAACTATAGAAAATGCAAAACTTGTCGGAAACCCAAACAAGTTGGCATGATACCTTGAATTAGTGATACTCCCTCTGTCAAGGTGTGTAAGGTCCTGCTTGGATCCAAAGGACTAAAACTAGTCTAGCTAAAAATAGTCTTTTTAAGAGGCTAAAGTTCCGAGCATCCATGACTAAAGAGGGGCTAAAACTAGTCTTGAGACTAAAATCTTTTAGTCAGGGATACCCCTACTAAAATGTGAATTAGTCCTCTCTCTCCTCATTTAACTCCTCTCCTCTAACACATGCAAGTTCTGGATTGGAGGGTTTGGAGGATAATAAATGCTCATTAACTTGATTTTAGTCTCTTTAGTATTTGGATCCAAGCATGGGTGAGGCTAGCAAGTTTTAGTCCCACTACTTTTAGTCATGGGACTAAAACGTATCCAAGCACCCTCTAAGTCACCTTACGAAAACCAGTCCATCAAACTCGACATGTACTGGTCAGTTCATTGCATGCAATGCTATTAATTATCAAGTAAATATTCAGTTCTGTCTTTTTCCCCTCTGCCTTGGTTGCGGTGCACAACCTAAGATGACTTATTCACCTAGACGGATGGAGTACAAGGCCATGAAAGAAACTTGGGGTCATTCCAAGGTTGTCGAGAAACAACGTGCTCTCAGACGGTGCATTCTAGTAGGACACCCTCCAATAAATATTGTACTTCCTCCATCTCAGTTTACTTAGCATGCACGTCGTTCTAGATTGAGTATTTAACTAGCTATATATGTATTATATGTGATGAAAAATATATGTTTAGAAACTACATCCGCTTAAGAATCCAATGATATACTTTTGATGAAATATAATTTATATTTAGTTAGTCAAATGAATAACCTAGAACTACGCACATGTCCTGTAAACTGAGAAACATGAGTATAATTTTGGACATTCTTGAAATAACTCTAGCTTTTGTAAGTAGGTGGGAATGCCCATTGTAGGCATCCATGCCATGTTTGAACGAATTTCGACAATGTACGCAAGTTGCGACATGTCCAACTTGAAGGAAATATGCCCTAGAGGCAATAATAAAGTTATTATTCATGTCCTTATATCATGATAAATGTTTATTATTCATGCTAGAATTGTATTAACCGGAAACTTAGTACATGTGTGAATACATAGACAAAACAGAGTGTCCCTAGTATGCCTCTACTAGACTAGCTCATTGATCAAAGATGGTTATGTTTCCTAGCCATAGACATGAGTTGTCATTTGATCAACGGGATCACATCATTAGGAGAATGATGTGATGGACAAGACCCATCCGTTAGCATAGCACTATGATCGTTTAAGTTTTACCGCTATTGCTTTCTTCATGACTTATACATGTTCCTATGACTATGAGATTATGCAACTCCCGAATACCGGAGGAACACTTCGTGTGCTACCAAACGTTACAACGTAACTGGGTGATTATAAAGGTACTCTATAGGTGTCTCCGAAGGTACTTGTTGTGTTGGCGTATTTCGAGATTAGGATTTGTCACTCCGATTGTCGGAGAGGTATCTCTGGGCCCACTCGGTAATACACATCACTATAAGCCTTGCAAGCATTGCAGCTAATGAGTTAGTTGCGGGATGATGTATTACGGAACGAGTAAAGAGACTTGCCGGCAACAAGATTGAACTAGGTATTGAGATACCGACGATCGAATCTCGGGCAAGTAACATACCGATGACAAAGGGAACAACGTATGTTGTTATGCGGTTTGACCGATAAAGATCTTCGTAGAATATGTGGGAGCCAATATGATCATCCAGGTTCCGCTATTGGTTATTGACCGGAGACGTGTCTCGGTCATGTCTACATAGTTCTCGAACCCGTAGGGTCCGCACGCTTAAGGTTTCGATGACAGTTTTATTATGAGTTTATGAGTTTTAATGTACCGAAGGAGTTCGGAGTCCCGTATGAGATCGGGGACATGACGAGGAGTCTCGAAATGGTCGAGACATAAAAATCAATTTTTTGGACGACTATATTCGGACATCGGAGAGGTTCCGAGTGATTCGGGTATTTTCGGAGTACCGGGGAGTTACGGGAATAAAAGAGAGAGGCCAAAAGGAAGGAGGCGCGCGCCCCCTTCTGGTCCGAATTGGATAAGGGGTGCAGCCCCCTTTTCCTTCTCCCTCTCCCCCTCTTTCCTTCTCTCCTACTCCGAAAAGGAAAGGGGAATCCTACTAGGACTTGGGAGTCCTAGTAGGACTCCCCACACTTGGCGCGCCCCCTCTAGGGCCGGCCTCTCCCTGCCTCCTTTATATATGGGGGCAATGGGGCACCTCTAGACACAACAATTGATCTCTTGATCTCTTAGCCGTGTGCGGTGCCCCCCTCCTGAAGGAAATATGCCCTAGAGGCAACAATAAAGTTGTTATTTATATTTCCTTATATCATGATAAATGTTTGTTATTCATGCTAGAATTGTATTAACCGGAAACTTAGTACATGTGTGAATACATAGACAAAACAGAGTGTCCCTAGTATGCCTCTACTAGACTAGCTCATTGATCAAAGATGGTTATGTTTCCTAACCATAGACATGAGTTGTCATTTGATCAACGAGATCACATCATTAGGAGAATGATGTGATGGACTAGACCCATCCGTTAGCATAGCACTATGATCGTTTAGTTTTACTGTTATTGCTTTCTTCATGACTTATACGTGTTGCTATGACTATGAGATTATGCAACTCCCGAATACCGTAGGAACACCTTGTGTGCTATCAAACGTCACAACGTAACTGGGTGATCATAAAGATGCTCTACAGGTGTCTCCGAAAGTATTCGTGGTGTTGGCATAGATCAAGATTACGATTTGTCACTCTGAGTGTCGGAGAGGTATCTCTGGGCCCACTCGGTAACACACATCATAATAAGCCTTGCAAGCAAAAGACTAATGAGTTAGTCACGAGATGATGTGTTATGGAACGAGTAAAGAGACTTGCCAGTAACGATATTGAACTAGGTATAGAGATACCGACGATTGAATCTCGGGCAAGTAACATACCGATGACAAAAGGAACAACGTATGTTGTTATGCGGTTTGAACGATAAAGATCTTCGTAGAATATTTAGGAGCCAATATGAGCATCCAGGTTCCGCTATTGGTTATTGACCAGAGATGAGTCTCGGTCATGTCTACATAGTTCTCGAACCCGTAGGGTCCGCACGCTTAACGTTTGATGACGATCGGTATTATGAGTTTATGAGTTTTGATGTACCGAAGGTAGTTCGGAGTCTCGGATGAGATCACAGACATGACGAGGAGTCTCGGAATGTCCGAGACATAAAGATTGATATATTGGACGACTATATTCGGACACCGGAAGTGTTCTGGAAAGTTTCGGAATTTACCGGAGTGCCGGGGGGGGGGGTTACCGAAACCCCCCGGGGAAATGGTGGGCCCTGGTGGGCCATAGGGAAGAGAGAGGGCAGCAGCCAGGAGGTGGCGCGCCTCCTCCCTAGGAGGAGTCCGAATAGGACAAGGGGAGGGGGCCGCGGCCCCTCTTTCCCTCTCCCTCTCCCTCTCTTTCCTTCCCCCTTCTTCCTTCTATGGTAGTTCCTACTAGGAATAGGATTGCAATCCTATTCCTAGTAGGATTGCAGCCCTAGCCGCACCATAGAGGGCCGGCCGGCCTCCCCCCTTGCTCCTTTATATACGGGGGCTGGGGGGGCACCCAAAGACACACAAGTTGAATTTTTTTAGCCGTGTGCGGTGCCCCTCTCCACAGAAACACACCTCGATCATACCGTTGCAGTGCTTAGGCGAAGCCCTGCGCCGGTAGATACATCATATATGTCACCACGCCGTCGTGCTGGCGAAACTCTCCCGTGAAGCTCAACTGGATCAAGAGCTCGTGGGACGTCATCAAGCTGAACGTGTGCTGAACGCGGAGGTGCCGTACGTTGGGTGCTTGATCGGTTGGATCGCGAAGAAGTTCGACTACATCAACCGCGTCACTTGACGCTTCCGCTCCCGGTCTACGAGGGTACATAGACACACTCTCCCCCTCGTTGCTATTTATCTAGTAGATAGATCTTGCGTGATCGTAGGAAAATTTTGAAAATACTACGTTCCCCAACAGTGGCATCATGAGCCTGGTCTATGCGTAGATGATATGCATGAGTAGAACACAATGAGTTGTGGGCAATACTAGTCATACTGCTTACCAGCATGTCATACTTTGCTTCGGCGGTATTGTGAGATGAAGCGGCCCGGACCGACATTACGCGTACGCTTACGCGAGACTGGTTTCACCGTTATGAGCACTCGTTGCTTAAAGGTGACTGGCGGGTGTCTGTCTCTCTCACTTTAGCTGAATCAAGTGTGCCTACGCCCGGTCCTTGTGAAGGTTAAAACAACACATACTTGACGAAACATCGTTGTGGTTTTGTATGCGTAGGTAAGAACGGTTCTTGCTAAAGCCCGTAGCAGCCACGTAAAACTTGCAACAACAAAGTAGAGGACGTCTAACTTGTTTTTGCAGGGCATGTTGTGATGTGATATGGTCAAGACATGATGAGTTATACGGTTTTGTATGAGATGATCATGTTTTGTAAAGTTATCGGCAACTGGCAGGAGCCATATGGTTGTCGCTTTATTGTATGAAATGCAATCGCCATGTAATTGCTTTACTTTATCACTAAGCAGTAGCGATAGTCGTAGAAGCAATAGTTGGCGAGACGACAACGATGCTACGATGGAGATCAAGGTGTCGCGCCGGTGACAAAGGTGATCATGACGGTGCTTTGGAGATGGAGATCAAAAGCACAAGATGATGATGGCCATATCATGTCACATATTTTGATTTGCATGTGATGTTTATCTTATTATGCTTCTTATTTTTCTTAGAACGATGGTAGCATTATAAGATGATACCTTAAAAAATTTCAAGGTATAAGTGTTCTCCCTGAGTAAGCACCGTTGCGAAAGTTCGTCGTGCCGAGACACCACGTGATGATCGGGTGTGATAAGCTCTACGTTCAAATAAAACGGGTGTAAGCCAGTTTTGCACACGCAGAATACTCGGGTTAAACTTGAAGAGCCTAGCATATGCAGATATGGCCTCGGAACACTGGAGACCGAAAGGTCGAGCGTGAATCATATAGTAGATATGATCAACATAAGATGTTCACCATTGAAACTACTCCATCTCACGTGATGATCGTCATGGTTTAGTTGATTTGGATCACGTGATCATTTAGATGACTAGAGGGATGGCTATCTAAGTGCGAGTTCTTAAGTAATATGATTAAATTTAACTTTAATTTATCATGAACTTAGTCCTCGTAGTATTAGCATATCTATGTTGTAGATCAATAGCTCACGATGTTGCTCCCCGTTTATATTTTATATGTTCCTAGAGAAAACTAAGTTGAAAGATGTTAGTACCAATGATGCGGAATTGTTCCGTGATCTGAGGATTATCCTCATTGATGCACAGAGAATTATGTCCTTGATGCACCGCTAGGTGACAGACCTATTGCAGGAGCAGATGTAGACGTTATGAACGTTTTGACAAAAGCTCAGTATGATGACTACTTGATAGTTTAAGTGCACCATGCTTTACGGCTTAGAACCAGGACTTCAAAAACGTTTTGAACGCCACGGAGCATATAAGATGTTCCAAGAGTTGAAATTAGTATTTCATACTCATGCCCGTGTCGAGAGGTATAAGACTTCTGACAGTACTTTGCCTACAACATGGAGGAGAATAGCTCAACCAGTGAGCATGTGCTCAGATTGTCTGGGTACTACAATTACTTGAATCAAGTGGGAGTTAATCTTCCAGATAAGATAGTAATTGAAAAAGTTCTCTAGTCACTATCACCAAGTTAGTAGAACTTCATGATGAACTATAATATGCAAGGGATGACGACAGGAATTCCCGAGCTCTTCGCGATGCTGAAGTCGGCGAAGGTAGAAATCATGAAAAAGCATCAAGTGTTGATGGTTAACAAGACCACTTGTTTCAAGTAAAGGGCAAAGGGATAGAAGGGGAACTTCAAGAAGATTGACAAGCAAGTTGTCACTCCCGTGAAGAAACCCAAAGCTAAAACTCAAGCCTGAAACTAAGTGCTTCTAATGCAAAGGAAATGGTCACTGGAAGTGTAACTGCCCTAGATACTTGGTGGATAAGAAGGATGGCAAAGTGAACAAAGGTATATTTTGATATACAGATTATTGATGTGTACTTTACTAGTGTTCATAGCAACCCCTGGGTATTTGATACCGGTTCAGTTGCTAAAATTAGTAACTCGAAACGAGAATTGCAGAATGAATAGAGACTAGTTAAAGATGAAGTGACGATGTGTGTTGGAAGTGGTTCCAAGATTGATATGATCATCATCGCACACTCCCTATACTTTCGAGATTAGTGTAAAACCTAAATAAATGTTATTTGGCATTTGCTTTGAGCATGAATATGATTTGATCATATTTGTTGCAATACGGTTATTCATTTAAAGTCATAGAATAATTGTTATTCTGTTTACATGAATAAAACCTTCGATGGTCGTACACCCAATGAAAATAGTTTGTTGGATATCGATCGTGGTGATACACATATTCATAATATTGAAGCCAAAAGATGCAAGGTTAATAATGATAGTGCAACTTATTTGTGGCACTACCGTTTAGGTCATAATGGTGTAAAGCGCATGAAGAAACTCCATAGTGATGGACTTTTGGAATCACTTGATTATGAATCACTTGGTGCTTGCGAACCATGCCTCATGGGCAAGATGACTAAAACTCCGTTCTCCGGAACAATGGAGCGAGCAACAGATTTGTTGGAGATCATACATACAGATGTCTGTGGACCAATGAGTGTTGAAGCTCACGGCGGGTATCGTTATTTTCTGACCTTCACTAATGATTTGAGCAGATATGGGTATATCTACTTAATGAAGCACAAGTCTAAAACATTTGAAAAGTTCAAAGAATTTCAGAGTGAAGTGGAGAATCATCGTAACAAGAAAATAAGAGTTTCTACGATATGATCGTAGAGGTAAAATATTTGAGTTAGCGAGTTTGGCCTTCGGTAAAAACAATGTGAAATAGTTTCACTACTCATGCCACCTGGAACACCACAGTGTAATGGTGTGTCCGAACGTCATAGCCATACTTTATTAGATATGGTGCGATCGATGATGTCTCTTACCGATCTACCACTATCGCTTTTGGGGTTATGCATTAGAGACAGCTACATTCATGTTAAATAGGGCACCATCTAAATCCGTGGAGATGACACCGTATGAACTGTGGTTTGACGAGAAACCTAAGCTGTCATTTCTTTAAGTTTGGGACTGCGATGCTTATGTGAAAAAGTTTCAACATGATAAGCTCGAACCCAAATCGGAGAAGTAAATCTTCATAGGATACCCAAAAGAAACTGTTGGGTACACCTTCTATCACAGATCCGAAGGCAAGGTCTTTGTTGCTAAGAGTGGATCCTTTCTAGAGAAGGAGTTTCTCTCAAAAGAAGTGAGTGGGAGGAAAGTAGAACTTGATGAGGTAATTGTACCTTCTCCCGAATTGGAAAGTGGAACATCACAGAAACTAGTTCCAGTGATTCCTACACCAATTAGTGAGGAAGCTAATGATGATGATCATGAAACTTCAGATCAAGTTTCTGCTGAACTTCGTAGATCAGCCAGAGTTCGTTCCGCACCAGAGTGGTACGGCAACCCGGTTCTGGAAGTCATGTTACTGGACCATGATGAACCTACGAACTATGAGGAAGCGATGATGAGCCCAGATTCCGCAAAATGGCTTGAGGCCATGAAATCTGAGATGGGATCCATGTATGAGAACAAAGTGTGGACTTTGGTTGACTTGCCCGATGATCGGCAAGCCATCGAAAATAAATGGATCTTCAAGAGGAAGACTGACGCTGACGGTAATATTACTATTTACAAAGCTCGACTTGTTGCGAAAGGTTTTCAACAAGTTCAAGGAGTTGACTACGATGAGACTTTCTCACCCGTAGCGATGCTTAAGTCTGTCCGAATCATGTTAGCAATTGCCGCATTTTATGAAATCTGGTAAATGGATAACAAAATTGCATTCTTTAATGAATTTATTAAAGAAGACTTGTATATGATGCAACCAGAAGGTTTTGTCAATCCTAAAGGTGCTAACAAAATGTGCAAGCTCCAGCGATCCATCTATGGACTGGTGCAAGCATCTCGGAGTTGGAATATACGCTTTGATAAGTTGATCAAAGCATATCGATTTATACAGACTTGCGGTGAAGCCTGTATTTACAAGAAGTGAGTGGGAGCACTACAACCTTTCTGATAAGTATATGTGAATGACATATTGTCAATCGGAAATGATGTAGAATTTTCTGGAAAGCAAAAAGGAGTGTTTGAAAGGAGTTTTTCAAAGAAAGACCTTGGTGAAGCTGCTTACATATTGGGCATCAAGATCTATAGAGATAGATCAAGACGCTTGATAAGACTTTCGATGAGTACATACCTTGATAAGATTTTGAAGTAGTTCAAAATGGATCAGTCAAAGAAGGAGTTCTTGCCTGACTTGTAAGGTGTGAAGTTGAGTAAGACCCAAAGCCAGACCACGGCAGAAAAATATAGAGAGAATGAAAGTCATTCCCTATGCCTCAGCCATAAGTTCTATAAAGTATGCCATGTTGTGTACCAAACATGTTGTGTACCTTGCCATGAGTTTGTCAAGGGGGTACAATAGTGATCCAGGAGTAGATCACTGTACAGCGGTCAAAATTATCCTTAGTAACTGGATGACTAAGGAAATATTTCTCGATTATGGAGGTGATAAAGAGTTCGTCGTAAAGGGTTACGCCGATGCAAGCTTTGACACTAAATCCAGATGACTCTAAGTATCAATCTGGATGCGTATTGAAAGTGGGAGCAATTAGCTAGAGTAGCTCCATGCAGAGCATTGTAGACATAGAAATTTGCGAAATACATACGGATCTGAATGTGACAGACCCGTTGACTAAACTTCTCTCACAAGCAAAACATGATCACACCTTATTACTCTTTGGTATTAATCACATAGCGATGTGAACTGGATTATAGACTCTAGTAAACCCTATCGGTGTTGGTCACATGGCGATGTGAACTATGGGTGTTATTCACATAACAATGTGAACTATCGGTATTAAATCACATGGCGATGTGAGCTAGATTATTGACTCTAGTGCAAGTGGGAGACTGAAGGAAATATGCCCTAGAGGCAATAATAAAGTTGTTATTTATATTTCCTTATATCATGATAAATGTTTGTTATTCATGCTAGAATTGTATTAACCGGAAACTTAGTACATGTGTGAATACATAGACAAAACAGAGTGTCCCTAGTATGCCTCTACTAGACTAGCTCATTGATCAAAGATGGTTATGTTTCCTAACCATAGACATGAGTTTTCATTTGATCAACGGGATCACATCATTAGGAGAATGATGTGATGGAATAGACCCATCCGTTAGCATAGCACTATGATCGTTTAGTTTTACTGTTATTGCTTTCTTCATGACTTATACATGTTCCTATGACTATGAGATTATGCAACTCCCGAATACCGTAGGAACACCTTGTGTGCTATCAAACGTCACAACGTAACTGGGTGATCATAAAGATGCTCTACAGGTGTCTCCGAAAGTATTCGTGGTGTTGGCATAGATCAAGATTAGGATTTGTCACTCCGAGTGTCGGAGAGGTATCTCTGGGCCCTCTCGGTAACACACATCATAATAAGCCTTGCAAACAAAAGACTAATGAGTTAGTCACGAGATGATGTGTTATGGAACGAGTAAAGAGACTTGCCAGTAACGAGATTGAACTAGGTATAGAGATACCGACGATCGAATCTCGGGCAAGTAACATACCGATGACAAAAGGAACAACGTATGTTGTTATGCGGTTTGACCGATAAAGATCTTCGTAGAATATGTAGGAGTCAATATGAGCATCCAGGTTCCGCTACTGGTTATTGACCAGAGATGAGTCTCGGTCATGTCTACATAGTTCTCGAACCCGTAGGGTCTGCACGCTTAACGTTTGATGACGATCGGTATTATGAGTTTATGAGTTTTGATGTACCGAAGGTAGTTTGGAGTCTCGGATGAGATCACGGACATGACGAGGAGTCTCGGAATGTTCGAGACATAAAGATTGATATATTGGACGACTATATTCGGACACCGGAAGTGTTCTGGAAAGTTTCGGAATTTACCGGAGTGCCGGGGGGTTACCGGAATCCCCCGGGGGAATGGTGGGCCTTGGTGGGCCATAGGGAAGAGAGAGGGCAGCAGCCAGGAGGTGGCGCGCCCCTTCCCTAGGAGGAGTCCGAATAGGACAAGGGGAGGGGGGCGCGGCCCCTCTTTCCCTCTCCCTCTCCCTCTCTTTCCTTCCCCCTTCTTCCTTCTATGGTAGTTCCTACTAGGAATAGGATTGCAATCCTATTCCTAGTAGGATTGCAGCCCTAGCCGCACCATAGAGGGCCGGCCGGCCTCCCCCCTTACTCCTTTATATACGGGGGCAGGGGGGCACCCAAAGACACACAAGTTGAATTGTTTTAGCCGTGTGCGGTGCCCCTCTCCAGAGAAACACACCTCGATCATACCGTTGCAGTGCTTAGGCGAAGCCCTGCGCCGGTAGATACATCATATGTGTCACCACGCCGTCGTGCTGGCGAAACTCTCCCGTGAAGCTCAACTGGATCAAGAGCTCGTGGGACCATCAAGCTGAACGTGTGCTGAACGCGGAGGTGCCGTACGTTCGGTGCTTGATCGGTTGGATCGCGAAGAAGTTCGACTACATCAACCGTGTCACTTGACGCTTCCGCTCCCGGTCTACGAGGGTACGTAGACACACTCTCCCCCTCGTTGCTATTTATCTAGTAGATAGATCTTGCGCGATCGTAGGAAAATTTTGAAAATACTACGTTCCCCAACACCTCCATCACAGTTCTCCTCGATAATATTGTAGCGGTGCTTAGGCGAAGCCCTGCGACGGTAGAACATCTAGATCGTCACCACGCCGTCGTGCCGACGGAACTCTTTCTCGACACTCGGCTGGATCAGAGTTCGAGGGATGTCATCGAGCTGAACGTGTGCTAGAACTCGGAGGTGCCGTAGTTTCGGTGCTTGATCGGTCGGGCCGTGAAGACGTACGACTACATCAACCGCGTTGTTCTAACACTTCCGCTTTCGGTCTACGAGGATACATAGACACACTCTCCCCTCTCATTGCTATGCATCTGGTAGATAGATCTTGCGTGATCGTAGGAAAATTTTGAAATACTACGTTCCCCAATAGTGGTATCAAAGCCAGGTCTATGCATAGATGATATGCACGAGTAGAACACAATGAGTTGTGGGCGATACTAGTCATACTGCTTACCAGCATGTCATACTTTTCTTTGGCGGTATTGTGAGATGAAGCGGCCCGGACCGACATTACGCGCACGCTTACGCGAGACTGGTTTCACCGTTATGAGCACTCGTTGCTTAAAGGTGACTGGCGGGTGTCTGTCTCTCTCACTTTAGCTGAATCAAGTATGGCTACGCCCGGTCCTTGTGAAGGTTAAAACAACACATACTTGACGAAACATCGTTGTGGTTTTGTATGCATAGGTAAGAACGGTTCTTGCTAAGCCCGTAGCAGCCACGTAAAACTTCCAACAACAAAGTAGAGGACGTCTAACTTGTTTTTGCAGGGCATGTTGTGATGTGATATGGTCAAGACATGATGAGATATACGGTTTTGTATGAGATGATCATGTTTTGTAAAGTTATCGGCAACTGGCAGGAGCCATATGGTTGTCACTTTATTGTATGAAATGCAATCGCCATGTAATTGCTTTACTTTATCACTAAGCGGTAGCGATATCGTAGAAGCAATAGTTGGCGAGACGACAACGATGCTACAATAGAGATCAAGGTGTCGCGCCAGTGACGAAGGTGATCATGACGGTGCTTTGGAGATGGAGATCAAAAGCACAAGATGATGATGGCCATATCATGTCACATATTTTGATTGCATGTGATGTTTATCTTATTATGCTTCTTCTTTTGCTTAGTTCGACGGTAGCATTATAAGATGATCCCTTACTAAATTTCAAGGTATAAGTGTTCTCCCTGAGTATGCACCGTTGCGAAAGTTCGTCGTACCGAGACACCACGTGATGATCGGGTGTGATAAGCTCTACGTTCAAATACAACAGGTGTAAGCCAGTTTTGCACACGCAGAATACTCGGGTTAAACTTGATGAGCCTAGCATATGCAGATATGGCCTCGGAACACTGGAGACCGAAAGGTCGAGCGTGAATCATATAGTAGATATGATCAACATAAGATGTTCACCATTGAAAACTACTCCATCTCACGTGATGATCGGACATGGTTTAGTTGATTTGGATCACGTGATCATTTAGATGACTAGAGGGATGTCTATCTAAGTGGGAGTTCTTAAGTAATATGATTAAATTGAACTTTAATTTATCATGAACTTAGTCCTGGTAGTATTAGCATATCTATGTTGTAGATCAATAGCTCGCGATGTTGCTCCACATTTATATTTTATATGTTCCTAGAGAAAACTAAGTTGAAAGATGTTAGTAGCAATGATGCGGAATTGTTCCGTGATCTGAGGATTATCCTCATTGCTGCACAGAAGAATTATGTCCTTGATGCACCGCTAGGTGACAGACCTACTGTAGGAGCAGATGCAGACGTTATGAACGTTTTGACAAAAGCTCGGTATGATGACTACTTGATAGTTTAAGTGCACCATGCTTTACGACTTAGAACTGGGACTTCAAAAACGTTTTGAACGCCACGGAGCATATAAGATGTTCCAAGAGTTGAAATTAGTATTTCATACTCATGCCCGTGTCGAGAGGTATGAGACCTCTGACAGTACTTTGCCTACAAGATGGAGGAGAATAGCTCAACCAGTGAGCATGTGCTCAGATTGTCTGGGTACTACAATTGCTTGAATCAAGTGGGAGTTAATCTTCCAGATAAGATAGTAATTTACAAAGTTCTCTAGTCACTATCACCAAGTTAGTAGAACTTCGTGATGAACTATAATATGCAGGGGATGACGAAAGTAATTCCCGAGCTCTTCGCAATGGTGAAATCGGCGAAGGTAGAAATCAAGAAAGAGCATCAAGTATTGATGGTTAGCAAGACCACTTGTTTTAAGTAAAGGGCAAAAGGGATAGAAGGGGAACTACAAGAAGAATGACAAGCAAGTTGTCACTCCCATGAAGAAACCAAAAGCTAAACTCAAGCCTGAAACTAAGTGCTTATACTGCAAAGAAAATGGTCACTGGAAGTGGAACTGCCCTAGATACTTGGCGGATAAGAAAGATGGCAAAGTGAACAAAGGTATATTTTGATATACAGATTATTGATGTGTACTTTACTAGTGTTCATAGCAACCCCTGGGTATTTGATACCGGTTCAGTTGCTAAAATTAGTAACTCGAAACGAGAATTGCAGAATGAACAGAGACTAGTTAAAGGTGAAGTGACGATGTGTGTTGGAAGTGGTTCCAAGATTGATATGATCATCATCGCACACTCCCTATACTTTCGGGATTAGTGTAGATCCTAAACAAATGTTATTTGGCATTTGCGTTAAGCATGAATATGATTTGATCATGTTTGTTGCAATACGGTTATTCATTTAAAGTCATAGAATAATTGTTATTCAGTTTACATGAATAAAGCATTCGATGGTCATACACCCAATGAAAATAGTTTGTTGGATCTCGATCGTAGTGATACACATATTCGTAATATTGAAGCCAAAAGATGCAACGTTAATAATGATAGTGCAACTTATTTGTGGCACTGCCGTTTAGGTCATATTGGTGTAAAGCGCATGAAGAAACTCCATAGTGATGGACTTTTGGAATCACTTGATTATGAATCACTTGGTGCTTGCGAACCATGCCTCATGGGCAAGATGACAAAAACTCCGTTCTCCGGAACAGTGGAGCAAGCAACAGATTTGTTGGAAATCATACATACAGATGTATGTGGTCCGATCAGTGTTGAGGCTCGCAGCGGGTATCATTATTTTCTGACCTTCACTGATGATTTGAGCAGATATGGGTATATCTACTTGATGAAACACAAGTCTGAAATATTTGAAAGGTTCAAAGAAATTTCAGAGTGAAGTAGAGAATCATCGTAACAAGAAAATAAAATTTTCCATGATCTGATCGCGGAGACGAATATTTGAAGTTACGTAATGGTGTGTCCGAACGTCGTAATCGTACTTGATTAGATATGGTGCGATCTATGATGTCTCTTACCGATTTACCATTTTCGTTTTATGTTATGCATTAAAGACAGCTGCATTCACGTTTAATAAGGGAACCATCTAAATCCGTTGAGACGACGCCTTATGAATTGTGGTTTAGCAAGAAACCAACATTTTCGTTTCTTAAAGTTTGGGGCTGCGATGCTTATGTGAAAAAGCTTCAACCTGATAAGCTCGAACCCAAGTCGGAGAAATGTGTCTTCATAGGATACCCAAAAGAGACTGTTGGGTACACCTTCTATCACTGATCCGAAGGCAAGATATTCGTTGCTAAGAATGGATCCTTTCTAGAGAAGGAGTTTCTCTCAAAAGAAGTGAGTGGGAGGAAAGTGGAACTTGATGAGGTAATTGTACCTTCTCCCGAATTGGAAAGTAGTACATCACAGAAACTAGTTTCAATGGTTCCTACACCAATTAGTGAGGAAGCTAATGATGATGATCATGAGACTTCGGATCAAGTTACTACTAAACTTCGTAGATCAACCAGAGTATGTTCCGCGCAAGAGTGGTACGGCAACCCGGTTCTGGAAGTCATGTTACTAGACCATGATGAACCTACAAACTATGAGGAAGCGATGATGAGCCCAGATTCCGCAAAATGGCTTGAGGCCATGAAATCTGAGATGGGATCCATGTATGAGAACAAAGTGTGGACTTTGGTTGACTTGCTCGATGATCGGCAAGCCATCGAAAATAAATGGATCTAAAAGAGGAAGACAGACGCTCACAGTAATGTTACTATTTACAAAGCTGGACTTGTTGTGAAAGGTTTTCGACAAGTTCAAGGAGTTGACTACGATGAGATTTTCTCACCCGTAGCGATGCTTAAGTCTGTCTGAATCATGTTAGCAATGGCCGCATTTTATAATTATGAAATTTGGCAAATGGATGTCAAAACTGCATTCCTGAATGGATATCTTAAAGAAGAGTTGTATATGATGCAACCAGAAGGTTTTGTCGATCCTAAAGGTGCTAACAAAGTGTGCAAGCTCCAGCGATCCATCTATGGACTGGTGCAAGCATCTCAGAGTTAGAATATACGCTTTGATAAGTTGATCAAAGCATATAGTTTTATACAGACTTACGGTGAAGCCTATATTTGAAAGAAAGTGAGTGGGAGCACTATAGCCTTTCTGATAAGTATATGTGAATGACATATTGTTGATCAGAAATGATGTAGAAATTTTCTGGAAAGCATAAAGGAGTGTTTGAAAGGAGTTTTTTCAAAAAAAAAACCTCGGTAAAGTTGCTTACATATTGAGCCTCAAGATCTATAGAGATAGATCGAGACGCTTGATAAAGTTTTTCAATGCATACATACTTTGACAAGTTTTTGAAGTAGTTCAAAATGGATCAGTCAGAGAAGGAGTTCTTGCCTGAGTTGTAAGGTATGAAGTTGAGTAAGACTCAAAGCCCGACCTCGGCAAAAGATAGAGAGAATGAAAGTCATTCCCTATGCCTCAGTCATAGGTTCTATAAAGTATGCCATGCTGTGTACCAAACTTGTTGTGTACCTTACCATGAGTTTGGCAAGAAGGTACAAAAGTGATCCAGGAGTAGATCACTGGACAGCGGTCAAAATTATCCTTAGTTACTGGATGACTAAGGAAATGTTTCTCGATTATGGAGGTGATAAAGAGTTCGTCCTAAAGAGTTACGCCGATGCAACCTTTACACTAATCCAGATGACTCTAAGTATCAATCTGGATGCGTATTAAAAGTGGGAGCAATTAGCTAGAGTAGCTCCATGCAGAGCATTGTAGACATAGAAATTTGCAAAATACATACGGATCTGAATGTAACAGACCCGCTGACTAAACTTCTCTCACGAAGCAAAACATGATCACCCCTTAGTACTCTTTGGGTGTTAATCACATGAGGATGTGAACTAGATTGTTGACTCTAGTAAACCCTTTGGGTATTGGTCACATGGCGATGAGAACTATGGGTGTTAGTCACATGGTGATGTGAACTATTGGTGTTAATCACATGGTGATGTGATCTAGATTATTGACTCTAGTGCAAGTGGGAGACTGAAGGAAATATGCCCTAGAGGCAATAATAAAGTTATTATTTATTTCCTTATATCATGATAAATGTTTATTATTCATGCTAGAGTTGTATTAACCGGAAACTTAGTACATGTGTGAATACATAGACAAAACAGAGTGTCCCTAGTATGCCTCTACAAGACTAGCTCATTGATCAAAGATGGTTATGTTTCCTAGCCATAGACATGAGTTGTCATTTGATCAACGGGATCACATCATTAGGAGAATGATGTGATGGACAAGACCCGTCCGTTAGCTTAGCACTATGATCGTTTAAGTTTTACTGCTATTGCTTTCTTCATGACTTATACATGTTCCTATGACTATGAGATTATGCAACTCCCGAATACCGGAGGAACACTTTGTGTGCTACCAAACGTCACAACGTACCTGGGTGATTATAAAGGTACTCTACAGGTGTCTCCGAAGGTACTTGTTGGGTTGGCGTATTTCGAGATTAGGATTTGTCACTCCGATTGTCGGAGAGGTATCTTTGGGCCCACTCGGTAATGCACATCACTATAAGCCTTGCAAGCATTGCAGCTAATGAGTTAGTTGCGGGATGATGTATTACGAAATGAGTAAAGAGACTTGCCGGTAACGAGATTGAACTAGGTATTGAGATACCGACGATCGAATCTCGGGCAAGTAACATACCGATGACAAAGGGAACAACGTATGTTGTTATGCGGTTTGACCGATAAAGATCTTCGTAGAATATGTGGGAGCCAATATGATCATCCAGGTTCCGCTATTGGTTATTGACCGGAGACGTGTCTCGGTCATGTCTACATAGTTCTCGAACCCGTAGGGTCCGCACGCTTAAGGTTTCAATGACAGTTTTATTATGAGTTTATGAGTTTTGATGTACCGAAGGAGTTCGGAGTCCCGGATGAGATCGGGGACATGACGAGGAGTCTTGAAATGGTCGAGACGTAAAAATCGATATATTGGACGACTATATTCGGACATTGAAAAGGTTCCGAGTGATTCGGGTATTTCGGAGTACCGGGGAGTTACGGGAATAGAAGAGAGAGGCCAAAAGGAAGGAGGCGCGCGCCCCCCTTCTGGTCCGAATTGGACAAGGGGTGCATCGCCCTTTTCCTTCTCCCTCTCCCCCTCTTTCCTTCTCTCCTACTCCAGAAAGGAAAGGGGAGTCCTACTAGGACTTGGGAGTCCTAGTAGGACTCCCCACACTTGGCGCGCCCCCTCTAGGGCCGGCCTCTTCCTCCCTCCTTTATATACGGGGGCAAGGGGGTACCTCTAGACACAATAATTGATCTCTTGATCTCTTAGCCATGTGCGGTGCCCCCCTCCATCACAGTTCTCCTCGATAATATTGTAGTGGTGCTTAGGCGAAGCCCTGCGACGGTAGAACATCAAGATCGTCACCACGCCATCGTGCTGACGGAACTCTTCCTCGACACTCGGCTGGATCGGAGTTCGAGGGACGTCATCGAGCTGAACGTGTGCTAGAACTCGGAGGTGCCGTAGTTTCGGTGCTTGATCGGTCGGGCCGTGAAGACGTACGACTACATCAACCGTGTTGTTCTAACGCTTCCGCTTTCGGTCTACGAGGGTACGTAGACACACTCTCCCCTCTCGTTGCTATGCATCTGGTAGATAGATCTTGCATGATCGTAGGAAAATTTTGAAATACTACGTTCCCCAACACAACTATTTATCGGGTTTTTTGGCCGAGAAAACTCCTGAAAATGCAAAACTTATCGGAAACCCAAACAACTTAGCATGATGCCTTGAATTAGTGACACAAGGTCATGAAAAAAACTTAGGGACATTCCAAGGTTGTCGAGAAAGAGCGTGCTCTCAGACGGTGCCTTCTGCTAGGACACCCTCCATTAAATAATATCCAATTTTGGACATTCTTGAAATAACTCTAACTTTAGTAAGTAGGTGAGAATGTCCATTGTAGGCATCCATGCCATGTTTGAATGAATTTCGATAATGTATAAAGTTGCGACATGTCCGACTATTTATTTGTTTTTTTTGTCGAGAAAACTCTAGAAAATGCGTAACTTGTCGAAAAAACCCAAACAACTTGGCATGATGCCTTGAATTGGTCTCCATGAGCAGAATTGGAGCCATTTTAACGATGTTGAGAAACAACATGCTTTCAAACGGACCCTTCTTGCGTATGCAGGCACCCTCCCTTGAACATGGCCTATTTTTAGTCACTTTTGAAATGGCATCGACTTTTGCAAGTAGGTGGACATGCCCATGGTAGACATCCAGATTTGAGCGAGTTTCGACATAGTATGTAAGTCGCGACATGTCCGGCCATTTATCAACTTTTTTTTGTTGCGGCGAATCATCGGGCAATCGCACACACGATTGTAGAATTGGTGGGCCCATCTGTGCGTTAGAGCCACTAGTACTTGCAGGTTTTAGAAGTTCTAGAAGGTTCCTAAACCGTATTTTTGATTATTTTTCTCTGTTTTGGATTTGTTTCTGTTTTTCTAGTTTTTTTTGTTCTGTTTCTTTTGGAAAAAGTTGTAAATTTTAAAAGAAAAACATATTGAAAAATTGTTCATTTTTTTGCTAAAAATGATCAAAATTTTAATTTTTCATCATATTTTCAGGAATAGTTCGCGTTTTAAAACATGTCCAGAATTTTTAAATTTGTACATGTTGTCCAAAAAATGGAGTTTCAAATTTTCCTTTATGGTTTTTAATGTTATTCGCAATTTTAAAAAAAATATCATAATCTGAAAATTTGTTCGTGTTTTCCAAAAAGCTTAGAGTTATAAAATTTTCTCGTGTGATTTTTTTTCATTTCTTTTCGAAATTACAATTTTTGTTCTCATTTTGAAATGTGTTCCAATTTTTTTTAAATGCTATTCATGTTTTTGAAAAAATTGTTCTCATTTTAAATATTTTTTATTGGTTCAAATAATGTTAGTGTATTAAAAAATCATGGATTTAAAGAAAAACATATTAATAAAAGTTCGTGGATTTCAGAAAATGATCGTGTTTCTGTTTTAGAAAATTGTTCACAGAATCTAAAAAATATTCTGTAATTAAAAGATGTTCACATTTTCAGTGAAACGTTCGAAAGCTTTTGTGTGTTAACAAAAGATCCGCGCTTGTTTATAGTCAGAATCTGTTGATAGTTCGACTGGTTAGAAGCGCACTTCAGATCATATGAGGTTGCGTGTTCGAATCTTGGCAGCACCTTTATTCTTTTTGTGGCTATATATTCTCTATTTAAGTTGCTGTTAGTGGGCTGGCCCAGCAGCGGGCGTGCTGCTCTATGGTTCCTGTTAGTGGGCCAGCCCAGCAGCGGTCCTCTTCCAAATCGTACCGCGTATACGTCTCGGTGGATTTGTCTCAAAAAAAAAACGTCTCGGTGGATGATTCATGTACATATCAAAGATGGCGAGTACTAGGGATCAGCCGGATGATAATTAGGATTTTTCATCCGCCTCGCGTGCCGTACGATCCGGTCAAGCCAGCCATTCGATTTTTCCGTCCCTTGGGTGCATGGGGTAGTCTGGACCACACAAATCCGTATTCTCTCACGTCGCTTTCACACACTTGTACACATACGCGACATGTGTGCGAAGGTTGTTGCACCTTGTGGATTGTTTTCAACAGAAAACAAAGCCAGCAAAGCAAAGATCACACCACTATTGGCTTCATGACGTGTTTGTCTGGTCCTTTGCAAGGTCGCCAGTGCTACATAGCAGCTCCGACATCACCGATAAGCATCGCATCGTTGCACCGGCAACACCAACGAGCGCGGCATCGCAGCGTCGGCGTCCACCGATGAGTGTCGCATGGCAGCACTGACGGTCACCGAGGAGCGTTGCATTGTGGCGCAGACAACACCAATGGGCGCGGCATCACAGCGATGACGTTCACCAATGAGTGATGCATCGCAGCACAGACAGTCACCGACTGGGTCGCATCGCAATGACGACAACGCCAACAATCGTGGCATCGCAACGCCGGCATCACCGACGAGCGTCGCATGACAGCATCAACAGTCAACGACGAGCATTGCATCGTAGCGCCGACAACACCAACAAGCGCGGCATCACATCGCCGGCGTCCACTGATGAGTGTCGCATCGCAGCACCGAGGAGCGTCGCTTCGCAACGACGACAACACCAATGAGTGCGGTATCGCAGCACCGACGTCCACCGACGAGTGCTGCATCCCGGCGCCTGCAACACCGACAAGCATCGCATCGCAACGCTAGCTTCCACCGATGAGTGCCGCATCGCAACATCGGCAGTGACCGACGAGGGTCACATCAAAGTGTCGACAACACCAACAAGCGCGCCATTGCAACACCGGCAGTGACCGACGAGGGTCGCATCAAATTGCCGACAACACCAACAAGCGCGCCATTGCAACACCGGCATGACCGATGAGCGTAGCATGGCAGCACCGACAGTCAGCGACGAGCGTTACATTGTAGCGCCGACAACACTAACCAGCGCGGCATCGCATCATCGACAGTCAGCGACGAGCGTTACATTGTAGCGCCGACAACACCAACGTGTGCGGCATCGCAGTGCCGGCGTCCACCGATGACTGACGCATCACAACACTGGTATTACCGACGAGAGTTGCATCGCAACGCGAACAACACCAATGAGTGCGGCATCGCAACATCGGTGTCCATCGATGAGTGCCGCATCCTAGTGTTGGCAACACACACGAGCGTCGCATCACAACGCCAGCTTCCACCGATGAGTGCTGCGTCGCAGCACCGGCAGTCACCGACAAGGGTCGCATCAAAGTGTCGATAACACTAACAAGCACGGCATCGCTACGCTGGCATCATCGATGTGCCTCGCATAGCAGCACCGGCAGTCACCAACAAGGGTCGCATCAAAGTGCCGACAACACTAACAACCACGTCATCGCAACGCCGGCATCACCGATGTGCGTCGCATGGCAGCACCGACAGTCAACGACGAGCGTTGCATTGTAGCGCCAACAACAACAAGGAGGGCGGCATCGCATAGCCGGCATCCACCGATGAGTGACGCTTCACTACACCGACATTACCGACGAGTGTCGCATCGCAACGCCATCAACACCAATGAGCACGACATCACAATAAACAGTTACTAGCTAGCTACATTGTACAGTATATACTCCCTCCGCTCCCAAATATAAGTCTTTTTAGAGATTTCAACAAGTGACTACATACGGAGCAAAATAAATACATCTGCACTCTAAAATATGTCTATATATATCTGTATGTTGTAGTCCATTTAAAATGTGTTAAAAGACTTATATTTAGGAATGAAGGGAGTATAGATGAGTGCGATGAAGTATCACGTGAAGCGCTGAAGATTCAAAACAACCATGTACAGTCAGTGGTGCGAATGACGAGCGTAGGGACAAGTCAAAAACAACCATGTACTGATGCGAATGACAACGTGAAGGCATGCAAAAACAACCATGTACTGGAGCGAATGACAACGTGAAGGCATGCACTCGGTGTGAACACAGCACACCCCTGTCTGTCGCCTGCAGCCCGCGTCATCACGTAATCAGACTCGGTTTAATCAGACGGCGCAGAAGGCGGATGATGCGCGCCTTAAAATCAGTCGGGTGTTTTTAAGTCTTTTCTCATATCAAAGTTGTGAAATGTCTACACTACCCTTTATACGTTTTGTGAGGGGTTGTATCGAAGCGGGACTCATTAATTAAATCGTATAAATTTAAGAAATTTGGTCAAATATTACCAATCGCAAAGTATCTTTTTTTTTATTTTTTTTTAGAAAAGGGGGCATTCCCCGGCCTCTGCATCAAACTGATGCATACGGCCATCTTATTAATAAAAAAGGTCAAGGTCTCCAAAGTATGCGAAATAAAAGTACATAATGCCCAGACTGAGCAAGAAAAAACGTGGGTACCCCACAATCGGATGCGTAAATGTAAACAGGGCCTAGACTCCTAGCCTATTACATGACCGCCATCCAAACCGGCTGAAGATAGCCCGAGCTACCATCTCCCATCGGATAGACCCAGTAACCAAACACTCCCTGGCATCCATCGGAGTGAGTAGCGACCACATACGGATCAAAGCAGTGGCCCTGTGAATAACCTGCAAAAAATGAACATTTGTTGATCTGTTAAAAACCAAATCATTCCTGCACTTCGAGATAGCCCATAGTAATGCACAAACACCCACACGTATATGGCTCGCTGATTCTTTCGCGATTCCATTCAACCACGTCCCAAAAAGCATGGTGATACTAGTTGGTGGAGTGATATTAAAGGCTATATGAACCGAACGCCATAAAACTTTAGCCAAAGGACAATCGAGAAAGAGGTGTTGAATCGATTCATCCTTGTCACAAAAGCTACATCGCAAAGACCCACCCCCGTTTCGCTTGGCTAGGTTATCCTTAGTGAGAATAACTTGTTTATGCACAAACCACATAAACACTTTAATTCGTAGGGGCACTTTGACTTTCCAAATGTGAGCAGACCTAGGGATAGGCACCGAATCAATTAAATCTAAATACATCGATTTCACTGAAAACATCCCGTTCTTAGTCAGTTTCCAATAAATACGGTCTGCCTGTTGAGTCAACTGAACATCCATCAGTCTTCTCACCAAATGGAGCCAGGCTTCCCAACGGTGTCCAACCAGCGCCCTTCGGAATTGAATATTAAGAGGAGATGACTGTAACACTGATGCAACGTAATCTTCTTTACGTTGAGCAATGTTGTAAAGAGAAGGATATTGAGTGGCTAGGGGCGTCTCTCCCAACCAAGTATCCTGCCAGAATCGTGTGGAGCCCCCATTGCCAACCAAGAACTGAGTTCTATTGAAAAAGGCCGACTTTACTTTCATCAGTCCTTTCCAAAAGGGTGAATCAGTTGGTCTAGCTGTCACCTGAGCTAGTGTCTTGGTTGCGAGGTATTTGTTATGTAAAATCTGGGCCCAAGTGGCTTGAGTCTCAGAGAGTAACTTAGACAGCCACTTGCTGAGTAAGCACCTATTTTTAACCTCCAAATTTTCAATTCCGAGACCACCTTGATCCTTCGGTCTGCAAATAACATCCCATCTAGCCAATCTATACTTGCGCTTCACCTCATCACTCTGCCAAAAGAACCGCGACCGATAGAAATCGAGTCGTTTCCTCACCCCTACTGGGATCAAGAGAAAGGACAGAAGAAACATGGGCATACTCGTAAGTACCGAATTAATTAAAATCAATCGGCCCCCGTACGACAAAAGCTTGCCCTTCCAGCAGCTAAGTTTCTTCTCGAAACGGTCTTCTAGACTCTTCCACTCTTTATTAGAGAGTTTCCGATGGTGGATCGGAATGCCAAGGTATGTGAATGGTAACGACCCTACCCCGCATCCAAAAAGCTACATGTAGGCTTCTTGTTCATCTTTGGCTCTTCCAAAGCAGAACAACTCACTCTTATGGAAGTTAATCTTTAACCCCGAAAGTTGCTCAAAAAGGCAAAGCACAAGTTTCATATTTCTCGCCTTATCCAAGTCATGTTCCATGAAAAGAATCGTGTCGTCCGCATACTGTAGAATAGAAAGTCCTCCATCCACTAGATGAGGAACGAGACCACCTACCTGCTCATTCTCCTTTGCTCTACCAATAAAGATTGTTAACATGTCTGCTACAATGTTAAACAAGATAGGAGACATCGGGTCCCCCTGTCTTAAACCCTTGTGAGTCTGGAAGAAATGACCAATATCGTCATTGACCTTTATTCCGACACAGCCTTTTTGAGTAAAGGAGTCCACCTGTTTTCTCCAGGATGGATCGAATCCTTTCATCCTTAAAGCTTGCTGAAGGAACGGCCACTTGACCTTATCATACGCCTTTTCAAAGTCCACCTTGAAAATAACCCCATCAAGTTTTTTCGTGTGGATTTCATGGAGAGTTTCATGCAGGACCACAACCCCTTCCAGGATATTTCTATCCGGCATGAAAGCTGACTGAGAAGGCTGTACCACACTATGCGCGATCTGCGTCAATCTATTTGTTCCCACTTTAGTGAACACCTTAAAACTGACGTTAAGAAGACAGATTGGTCGAAATTGCTCTATTCGATTCGCCTCTGCCTTCTTAGGTAGCAGCGTTATTGTACCAAAATTAAGGTGGAATAGTTGCAGATGTCCATCGAACAGGTCATGGAACATCGCAAGTAAATCATCCTTAATTATATGCCAACACCTTTTATAAAACTCTGCCGGAAAACCATCCGGACCAGGAGCTTTATTATTCTTCATCTGCGAGATCGCATCTAACACCTCTTTCTCCGAGAACGGCGCAGATAAGATAGAATTCTCATCTGACGCTAATTGAGGGACATCCTGAATTCGATTCTCATCCAGAGACACGAAGCTATCATCCGGAGGTCCAAACAACCTCTTATAATAGTCAGTGATGTAGAGTTTGAGGTTCTCGTGCCCTACAATCGTGCCCTCATCCTGCTCAAGCTGAAAGATTCTTTTCTTTCGATGTTTACCATTAGCTATCAAGTGAAAGAATTGTGTGTTATCATCCCCTTGGATGACTTCACGCACTTTAATATAATACTCCCTCCATTCCCTTATACAAAGCCGCAAACTCAAATTACATGTAATTTGAGTTTATGGATCGTCGCACCCTTGCAGACTACAACATCCAGAAGGAGTCCACTCTCCATCAGGTGCTAAGGCTCCGTGGTGGTATGCAGATCTTCGTGAAGACCCTCACCGGCAAAACCATCACCCTGGAGGTTGAGTCCTCGGACACCATTGACAATGTGAAGGCCAAGATCCAGAACAAGGAGGGCATCCCCCCGGTCCCCGGACCAGCGGCGCCTGATCTTTGCGGGTAAGCAGCTTGAGGATGGCCGCACCTTGGCGGACTACAACATCCAGAAGGAGTCCACCCTTCACTTGGTGCTCCGTCTGCGTGGTGGACAGTAAGCTCCTGGCGGTGGAGCTGCTTGGGTTCACAAGTCTCGTCGTCTTTGGTGTCCAATGGAGTCTTGTCTGTGTCTGTCGTTGCCTGATCTGTCTTTGTTTCTGTACCTTACTGTGATGCAGTGTTATTGTTAGTATCTTAGAACTTCTGCTGGTGTGCAGCAGCTCTGGTGAACTATGAATAAGTGAGCCCTGAATTCGATCCATAATCCATGATGTTTGCTGTTGTTCATTTCTTGCGATCTTTCTGATGCATTTGTTCAACTTTTGGCACATGTTTCCTGGTTGCTGATTCGTAAAAATTGCATGTGTGCTCCATCCTTTTGATTTTGTGCTGCACATCTGTCGTTGGCCCATTTTATAGAAAACGCGTGTTCATACGGCTGATGCGGCTCTCTTCAGATGTCCTCATCCACTTGTCTTCCCCGCATTGCTACCGTGCCCGCCTCCCGCCACCCTCTTGCTGCTGCAGTGAACATGTGATGCTGCAACTTCTGGTGCCGTGAGGGTCATTCCCCATTGCTGGAAGTGAGTGGACGCGCAGATGTTTGTCTTTGTTGTGTCATCGCAGGTGTTGTGGAGCTGCCTTTGCAAAGTGGGTGGACGTGTGCCGCTACAATGGCGATGGATACCGGGATATGGACTGAAGTTGGTTGCAACAAGAGCCTTGTTACAGTTGCAACAAGTGAAATAGAGAATAAGATCGCAAGACCGGACTCCTCGTAGCATGCCCTGAAAACATAATGTTCACATGATGGTTTCGTTGTTGTCCCAAGTTCCAATTATTGGTGTGTAGCATTTCGGATAATGTAAGTTTTCACAAGCGCAAAACTTCCAAGTTACATATCATTTTATAAAAAAAAATAGGGCTATGCAACTGTGTGAACATCGCATTGCACAACCCATATGTCACTGTTAACTATTCATCAACCACTATATCCCTGATCTACCACAGGATATTTTTGAGTTGCTCCCTTTCTCTTGATACATCATTGCTCCATCTCTACTGATACCTTCCATTTCTATCCAGTGGTTGAGGAGATAGTGAGTGAAAAAGACAAATGGAAGATGAATTAATCAACCAGCGCTTGTTAAGGGAGTCTGTATAAATAGGTTGTAGTTTAACTTCAAAAATACTCGAAGAAAGTATAGCATATTTGTGATAAAGGTGAGACAAGGCATGGAGAATTTGAGGCCACAGATCACGTGCAATGTTAGGTGCAAAGAGTTAATCCCCTTGAAGGTTAAAATTAATAATGATTAAATTACACATGTGTATATATACATGTTGTAAGGAGACGAGGACCCAATATGATTCGAACTTCTATTTTGTTTTGTGTACCCTCTTATGAAAAATGCATACTACAAAGTTACGTGTGCAAACTAAGTTTTGAAGAATCTGTATCATGCCCCCACCTTATTTTAGGCTGAGACATTGTATTAGGGCCTTCTAAGTCATCAAGATTTAGTGGCCTTCTTTGCAAGATAGTCACAGTCGGCATTTCTTCTTGTAGGCTATGAAGTTTGTAGTGTTGCCATGAAACGTGAACGAGCCTTACTGATGCTGATTGTGAGCATTTCTCTCATTGTCTTTTATTTTCTCTTTTAGCTCTGTGTTGGTCGGTAAGTTGACTATGTGTCGCGATGCTTTGTCATCATGTTGCTGGATAGGTTGAGTTTACTTATTTTGTCTTACCTTGATGCATTAATGATATTTTCAATTGGAAAACACCTTCTATGTTTTACTACCTACATGGTGGAAAATGACATGTTTATTATTCTCATATGCAGTGTCTTTAACCCAATATGATATCATATTCTGAATGAGGGTATACGGACAGTCATGTCATCTTCAAGCACCTAACATTTGATGTCACAAAATTTCAATTTTTTTATTTGGTCCCCCCCCCTTTTTTTACTGTTCACGAGGATATAGGGACACCCTGGACGTAACACAACTTTCTCTAAAATCTTTACCCGTTAAAAATATTTACTACTCCCTCCGTTCCTAAATATTTGTCTTTCTAGACATTCAAATGGACTACAATATGCGGATGTATGTAGACATATTTTAGAGTATAGATTCATTCATTTTGTTTCGTATGTAGTCATTTGTTGAAATCTCTATAAAGACAAATATTTAGGAACGGAGGGAGTAGCACCTGAAAAGGCAAATAGTGTTATTCTTGCGAGGACTGCTCCTTCGTTTCTTTGTTGAAAGTTCAACATCAGAGGCCAATTCCTTGTGCAGCTACATGGCATCAATTTATCAGATTCAACAAAAAGGAGGTTGACAAAATTCCACTTGATATACAATATTATTATATGCACCACC
>LR738715.1:811402836-811433292 GCA_902687465.1 Secale cereale | reverse complement strand
CCCCCTCGCCTGGTAACTGCACCTTCACCGGCAGAGCTACAACCTTGGCCACGCCCCCAGCTTAATGTGTTGCGTTGTCTTGAGATGAATTGTACACTTCTGATCCAGGTGCGGCACATTTATGGTTCTTCGGAATCTTTGTGAAAAGTTATCTTTGCCACTTTTTAACATCTATTTCAGCGCAGCGATGCGCTTGAGGCTGAGATGAGTGCTGTACTAGAAGGTGTTGCATTGACATTACAGTGGTCTACTGAACATGCTGTTATTCAGTCAGACTGTTCCAAGGCACTCGATGCCATTTCAAATGATTCTCTTCATCGCTGAACTCTGGACATTTAATTACAGATATTAGAAGAAGACTTTTGGAAGATTAACCATGATCACAATAGGGCTGCTGACTACTTAGCTTCTGTAGTCAGTGTTAGGTATTGATCTCCTCTGCTTTGGGCCCAACGGCCCATAGACCCTTAGATCCGCGCCCTGATCGGGGGCGCACAACCCATTATGGTTGTTGGGCCCCTGTGACCCGCGCTATATAAAGAGAGGTGGGGGGTCGGAGCTCGTATCACGAGGTTGAACGTCGCCACAAACCCCACCTACAAACCCTACCGATCTAGGGTTAGCGCGATGCTCACGGGAAGCACCACCACCGCCGCCATCTCGACCGCATCTCCGGCCCCTACAACGCTATGACCGGAGCTGGATCGAGTTCATCCGGCCACCAAGAAGGTAGGTTCACCGGAATGCATCTAGCCTACAAGATCCATGGGGTCTTTCATTGGTATCAGGCCATCTAGGTCTAGATGTTTTCGGTACAAAAGTGAAACAGAAAAGAAAAGGATCCCGTTTTCCCCAACGAACCCTAGCAGGGCAAAGAACCAATCCATCAAAGGAAAAAGTTGTGCCGCCACACGGCCGCACCGTTCCTCTCGATCCCGAATCGCATCGGCAAGCCGAGGATTCGGGACGAAGAACCACCGGAAGCCCCAAAACTTTTCGGAAAAGAATAGATCACAGACAAAAAAAAAAGAAGGGGAGGGCATCGCGGCCACGCCGTTCGACGGCGGCGCGCTTCCGCTAAGGGAAACGCACCACCGGCGAAGGGGAGGCAACGGTGCCGCAGAGAACGCCTCGCTTCGACCTCGCATCTCTCTCTCTCTTTTTCACTGGAAGGAAAGGGGAAGAGGGAGAAAAAGAAATAGAAAGGGCGCGGCGCGGCGCCGTGGCTCTCGCCGCCGGCGGCCGGGCCAGCCGGCCGGGGGGTCGCACCCCGCGCTCACGCCGTCGGGACAGAAAGCCAGATCGGCGCCCGACGGGAGAGGACCAGTGAGCGGCGCGCGAGAAGGGGAAAGGAAGGTGAGCGGCGCGGTGGCTTTTGCTGCCGTCGCCGGCGGCCGGGGCGCATCCCCTTTTTTCTCTCCGTCGCTCGAGAGGCAGAGGCGAGAGCGAGCGGCGCGGGGTGGGGGAAAAAGTGCGAGAGGGCATGGCCGTTTCGGTCGGGCAAGACGTTTTGTTCGAGCGAAAGAGGCGCTGGATCGTCCGATCGCGTTTGACGGCCAAGATCGAAACCCTAGCCGCCCCGGGCCATATGGGCCGAAAGTGGCTAGGCCGGGCAGGCCATGGGCCGCATCCGCGCTGGGCGCTAGCGCCGCGGGCAAGCCAGGCTGCGGGCCAGCTGGGTCGAGGCACCAGCCGCGGGCGCGTGCTGGGCCGAGGCTCCAGCCGCCGCGGGCGCTGGGCTGGCCTTGCTGCTGCCCATTTCTTTTTTATTTTTTCTTTTTCTGTTATTTTATTATACAGTTTTAGTAAAAAGACAGAAAAAGAAAGAAAAGGCAAAGTATTTTTCTAAAATGTTCACGAATTTTTATTCGTGTTTTCCGCTGCGTAAAAAGTAAAAGTGCTCTTTTTTAACACAGAAAATAAAAGTAGTATATTTTCTTTAAGAGCATGTTTTGAGAATATGATTATGTTATTATATATAACCAACGTTATAAATAGCATGACCACATTTCAGTATTGAAAAATTAAAGAAGCATTTAATTCTTATATTTGCCCAACGGTAATATAGTTTTTTAAATGCTTAGATAATTATGTGTTTAATTTAACCAACGTTAGATTCATACATGTAATTGTTATATTGACATCACTTCATTGTGATTTCAGGAGGGTACCTCCTCATGAGTTGATTAAAAGATGTTCCGACACTCAGGGGTGACAACTACACTGAGTGGAGGAAGAAAGTGGACATGGCATTTATCTGTGCCGATGTTGACTGGGTTGTGGAACAAGCACAACCAGTCAGACCTACAGAACCAGTAAGAGAAACTACTGATGATGACGCTGCATGGGCAAGAAAGAAGAGGGATTATGCCCCTCTGGAATTGTCTTATTCCATAGACAATCAAAAGTGGGTTAATGCGAATAAAAAGTGCATGGCCTTTGTAAAGAACACAATTGAGAACGCAATCGTGGGCTCAATTGAAGAGTGCACAGCTGTTGAAGAGCTGCTGACAAAGATAAAGAGCCAGTTTACTGGCTCTTCAAAGACATATGCCACCCAGCTGTTGAAGCAACTGGTTTCACAGCACTACACTGGGGGTGGCCATGGCATAAGGGAGCACATCTTAAGGATGAGCAATATGGCAGCGAAGCTCAAGCCCATGGATGAGGATCTGGAGATAAAACCAACTCTCCTGGTCCACCTGGTCATGGCTTCTTTGCCAAAGGAATTTGAGACATTTGTGGTGAACTACAACATGTCACCTGGAACATGGGATCTTGAAAAGACCATTGCCATGTGTGTCCAAGAGGAAGAACGTCTTAAAGCTTCACATGGTGGTTCTATCAACTATGTGAAGGATAAGAAAAAGAACTTCAATGACAACAATAAGGGTTCTCCCTCAAAGCCTCATGGGAAAGCTCCCTATCAGCGTCAAAATCAGCCAAAGCACTTTCCAGTGGACAAAGACACATGTCTCCACTGTCACCAGACTGGTCACTACAAGAAGGACTGTCCTGAATGGCTGAAGCATATTATGGCAAAGCAAGGTAACGATGTTGTTTCCTTGGTTAATGAATCCCTTTATACACAGTTTTCTAAATCCACTTGGTGGATTGATTCAGGAGCAACTGTTCACGTTGCTAATTCTTTACAGGGATTCCATTCGACCCGGATTACGCAAAGAAGAGAAAGAGGAATTGAAGTAGCAAATGGAATAAAAGCGGAAGTTGAAGCTATCGGCGACATCTCCTTGGAGTTAGCCGGTGGATTCAAGCTTCTACTTAGAGATGTTTTATTTGTTCCTTCATGTAATAGGAATTTGATTAGTGTTTCATGCTTGGACAAAGATGATTATGAATGTTATTTTGGACATGGCAAATGTGCCATATGGTTTAATAATGCTTATGTGGGTGATGCTTTCCTCCATGATGAGCTTTATCTATTATCACTTCGTGAAAAAGATTATTCTGTATGCAATGTGAATGAGCGTATTTCCGCGTCGAATAAAGAACAAAAGAAAAGAAAGAGAACTCACGACTCATCGAAATTATGGCACTGTCGTTTGGGCCATATTTCCAAGGGGAGAATAGAGATACTCGTTAAAAGTGAGATTCTTCCTCCATTAGAGTTCTCTGACTTAGAACAATGCATAGATTGCATTAAAGGAAAATATGTAAAACAAATCAAAAAGGGTGCAAACCGTAGCACAGCAACACTAGAAATCATCCACACTGACATTTGTGGACCTTTTCCGGTGCAAAGTGTGGATGGCTATGACTCGTTCATAACATTCACAGATGATTACTCTCGCTATGGTTATATTTATCCAATCAAAGAAAGATCAGAAGCGTTGGATAAATTTAAAATATTCAAAGCTGAAGTTGAAAATCAGCATGACAAAAGAATAAAGATAGTAAGGTCCGACCGGGGGGGAGAGTACTACGGTCGGCACACTCCATATGGCCAAGTCCCTGGACCTTTTGCAAAGTTCTTGCAGGAGACTGGCATAGTCGCCCAGTATTCAATGCCGGGCGAGCCTCAGCAAAATGGAGTAGCTGAAAGGCGTAACCGTACCCTTATGGATATGGTGCGCAGCATGATGAGTTACTCCACCTTGCCATTGGGATTATGGATGGAGGCACTTTAAACCGCCATTCACATTCTCAATAGAGTACCAAGCAAGTCGGTGCCCAAAACACCGTACGAGCTGTGGACAGGAAAAGTTCCCTCCCTTCAACACTTCAGGGTGTGGGGGTGCCCCGCAGAGGCCAAAATGTTTAATCCAAACATTGCAAAGTTAGATCCAAAAACAGTAAGTTGCCACTTCATTGGCTACCCAGATAGATCAAAAGGTTTTCGTTTCTACTGTCCAGACAGATATACAAAGTTTGTAGAAACAAGACATGCTGTCTTCTTAGAGGACGACATGATGAGGGGGAGCTTGGTAGCTCGGAAAATTGATCTTGAGGAGAAGAGGGTGCATGCACCTAATCCGATCATTCAGGAGCCATTTTTCTCACTACCGGTTGCAACTCCAACCATGACAACTTTGGGAGAAGACCCGGAACCTGTCCATCAGGAGCCGACTGAACCCGTTGTTGAGCATGAAAGGGAGGTGCAGCAGCAAATTTTAGAAGAAGTGCCATACGTTGAGGCACAGAATGTGCCAGAAACTGAGGCCCTTAGAAGGTCTACAAGACCAAGAAAGTCAGCTATTTCTACTGACTTTAAAGTTTATAACACAGAAATGGTTCAAATGGAAAAAGATCCCACCTCATATGAAGAAGCCATGAGAAGCTCTCATTCATCGGAATGGATGAAGGCAATGGAAGATGAAATGAAATCGATGAGTTCCAAAGATGTTTGGGACTTAGAGGAAATTCCTAAAGGAGCCAAAACAGTAGGCTGTAAATGGGTCTACAAAATTAAGTATGACTCTAAAGGGAATATAGAAAAGTATAAAGCTCGACTCGTGGCAAAAGGATTTACACAAAGAGAAGGGATAGATTACAATGAGACATTTTCTCCGGTCTCATGTAAGGATTCCTTCAGAATCATAATGGCATTAGTTGCTCATTTTGATTTAGAGTTACATCAAATGGATGTAAAGACGGCATTTCTCAACGGAGATTTAAAAGAAAATGTCTACATGAAACAACCCAAGGGTTTTATCATGGAAGGCAAGGAAGATATGGGATGCCGCCTGAAGAAATCCATTTATGGATTAAAGCAAGCCTCTAGACAGTGGTATCTAAAGTTTAATGAGACAATTAAAAGTTTTGGATTTAAAGAAAATGTTGAGGATAATTGCATTTATGCAAGGTTTAAAAATGGGAAATATATTTTCCTAATCTTGTATGTGGATGATATTCTGCTTGCTAGCAGTGATGTTAGTCTACTACAAGAAACAAAGAAGTTTTTATCCTCAAATTTTGACATAACAGACCTTGGTGAAGCATCATATGTTTTGGGCATAGAAATTCACCGAGATAGGAAAAATGGAGTCTTAGGACTATCGCAGAAAGCATATTTAGAAAAGGTTCTTAAAAAGTATAATATGCATGCGAGTAAAGCCACACCTGCTCCTATAGTCAAGGGCGATAGTTTTGGGAAATACCAATGTCCCAAGAATCAGTATGAGATCGATCAAATGAAAGGAGTACCATATGCTTCGGCCGTTGGAAGCTTACAGTATGCACAAGTGTGCACTCGCCCGGACTTAGCTTTTATCACCGGTGTACTCGGTAGATATCAATCCAATCCAGGCATAGAGCACTGGAAGATGGTAAAGAAAGCATTGCGTTATGCGCAAGGCACAAAGGAATGCATGCTAACATTCAGGAGATGTGAATCCCTAGAGATAAAGGGTTATTCAGACGCAGATTTTGCGGGGGACAGGGATGATAGAAAATCCACGTCCGGATACGTATTCACTCTCGCTGGGGGAGCTATTTCGTGGAAAAGCTCCAAACAGTCAATAGTTGCATCATCCACGATGTATGCAGAATTCATAGCATGCTTCGAAGCAACAGGGCAGGCGATATGGCTAAAGAAATTTATACCCGACTTGAAAGTGGTAGATTGTATTGACAAACCACTAAAGATGTACTGTGACAACGAGCCCGCAGTATTTTACGCTCACAACAACAAGTCGAGTAATGCTGCAAAAACGATAGAAATAAAGTATTATGTTGTGAAGGATAAAATCCAGGATCACACTATAAGTCTCGAGCATATAAGGACAAAAGATATGCTTGCGGATCCGCTAACGAAAGGCTTACCACCCAATGTGTTCAAGGGAAAGCCTATGATTCCTGGATAGGCCCAGAAGAAACGAAATTTGCTTCTGAACAGAACGTATGTTGTAGCTGTATGATTCTATCGGCAATTAAGCCGTGACGATGAAACATGCTCTATGTACCAATATGTGATGAAACAAATAAACTAGAAAGTATAAGGTTAAAAGTAAAGATGAGATCAAGGGGGAGAATGTTAGGTATTGATCTCCTCTGCTTTGGGCCCAACGGCCCATAGACCCTTAGATCCGCGCCCTGATCGGGGGCGCACAACCCATTATGGTTGTTGGGCCCCTGTGACCCGCGCTATATAAAGAGAGGTGGGGGGTCGGAGCTCGTATCACGAGGTTGAACGTCGCCACAAACCCCACCTACAAACCCTACCGATCTAGGGTTAGCGCGGTGCTCACGGGAAGCACCACCACCGCCGCCATCTCGACCGCATCTCCGGCCCCTACAACGCCATGGCCGGAGCTGGATCGAGTTCATCCGGCCACCAAGAAGGTAGGTTCACCGGAATGCATCTAGCCTACAAGATCCATGGGGTCTTTCAGTCAGAACTAATATTCTCACTACTCGCTGGTTGCGAAATCCTTCGGATTGTGTCTCTAGGCTCTTAGTAGCCGACTGTAACCCTATTATAGCGGAATAAAACTCACTGTTTTCTGCAAGAAAAAAAAGGAGAACAATCCCTTGTGTCTTACTTCTCTCTGTTTCGCATGGTTATTTTTTGTGCTATTTTTGAAATAATTATTGTACACGAGATGAGAACCCGGAGAGACATATAACTGAAAAAGCCAGGAAATGCAATGATGTGGAACTTCACCATCATTCCTTATTTCTTTTGGCTTGAGGTTTCAGAATATGTCGTGGTTTATCATTAATGGATTCGGCAACAGGTTCAGGGAGTCAGGCTTCGCAAGCTATTAATTTGTTTCGTTGTAGAGCGGCAACAAACTAAAGCAATATATATCATGTCCCTTTCACTCCACAAAACACAAAGATGTTATCATCTGCATTTATCTACTAATTTGTATTGTGAACAAGATCTATATTTGGAATAATTTTGAAACCCTTGCACCTACCCACCGACATGCAGCTGCGATGAAACCTTGCAGATATTGGAACAAAGACGCAACATGTTCTAAAGACAAACATGTGAAATCCAACACTTAACGATCAAGGGCATCAGACCCCGCCAAAGCACGCAGGCTCGGAAACGCAACCAAAACAAACCAAAAGGAACCCTGCAGATATGATCACAAAACATTCAACTATAGTAGCCATCTCCATGGTGTTGAATCATAATAGTGTGAACTATCCTATGGAGCTACCGGGTTGATTCAATTGCTCTTTTGCACCAAGTTGTGTAGGGTGGGGGTGAATTAATTGAGCTCTCATTACAAATCATGTGCATTTTGTAAACACCTTGCATGATCTAGTGATCGTACGCCGGTGGATTTTCCCACAAGGATTTTCCATTTTAATACTTGGTGCTCCTGTTTTGAATTTTACTTTTTATTGCTTGTCGATTTAATATGTCATCTTACTTAGTACGACTGGCAATTAACAGAATTACTGTATTTTCTTAAGTTTTTCGACTACCAGTCCTTTATCTACCCGCACACTATGTTCTTCTTCTTACCTTCTTTATTTATACAAGCTATTCTATTTCCACACTTGGAGCGCTATCTACTACAATAAAGCCGCGGCACTTTTTTTTATGGACCTGAGGGACTATTATTATGTTGTGAATTCAAATTTGGTGATGCGGTTTCAGGTGTCACTATTAGTCTGTTACAAAAAAGAGGTTTAAAGATGAATAAGCATAGTATATGAACATTACGATCGATTCACTGACATGATGAGTAGATTGAGCTTGACACTTTTTGAGAGCTCATGGCCTAGATCTCAACTCGGCATGGGAGGTATATCAGAACAAGCAAAGATGCAAGGATGGTGCCGGCCGGGAGAATCAAACAATATTCTTTTACATGTCCGTCTTGAATTGTTTTTTTTGTAATCCATCTAATTACTTCTATACGGGTATTTGCGCCCACTTAACCTCCATAATTGGAGGTATGTTTATATTTGTCATAAAAATACTGAAATTTGCTTGAATAGATCCATTTATTATGTGTCCAATTCCTGGCTCCGCCCTTGGCCCCATTGCAGACCATTGCTACTACTAACACTCATGGCGACCTAGTGGAGGTGCTCCTCCAGTTGCGTGCTCTTCCACCCTTAGTGCACCCCGCTGCCCATTTTTTTCAATGTCGCCAATGTTGCCTCTTGTTATTAATGGAGCGCCCCTGCCAAACACCTCCTAGTCGCTAGGGCGGGTAGACAGAGAGACGGAAAGGTAGAAATGTGCTTTCATTAGATTTTTTACTTTAAATATTCTCTATATTTAGATGCAATGCACTATATTTTAGTTGGAAGTCTCTTGGATGAATTTAGTTGAAAGTTTGAAATTGTAATTAGAAGTTCCTTTTTTTTTCAAACAACAAACAATTTCTTGTAGCAGGATTTTCCATGTTATGTTCTTCTTGTTTTGAATTTTACTTCCATTTGGATGTCGATTTCTAACATGTCAGCTTTTCCACCACTAGTATTTAACACAATTATTGCAATTTCTGTTGGAAATATGCCCTAGAGGCAATAATAAATTGGTTATTATTATATTTCCTTGTTCACGATAATCGTTTATTATCCATGCTAGAATTGTATTGATAGGAAACTCAGATACATGTGTGGATACATAGACAAACACCATGTCCCTAGTAAGCCTCTAGATGACTAGCTCGTTGATCAATAGATGGTTACGGTTTCCTGACCATGGACATTGGATGTCGTTGATAACGGGATCACATCATTAGGAGAATGATGTGATGGACAAGACCCAATCCTAAGCCAAGCACAGATCGTGTAGTTCGTATGCTAAAGCTTTTCTATATGTCAAGTATCTTTTCCTTAGACCATGAGATTGTGCAACTCCCGGATACCGTAGGAATGCTTTGGGTGTACCAAACGTCACAACGTAACTGGGTGGCTATAAAGGTGCACTGCAGGTATCTCCGAAAGTGTCTGTTGGGTTGGCACGAATCGAGACTGGGATTTGTCACTCCGTATGATGGAGAGGTATCTCTGGGCCCACTCAGTAGGACATCATCATAATGTGCACAATATGTGATCAAGGAGTTGATCACGGGATGATGTGTTACGGAACGAGTAAAGAGACTTGCCGGTAACGAGATTGAGCAAGGTATCGGTATACCGACGATCGAATCTCGGGCAAGTGCTATACCGATAGACAAAGGGAATCGTATACGGGATTGATTGAATCCTTGACATCGTGGTTCATCCGATGAGATCATCGTGGAACATGTGGGAGCCAACATGGGTATCCAGATCCCGCTGTTGGTTATTGACCGGAGAGTTGTCTCGGTCATGTCTACATGGTTCCCGAGCCCGTAGGGTCTACACACTTAAGGTTCGATGACGCTAGGGTTATAGGGAAAGTATGTACGCGGTTACCGAATGTTGTTCGGAGTCCCGGATGAGATCCCGGACGTCACGAGGAGTTTCGGAATGGTCCGGAGGTAAAGATTCATATATGGGAAGTCCTGTTTTGGTCACCGGAAAAGTTTCGGGCGATATTGGTAATGTACCGGGACCACCGGGAGGGTCCCGGGGGTCCACCAGGTGGGGCCACCAGCCCCGGCAGGCTGCGTGGGCTAAGTGTGGGATGGGACCAGACCCAAGGGGGCTGGTGCGCCCCCCCACCAAGTCCCTAGGCGCATGGAGAGGGGAAGGGGGCAAACCCTAGGTCCAGATGGGCCTTAAGGCCCACCCTAGGGCGCCCCCTCTCTCTCCCCCCCTTGGCCGCACCCTAGATGGGTTCTGGGGGGCTGCCGCCACCCCTAGGGAGGAAACCCTAGATGGGGGCGCAGCCCCTACCTCCCCCCTATATATATGTGAAGTTTAGGGCTGCCCAGAACAAGTTTTGACCTCGGTCGATTGGCGCAGCCCTACCTCTCTCCCTCCTCGTCTCCCGCAGCGCTTGGCGAAGCCCTGCTGGAGTCCCGCGCTCCTCCACCACCACCACGCCGTCGTGCTGCTGTTGGTTGGAGTCTTCCCAACCTCTCCCTCTCTCCTTGCTGGATCAAGGCGTGGGAGACGTCACCGGGCTGCACGTGTGTTGAACGCGGAGGCGCCGTCCGTTCGGCGCTAGGATCATCGGTGATTTGGATCACGACGAGTACGACTCCATCAACCGCGTTCTAGTAACGCTTCCGCTTAGCGATCTACAAGGGTATGTGGATCCAACTCTCCTCTCGTAGATGTGCATCTCCTAGATTGATCTTGGTGAGCGTAGGAAATTTTTTTTTGTTTCCCATGCAACGTTCCCCAACAGTGGTATCAGAGCTAGGTCTTTGCGTAGATGCAATCACGAGTAGAACACAAAGGAGTTTGTGGGCGTTGATGTTTAGATTGCTTCCCTCCTTGGTCTTTTCTTGATTCAGCGGTATTGTGGGATGAAGCGGCTCGGACCAACCTTACATGTCCTCGTACATGAGACCGGTTCCATCGACAGACATGTGACTTTTGTTGCATAAGATGGCTAGCGGGTGTCTGTCTCTCCCACCTTAGTTGAATCGGATTCGACAAAGGCGGTCCTTGTAGAAGGTTAAATAGCAACTTAAATATCACCGTTGTGGCTTTGCGTAGGTAAGAAGCGTTCTTGCTAGATACCCATAGCAGCCACGTAAAACATGCAACAACAAATTAGAGGACGTCTAACTTGTTTTTGCAGGGTATGTTTGTGATATGATATGGCCAATGACATGATGATATATATTTGATGTATGAGATGATCATGTTGTAATAGTTAATATCGACTTGCATGTCGACGAACACGGCAACCGGCAGGAGCCATAGGGTTGTCTTTAATTTTTGTATGACCTGCGTGTCAATCATTAAGCGCTATGTAATGATTTACTTTATCGCTAAACGGTAGCAATAGTAGTAAGAGCATGGTGGGCGCGCGACAACCCCGATGGCGACACGATGATGGAGATCATGATGATGGGGATCATGGTGTTACGCCGGTGACGATGGAATCATGCCGGTGCTTTGGAGATGGAGATCAAAAGCACGAGTTGATGGCCATATCATGTCACTTATGATTTGCATGTGATGTTAATCCTTTTATGCATCTTATTTTGCTTAGGACGACGGTAGCATTATAAGATGATCCCTCACTAAAATTTCAAGATAAAATTGTGTTCCCCCCGAGTGTGCGCCGTTGCGAAGGTTCGTCGTTTCGAAGCACCACGTGATGATCGGGTGTGATAGACTCTACGTTCGCATACAACGGGTGCAAGCCAGTTTTGCACATGCAGAACACTCGGGTTAGACTTGACGAGCCTAGCATGTACAGACATGGCCTCGGAACACGGAAGACCGAAAGGTCGAGCATGAGTCATATAGTAGATATGATCAACATGAAGATGTTCACCATTGACACCACCTCATCTCACGTGATGATCGGACTTGGGTTGGTGGATTTGGATCATGTCACGCTCGGATGACCAGAGGGATGTCAATTTGAGTGGGAGTTATAAGTAATTTGATTAGTTAAACTCACTTATCATGAACAATAGTCTAAGTTGCCTTTGCAAATTATGTTGTAGATCAATAGCTTGCGTTGTAGCTCCCTGTTTAATACGATCCTAGAGAAAGACTAAGTTGAAAAATATTGTAAGCAAGGATGCGGACTGGGTCCGTAGTCCGAGGAGTGTCCTCACTGCTGCACAGAAAGCTTACGTCTTTGATGCACCGCTCAATGTGCAAACCCCTACAACGTTGTCTGTGGATGTTGTGAACACCTAACAGAGACGTCCTGATGACTACTTGATAGTTTAGTGCACCATACTTTACGGCTTAGAATCGGGATTCCAATGACGTTTTGAACGCCATAGAACATATGAGATGTTCTAAGAGCTGAAATTGGGATTTCAGGCTCATGCCCATGTTGAGAGGTATGAGACCTCTGACAAGTTCTTTTGCCAAAAGGATGGAGGAGAATAGCTCAACTTGTGAGCATGTGCTCAGAATGTCTGGGTGCTGAAATCACTTGAACCAAGTGGGAGTTAATCTTCCAGGTGAGATAGTGGTTGGCGGAATTCTCTAGACACTATCACCAAGCTACTAGAACTTCGTGATGAACTATGACAAGCAAAGGATGGTGATAATCCCGGTGCTGTCAGCGGTTCTTGGTACCGCAAAAGTAGAGATCAAGAAGGAGCATCAAGTGTTGATGGTTTAACAAGACCACTGGTTTCAAAAGGGTAAGGGCTAGAAGGGAAACTTCATGAATGGCAAACCTGTTGTCGCTCTGATGAAGGAACCCATGGTTGAACCCAAACCTCGAGACTAAGTGCTTCTGTTGTAAGGGGAACGGTCACATGGTAGCGGAACCACCCCAAATACATGGTAGATATGATAGCTGGCAACTTCAACAAAGTATATTTGATATACGTGTTATTGATGTGTACCTTAGTAGTACTCCTTGTAGCACCTGGGTATTGGATACCGGTTCAGTTGCTATTATTAGTGACTTGAAGCAAAAGCTACGGACTGAACAGAGACTAGCTAAGGGCGAGGTGACGATGTGTGTTGGAAGTGTTTCCAAGGTTGATGAGATCACCATCGCACACTTCCTCTATTTTCGAGATTAGTGTTGAACCTAGATAAATGTTATCAGGTGTCTACGTTGAGCATGAAAATGATTAGATCATGTTCATCGCAATACGGTTATTCATTTAAGTTAGAGAATAATGGTTATTCTGTTTACATGAATAATACCTTTATGGTCATGCACCCAATGGTTCGTTGAATCTCGATCATGGTAATACACATAATGATAATATTAATGCCAAAAGATGTAGAGTTAATAATGATAGTACCACTTTCTTGTGGCACTGCCGCTTAGGTCATTTTGGCATAAAATGCATGAAGAAACTCCATGCTAATGGACGTTTGGAGTCACTTGATTTTGAATCGCTTGACACATGCGAGCCATGCCTCATGGGCAGGATGACTGAGATCCCGTTTTAGGTACAATGAAATGGGCAAGTGACTTGTTGGAAATCATACATGCTGATGCATGTGATCCAATGAGAGTTAAGGCGTGTGGTGGATATCGTTATTTTCTCATCTTCACTGACGATTTGAGTAGATATGGTATATTTACTTAATGAAGCAAAAGTCTGAAACGTTTGAAAGGTTCAAAAATTTCAGAGTGAAGATTTAGAATCATCATAACAAGAAGATCATGTTCCTACGATCTGATCAAGGGGATATTATCTGAATTATGAGTTTGGCAATCACTTAAGACATTGTGGAATTGTTTCGCAGTTGAAGTCCCCTGGAACACCACAGCGTAATGGTGTGTCCGGACATCGTAATCGAACCTTATGAGATATGGTGCGATCTATGGTGTGTCTTACCGATCTACCGCTATTATTTTGAGGTTATGCATTAGAGACAGCTGCATTCACTTTATATAGGGCACCATCTAAGTCCGTTGAGACGACGTCGTATGGTTTGGCAAGAAACCAAAGTTGTCGTTTTCTTAAATGTTTGGGGCTACGATGCTTATGGCTTCAGCCAGGAAAAGCTCGAACCCAAAGCGGACAAATACATCTTCATGGAATACCCACTGGTAACGGTTGGGTATACCTTCTATCTCAGATCCAAGGACAAAAATGTTTGTCGCTAAGAATGGGTCCTTTCTCGAGAAGGAGTTTCTCTCGAAAGAATTGAGTGGGAGGAAGATAGAACTTGATAAGGTTTTCGAACCCTCACTTCAACCGGAGAGTAGTGCAACACAGAAAGATGTTTCTGTGGAACCTACGACAGTTGAAGAGGATACTAATGATAGTGATCATGAAGCTCCAGATCAAGTTGCTATCGAACCTCGTGGGTCGACAAGGATGTGTACTACTCCTGAGTGGTACGGTGATCCTGTCTTAGAGGTCATGTTGTTGGACAACGATGAACCTACGAACTATGGAGAAGCGATGGTGGGCCCATATTCCGACAAATGGTTAGAAGCCGATAAATCCGAGATAGGATCCATGTATCAAAACAAAGTATGGACTTTGGTGGACTTGCCCTATGATCGGCAAGCCATTGAGACAAATGGATCTTTAAGACTAAGACGGACGTGGACGGTAATGTCACCGTCCATGAAGCTCGACTTGTGGCGAAGAGTTTTCCACAAGTTCAAGGAGTTGACTACGATGAGATTTTCTCACCCGTAGCGATGCTCAAGTCCGTCGGAATCATGATTAGCATTAGCTGCATTTATGAAATCTGGCAGATGGATGACAAAACAAGTTTCCTTACCAGTTTTCGTAAGGAAAGGTTGTATATGATACAATCAGAAAGGTTTTGTCGATCCTAAAGGATGCTAAAAGATATGCTAGCTCCAGCGATCCTTCTATGGACTAGAGCAAGCATCTCGGAGTCGGAATATATGCTTTGATGGAGTGATCAAAGTTTTTGGGTATACAAAGTTTGTTAGAAACTTGTATTTGCAATAAAGTGAGTGGGAGCACTACAACATTTCTGATAAGCATATGTGAATGACATATGGTTGATCCGAAATGATGTAGAATTTCTGGAAAGAGTAAAGGGTTGTTTGAAAGGTATTTTTCAAAGGAAGACCTGGATAAAGTTGCTTACATAATTGGGCATCAAGATCTATAGAGATAGATAAAGACGCCTGATGATACTTTCAAAAGAAACACACACCTTTGACATGATTTTGAAGGAGTTCAAAATAGGTCAGTCAAAGAAGGAGTTCTTGCCTGATTTGTAAGGTGTGAAGTTGAGTAAGACTCAAAGTTTGACCACGGCAGAAGAAAGAGGAAGGACGAAGGTCGTCCCCTATGGTTTTGTCATAGGCTCTATACTATATGCCATGCTAAGTACCGCACCTGATGTGTGCCTTGCCACATGTCTGGCAAGAGGGTACAAAGGTGATCCAGGAGTGGATTACTAGATAGTGGTCAAAATTATCCTTAGAGGAATAAGGAAATGTTTCTCGGTTATGGAGGTGATAAAGAGTTCGACGTAAAGAGTTACGTCGATGCAAGCTTAACACCTATCCGGATAACTCTAAGTGGAGATACCGGATACGTATAATGGAGCAACAGTTTGGAATAGCTCCAAGTGGAACGTGGTAGCAGCATCTACGATATGACATAAAGTTTTGCGAAGTACATAGGGATCTGAATGTTGCAGACCCGTTGACTACAACCTCTCTCACAAGCATAACTCATTGAGTGTTAATCACATATTGATGTGAACTAGATTACTGACTCTAGTAAACTCTTTGGATGTTGGTCACATAGCGATGTGACCTGTGAGTGTTAATCACATGGCGATGTGAACTAGATTATTGACTCTAGTGCAAGTGGGAGACTGTTGGAAATATGCCCTAGAGGCAATAATAAATTGGTTATTATTATATTTCCTTGTTCACGATAATCGTTTATTATCCATGCTAGAATTGTATTGATAGGAAACTCAGATACATGTGTGGATACATAGACAAACACCATGTCCCTAGTAAGCCTCTAGATGACTAGCTCGTTGATCAATAGATGGTTACGGTTTCCTGACCATGGACATTGGATGTCGTTGATAACGGGATCACATCATTAGGAGAATGATGTGATGGACAAGACCCAATCCTAAGCCAAGCACAGATCGTGTACTTCGTATGCTAAAGCTTTTCTATATGTCAAGTATCTTTTCCTTAGACCATGAGATTGTGCAACTCCCGGATACCGTAGGAATGCTTTGGGTGTACCAAACGTCACAACGTAACTGGGTGGCTATAAAGGTGCACTGCAGGTATCTCCGAAAGTGTCTGTTGGGCTGGCACGAATCGAGACTGGGATTTGTCACTCCGTATGACGGAGAGGTATCTCTGGGCCCACTCGGTAGGACATCATCATAATGTGCACAATATGTGATCAAGGAGTTGATCACGGGATGATGTGTTACGGAACGAGTAAAGAGACTTGCCGGTAACGAGATTGAGCAAGGTATCGGTATACCGACGATCGAATCTCGGGCAAGTGCTATACCGATAGACAAAGGGAATCGTATACGGGATTGATTGAATCCTTGACATCGTGGTTCATCCGATGAGATCATCGTGGAACATGTGGGAGCCAACATGGGTATCCAGATCCCGCTGTTGGTTATTGACCGGAGAGTTGTCTCGGTCATGTCTACATGGTTCCCGAGCCCGTAGGGTCTACACACTTAAGGTTCGATGACGCTAGGGTTATAGGGAAAGTATGTACGCGGTTACCGAATGTTGTTCGGAGTCCCGGATGAGATCCCGAACGTCACGAGGAGTTCCGGAATGGTCCGGAGGTAAAGATTCATATATGGGAAGTCCTGTTTTGGTCACCGGAAAAGTTTCGGGCGATATCGGTAATGTACCGGGACCACCGGGAGGGTCCCGGGGGTCCACCAGGTGGGGCCACCAGCCCCGGAAGGCTGCGTGGGCTAAGTGTGGGAGGGGACCAGCCCCAAGGGGGCTGGTGCGCCCCCCCACCAAGTCCCTAGGCGCATGGAGAGGGGAAGGGGGCAAACCCTAGGTCCAGATGGGCCTTAAGGCCCACCCTAGGGCGCCCCCTCTCTCTCCCCCCCTTGGCCGCACCCTAGATGGGTTCTGGGGGGCGGCCGCCACCCCTAGGGAGGAAACCCTAGATGGGGGCGCAGCCCCTACCTCCCCCCTATATATATGTGAAGTTTAGGGCTGCCCAGAACAAGTTTTGACCTCGGTCGATTGGCGCAGCCCTACCTCTCTCCCTCCTCGTCTCCCGCAGCGCTTGGCGAAGCCCTGCTGGAGTCCCGCGCTCCTCCACCACCACCACGCCGTCGTGCTGCTGTTGGTTGGAGTCTTCCCAACCTCTCCCTCTCTCCTTGCTGGATCAAGGCGTGGGAGACGTCACCGGGCTGCACGTGTGTTGAACGCGGAGGCGCCGTCCGTTCGGCGCTAGGATCATCGGTGATTTGGATCACGACGAGTACGACTCCATCAACCGCGTTCTAGTAACGCTTCCGCTTAGCGATCTACAAGGGTATGTGGATCCAACTCTCCTCTCGTAGATGTGCATCTCCTAGATTGATCTTGGTGAGCGTAGGAAATTTTTTTTTGTTTCCCATGCAACGTTCCCCAACAATTTCTTCGGGTTTATTTACCACCCCTTTTATTTGGGTACTCACCATGTTCCTTTCATGCCTTCTTTCTTCCAGGGTTGGTTACCCGACCGGCAATCACAACAGATGGGGTGGCACTACAAGATACAATGACAATGGGCAGGGTGGAATGTGCAACATCAAGGGAATGATGACATCGGCCACGATGATGTGTCTTGTAACACTTTTGCCACAATTTGCTTGTATTGTCTAAATCCCTTTCAAAAATCATGGAGCTAGCAACGGCAAAAAAAAAAAAAAAACCACAGCAACTATAACAGTATAGAATGTTATGGAACGTTGAGAGGATGAAATCTCGGTGTGAGTGGGAACAAGAACATATAAAGCATCCACTTTGCCCTAGCTCAAGTCTCTTGTAATATCCATGTTCAACATTCAAACTAAATGATCAATAAATCTCGAACAACCAAACCGACCGAAACACTCTTTCTAGTGGTTTAAAATTTCATTGATTTTTCTCGTTTTTTCATCAATTTCGAGGGTGAGCGAACTTTTTATGTTTCACTAAAAAACCTGGTAGTTTTGATTATTCATGCTAGAAAAGGACTTGGATCGTTTGATAGTAATATACCTTTTGGTAGGTCGATGTTGTTGGCGGTGTTGGAAATATGTCCTAGAGGCAATAGTAAAGTGCTTATTATCATATTTTCTTGTTCATGATAAATGTTTATTATGCATGCTATAATTGTGTTGACCGAAGACTTAAATACATGTGTGGATACATAAACATGCACCTTGTCCCTAGTGAGCCTCTATAGACTATCTCGTTGATTAAAGATGGTTAAGGTTCCTAATCATAGATATGAGTTGTCATTTAATAATGAATGATGTGATGGACGGACCCAACAATAACCTTAGCATCAGATCGTGTCACTTAGTTTAATTCCTACAACTTTCTTCATCTCAAGTATCTGTTCTTCAGACCATGAGATCGTGCTACTCCCTAATACCGGAAGAATACTTTCAGAGTTATCAAGTGTCACTTCGTAACTGGGTGATCATAAAGGTGCTCTACAGGTATCTCCGAAAGTATTTGTTGGGTTGCATGGATCAAGACTGAGATTTGTCGCTTCATGTGATGGAGAGATATCTCTGGGCCCTCTCTGTAATACAACACTTTGAATAGCTTGCAAGCATGCGACTAATGAGTTTATCACAGGGTCTTGTATTACGGAACGAGTAAAGAGACTTTCCGGTAATGATATTGAACTAGGTATGGTGATACCGACGATCAAATCTCGGGCAAGTAACATAGCCGGACAAAGAAAATTGTATACGAGATTAATTGAATCCTTGACATCATGGTTCAAACTGGTAAAGCTATTTGTTGAATATGTGGGAGTCAATATGGGCATCCAGGTCCCGCTATTGATTATTGATCGAAGAGGTGTCTCGATCATGTCTACTAGTTCTCGAACCTGCAGAGTCACACACTTAATGTTCGGTAACACTAGGGTAGTATTGAGTTATTCATAATGGTGAGACCAAATATTGTTCGGAGTCTTGAATGAGATCTGTGACATCACGAGGAGCTCACAAATGGTCCGGAAGTACAAATTTTTATATGAAAAGTGTTTTTCAGGGTTCCGAAAAAGTTCAGGAATTTTCGGTAGAGTATCAGGAAGGTTCAAGAAGGTTACAGGGGTTCCACCGTGGGGCCCAACGACCCGGGAAGGGACCACATGGTCCAAGGGGTGGGGCAACAGCCCACATGGCCTTGGTGCACCTGCCCTAAGGCCCATGTCGATTAAATCTAGAGATAAGGTCTTAAAAAAAGCTCTAAATTTAAAGGGTTAAATTTAAAGGGATTACTCCCTTGTGGCCGGCTCTAGGATGGGTTTAGCCGCCCCTGCCGCTAGCCTATATAAAGAGAGGGGAGGCGCAGGGGGTAGCCATCCATTAACCTGGCGGCTGCCCTTCCCTCCACTTCCTCCTCGCGCGGTGCTTGGTGAAGCCCTACGGTAGTTCCACTGCCACCACCACCACGCCGTCGTGCTGGCCTAGATCCCATCTATCTCTCTAGCCTCACTTGCTGGATCAAGAAGGAGGAGACGTCATCGATCCATATTGTGCACATCTCAGAGGTGTCGCTCGTGTGGTGCTTGGATCAGATTGGATCGCGAAGGAGTAATACTACGCCAAGAACGATCACTAGATCGTTAACACTTTCGGTCTAGAAGTGTATGTAGACACCACTCCCGGCTCGTTGCTACCATCTCCATAGATTAGATCTTGGGTGTTTCGTAGGATTTTTTTAATTTTCCATGCAATGTTCTCATCACGCGAATCCTATTCCCCGCATAGGTCGGGGAGTAGCGATAAACACATACCCCTACACACCTTGTCATATGTATGGGTTGGCCCATTCGGTATTCCCTCACTGGTTTTAGGAAGGTTTCTAGAATCTTCCTTGAACCTTTTTTCTTTCTATTTCTTTGTTTTTTTCTTTTGGGTTTCTTTAATTCTCCATCTGCACGAACTTTTTTCAAACTCAAGAAGTTTTTTCAAATCAGCAAAACAAATTCAAATTTTGTACTTTTTATGAATGTTCAGACATTTTTTCAACTTGTGAACATTTTGTTAAATACGTGAACATAGACACTTATTTTGGAACGGAGGGAGTACATGGACAATTTTGGAAATTTGAGAAAATTTATTAAATTTTGTGATCATTTTTTAATTTGCAACCATTTTTGGCAATCCCAAGAAAATTTTCAGTTTGTGAACTTTTTGTATTTTCGTTAGTTTTTTTGAATCAGCAAACAATTTTTCTAAATTGACAAACATTTTTTGAATTTTGGGAACAGTATTAGAAATTTGTGAACATTTTTCAAAATTCATCAACATTTTTGAATTCATGAACTCCTAAATAATTTTCAAATTCGTGATTTTTGCTGAAATTAAGAAATTTTTACAAATCCCGAAGAGTAAAATGCATCATAGGTCCTAAAACTATTGGAGGCGTGTCAGTTTAGTCCTATAACTTTGAAACTGCAGTTTTTGGTCCTAAATCTATTGCATGTGTGTCAGTTTAGTCCTATAACTTCAAAACTGCAGTTTTGGTTCCCAAAACTATTGGAGGTATGCCAGTTTAGTTCTAGAACTTCGAAACTACAATTTCGGATCCCAAAACTAACTAAGTTTGTTAAGCTTGCATGGCCAGCATCTATGGTGCATTTTTTTTCAAATTATTCATTTATATGTGTTCACTTCCCAAAACTGGTCCATACACTTTCATGGTGTTGTGTCTGTTGCAACCTGCACACACACACACACACACCACCAGCTATAGGGAAATCTTGCTGAGAGGTTTGGCCCGGCCAACGAGGAGACCCTGATCCAGTCTACATGGAGGACGACATCCCTCTCCCTCGACGTAGCCGCCGGGAGATCCCGAGCCAATTGGGATGGAAGACAACATCCCACCACCCCCCTCTCTCTGTCTCGCATGGCATCATCGTTGGCCTACACTCTTCGCATAGAGCTCGTCGTGCAAGTTGTTGTTTAGGAACGAACATGACCACAAGTGGAAATTGTTGCTGTTGTCGAACGATGCAGAGGAGTGTGCGGAAACTGTGAAGCTGACGCAAAGGTGGGTGAGAGCGACGCAGCCCCAGCAACAGCCATAGGTGGATAGCAATTGGACGTTGTGCGACATGTCATTCTGCTACTGCGGGTTGAGGCTAAGATGACCGGTCAACTTTCCTAGCTGGAGCTCAAGCCATCATGCCATTGATGGCTGCAGTTTCGGAGTTATAGGACTAAACTAACACACCTGTAATTGTTTTAGGACCTAAAACTGCAGTTTTGAAGTTATAGGACTGAACTGACACACTTCCAATAGTTTTAGGACCAAAAAGTGCAGTTTCAAAGTTATAGGACTAAACTGACACACCTCAAAAAGTTTTAGGACTTATGGTGCATTTTGCTCAATCCCGAAATTGTTTTTGTATTCGTGATACAGGAACATTTCTTGAAAAAAAATCAAAGAAGAAAAACGAAAAAATACAGTAGGGCCAGCAGGGCCGTCCCATAGATATACGGGGCCCAGGGCAAAACAAGAACAAAGGGGCCCTTTTTTAAACACTAAAGCTCAAATTAAGAATCAAATGCATATCATAGATTGATTATCTTTGGACTCTTAAGACTACAACTATTTATAAATCAAGAGAAGTGTGTCAAGATAGTAATGAAACAATACAGCTCCACAAAAGATTGATTTCTTAATTGACAATGGAGACATTTTTTTTGCACAATAAATGACCTTGCCGAAACTGCTTGCTTCTTAAAACATTTGTGTTACCATGAGATAAAAAAATTAGTGCATGAACTTACATTTGTTTCTGGATCCTCCCCAATCTGCATGTTCTTCACATAAAAATGCTTCACTGAAATAATAACTCACCTCTTCAAAACTATCCTACATAAGGCATGGCAAAGCAAACTGACTATTTCATGTTTATACTATGATGATGAAACAATGCAGGCTCCCTCAAAGAATTACTAGTTTTGAACAACTTAGCAATTGATCCCTTTTGGGATTCCACTACCACACAAATAATTTTTTGAAGACATGTCACTAAATTAAATAAGCTGTATAAAAATGGTTTACACAAGGACCAACAGCACCTGGATGTAGATGGTTTGATCCGTATGCAGCCGTAATCAGCAAGAAGAAAAATACAATGCCATGATCTGAATAAAATTTCTCCCTTCTCTGGTCTCCTGCCTGAGCACTCTCCCACGTTTGGATCCAATGAAGAGCATAAGAAGACCCATGTAGATTCGGTGGATGTGCTAAGTGGAATCCTGCGCAGATCTATTTGTCAATGAATCTCTGAATTAAGGAACATAATTACTGGAAAGAGAACATCTACCCTCTCGGTCTCTCTCCAAAGTCTGGCCATCTAGGGAACGAGCAGAGCGTTGAGAAGGAAGGAGAGATGATTGGGGAATTCACGCAATTAATGGCCGGCCATGACACTGGGGGCGGCCGGCGGCGCTGAGCCTGCGATTGGGGAAGCAAAGAATCGTGGGTCAAGTGCATATAGACTCCGATCGATTCCTTGGGCCTTAATTTTTTCCATGTATTTTATGGGCTTCCTGCAAGAATACTACCTGGCCCGGGGCCCCTGCCTCCCCGGGGCCCAGGGCGTGCGCCCCGTTTGCCCGGCCTATGGGCCGGGCCTGAGGGCCAGCCCGCACTTGGGCTGGCCCAAAATGGCGTGTGCGGGAACCTGAGGGTTCACTTTAGCTCACTTTCTTTGTCTCAAAAAAAAAACTTTAGCTCACTTTGTAGTGCACGATGGTTCTATACGCACGTAAGCTGGTGATATGCGCTTCATCGTATGATCAGTGTTCTGGACCTTTGGGGCAACATGCTCGGCGATGACGTCGATCGTGCTCAGTCCACTGACAAAAGAATCATTCGACAGAAAAAACAGTGCATGCATGTCTGCAAGCACTTCATGGATATCTTGCATATTTGCCTTTTCTGAAACCTCTCATGCCGAATTAACTACTTGAACAAAGATCTAGCAAAGATAAAATGAACCGCCCAGCACAAATTGTCCATGCATGTCTTCGGTTTTGCGTATGATGAGTTGAGCACGAGAACCCAACAATATCGTGTCCTCGCATGGATCCTCCAAAACGTATGAACTACACGAGGTGGTCTCACAACAAGAAACACTAGCTTATAAATAAAGGGGAAACAATTAATATTTCAACAGAGGGGTACACAAAAGAGAGTGAATGGGGCAATGCAATTCTTCGTATTTATATTTGACAGTCGTAACACACACACACGCGCGCGCACACACACACGCACACATGCACACGCACACGCACACACACATGCGCGCGCACGCAAACACACACACACACACACACACAAAGTTAAGACAAATTCAATGCTTGTAGACAAGCAAATGAGTTTATGTTTGCAGTTCCCTCCTTTCTTAGTTGAAAGTTCAACACCAGAGATCAACTGCTTGTACTTAACCTCTCTGGATATTGTATGTATTAATTTGACCTATTTAAAATAATCAAGGTATATATAAGGGACGGGTCCAACTAAAAAGACCACGACCAAAAAGGAGAGACCACGAAACACGACAAAATAAATGGAATTTTGCCATCATTGTTTGCTCGTTTGATGTTGCTGCTTTGAGTTGCAGAATTTGATGTGGTTTATCTTGCATAAATAGAAGGTCATGACATAAGTGCCAGCCTCTCGGTGTAGTAACCAAGCTATATTATAGTTTTGCGTTGAAATTTCATCAAACCAAAGCTAGATCTTGTCATTTTCATTTTACAAAAAGAAAATGAGTCATTTTCTGGAAAATAAGTTGTTAACTGGATCGTCATGAATGTTGTGTACTCATGGACACCTGGACAAAAAATCTTGCTTATTTGGTCACACACCATTTGATTAGAGTACAATAGTAATCCCATGCCGTAAAAAATAGACTATAGTTTATAGTGTGGGCTATTTCTATGTATACTAGCTTTTCACCAAAATGTCAACGGTTCATGACTTTGGCCTTTTCTCAGCCGCGCCGAACAACCATGTTTGTCTTTGATTCCTTGTGAAGACTTTGAAAAACATACTGAATCAAAACTCCAGCGAAACTGTTGATTTACGGGTGCTCGTGTCAATTTTGACAATTTAAATGTGGTGGAAGTGGAAGGAAAAACTTTGTTTTTGCCACTCTAGTTTTTGCCCACTTTGCTTATGCCACTCTAGAATTTGACATTTCACTTTTGCCACTCTTAGAGCATCTCCAGCCGTGCCCCCAATAGACCCCCCAGTTCACTTTTTCGGCGCCGGCGCCTAAAAAACGGCCCAGTCGCGCCCCCAGGACGCCGAAAATCGCCGGTTCGGACCTTTTTTCCGCCCGGCGGTCACAGGCCGAACCCGGCGCGCTGGGGAGCAGTTGGGGGCTCCGGCGCTAGGGAAAAGCACCCTGGCCCACACCGACAGCGGAAAAGTCAAAGTTTTCTCCCCCCCGACTCGCCTCGCAACCCCCCGCGCCCGCGCCCTCGGCCACCACTAGCTATATGCCGGCGACGGCCGCCGCCCTACTCCGCTAGATAGCCATTCCACACCGGAAAATAGCAGCGCTCCGCCGCGGCAACCCCTCCCACAGCAGCTGGGCGTTTCCGGCCGCGGAGGCGCGGTTTAGCGGCGGGTACGCGCCCACCGAGCGCAAAGTGTTCAGCGTTTTGCCTGTCTCGGCGATGGACTCGGATGACGAGGAAGAGCTCGCCGCGCTGCTGGAGGAGGAAACCGCGGCCGATGTCCAGGAAGAAGAGCATCTCATGGTGCTCGCCGCCCTCGCCCAACTGCTGGCGAGCAATGAAAAGCCGCGGCGAGGTGGCTCGGCGCCAGGGCGGTTGAAAGCAAAAAACCGGCTTCGTCTTGAAGGCTACTGCATGCTCTACTCCGACTACTTCGCCGATGCTCCACTTCACGGCGAGAAAACATTTCGGCGCCGTTATCGGATGAGCCGAAAGCTCTTCCTCAGGATTGTGAATTCAATCCGGGAGTTCGACAACTACTTCAAGTGCAATATGGATTGCACTGGCGCTCTTGGATTCACCTCCATCCAGAAGTGCACGACAGCGATGAGGATGCTTGCATATGGAGCTCCCGGTGATTCACTCGACGACTATGGGCGCATGGCCGAGTCCACCAGCATAGAGTGTTTCTACAAGTTCTGTCGGGCAATGGTGGCAGTGTTTGGGCCACAATACTTGAGAACATCCAATGCGGAAGACACTGCTCGGATCCTAGCCCAGAATGCAGCAAGAGGATTTCCTGGGATGCTTGGAAGCATCGACTGCATGCATTGGAAATGGAAGAATTGCCCATTTGGTTGACAGGGGATGTACAAAGGCGCCAAAGGCGGTTGCAATGTGGTGCTTGAGGCGGTAGCCACACAGGACCTCTGGATTTGGCACTCCTTCTTTGGTATGCCAGGAACACACAATGACATCAACGTGCTGTAGTGCTCTCCTGTTTTTGCCAAGCTCGTTGAGGGCCATTCTCCTCCGGTGAACTTCGAGATCAATGGGCACCAATACAACAAGGGGTACTACCTAGCAGATGGCATCTATCCGAGATGGTCGACATTTGTGAAGACGATCTCAAACCCTGTGGCAGGAGGCAAGAATGCCTGGTTTGCGAAAGTTCAGGAGGCTTGCAGGAAGGATGTCGAGCGGGCATTTGGTGTGCTCCAATCTCGATTCGCTGTTGTTCGGTACCTCGCTCAGACCAGGTCCAAAGATCAAATGTGGGAGATTATGACTTGCTGTGTCATCTTGCACAACATGATCATCGAGAGCGAGCAAGAAGACCCAGTGTTTGACAATGAACCATACTACAGGCAGGGTCCTCTAGCCGAAGTTGATCACCATCTATCGGCAACTTGGACTGCCTATCTCAGTATGCGTCAGGAGATCTGAGACCCACAGCTGCATCATCAACTGCAGAAAGATCTGATTGAGCACCTATGGAGGCTCAAGGGGGACGCCGTGTGATGAAATACGAGTTTTTATTTGTTGAACTATATAATTTTTATTGAACTATTTGTTGTTGTACTATTTTGTTGAAGTATTTGATTTTTCCTGATGAAATATGTGATAAGAAATAATTTTGTTGATAAGAAATAATTTTTCTCTGATGAAATATGTGATAAGAAATATGTGATAAGAATACGGGCCTATTCTCGCCCATATAAGCCCTTTAATCGCCGAAATTGGGCCGCATAGTGAAGGAAATATGCCCTAGAGGCAATAATAAAGTTATTATTTATTTCCTTATATCATGATAAATGTTTATTATTCATGCTAGAATTGTATTAACCGGAAACTTAATACATGTGTGAATACATAGACAAAACAGAGTGTCCCTAGTATGCCTCTACTAGACTAGCTCATTGATCAAAGATGGTTATGTTTCCTAGCCATATACATGAGTTGTCATTTGATCAACGGGGTCACATCATTAGGAGAATGATCTGATGGACAAGACCCATCCGTTAGCTTAGCACTATGATCGTTTAAGTTTTACTGCTATTGCTTTCTTCACGACTTATACATGTACCTATGACTATGAGATTATGCAACTCCCGAATACCGGAGGAACACTTTGTGTGCTACCAAACGTCACAACGTAACTGGGTGATTATAAAGGTACTCTACAGGTGTCTCCGAAGGTACTTGTTGGGTTGGCGTATTTCGAGATTAGGTATCTCTGGGCCCACTCGGTAATGCACATCACTATAAGCCTTGCAAGCATTGCAGCTAATGAGTTGGTTGCGGGATGATGTATTACGGAACGAGTAAAGAGACTTGTTGGTAACGAGATTGAACTAGGTATTGAGATACCGACGATCGAATCTCGGGCATGTAACATACCGATGACAAAGGGAACAATGTATGTTGTTATGCGGTTTGACCGATAAAGATCTTCGTAGAATATGTGGGAGCCAATATGAGCATCCAGGTTCCGCTATTGGTTATTGACCGGAGACGTGTCTCTGTCATGTCTACATAGTTCTCGAACCCGTAGGGTCCGCACGCTTAAGGTTTCGATGATAGTTTTATTATGAGTTTATGAGTTTTGATGTACCGAAGGAGTTCGGAGTCCCGGATGAGATCGGGGACATTACGAGGAGTCTCAAAATGGTCGAGACGTAAAAATCGATATATTGGACGACTATATTCGGACATCGGAAAGGTTCCGAGTGATTCGGGTATTTTCGGAGTACCGGGGAGTTACGGGAATAGAGAAGAGAGGCCAAAAGGAAGGAGGCGTGCACCCCCCTTCTGGTCCGAATTGGACAAGGGGTGCAGCCCCCTTTTCCTTCTCCCTCTCCCCCTCTTTCCTTCTCTCCTACTCCGAAAAGGAAAGGGGAATCCTACTAGGACTTGGGAGTCCTAGTAGGACTCCCCACACTTGGTGCGCCCCCTCTAGGGCCGGCCTCTCCCTCCCTCCTTTATATACGGGGGCAGGGGGCACCTCTAGACACAACAATTGATCTCTTAATCTCTTAGCCGTGTGCGGTGCCCCCCTCCACCATAGTTCTCCTCGATAAATATTGTAGCGGTGCTTAGGCGAAGCCCTGCGACGGTAGTACATCAAGATCGTCACCACGCCGTCGTGCTGACGGAACTCTCCCTCGACACTCGGCTGGATCGGAGTTCGAGGGACGTCATCGAGCTGAACGTGTGCTAGAACTCGGAGGTGCCGTAGTTTCGGTGCTTGATCGGTCGGGCCGTGAAGACGTACGACTACATCAACCGCGTTGTTCTAACGCTTCCGCTTTCGGTCTACGAGGGTACGTACACTCACTCTCCCCTCTCGTTGCTATGCATATGGTAGATAGATCTTGCGTGATCGTAGGAAAATTTTAAAATACTACGTTCCCCAACAGTGGCATCATGAGCCAGGTCTATGCGTAGATGATATGCACGAGTAGAACACAAGTGAGTTGTGGACGATACTAGTCATACTGCTTACTAGCATGTCAAACTTTGATTCGGCGGTATTGTTGGATGAAGCGGCCCGGACCGACAATACGCGTACGCTTACGCGAGACTGGTTCTACCGACGTGCTTCGCACACAGGTGGCTGGCGGGTGTCAGTTTCTCCAACTTTAGTTGAATCAAGTGTGGCTACGCCCGGTCCTTGTGAAGGTTAAAACAGCACATACTTGACGAAATATCGTTGTGGTTTTGTATGCGTAGGTAAGAACGGTTCTTGCTAAGCCCGTAGCAGCCACGTAAAACTTGCAACAACAAAGTAGAGGACGTCTAACTTGTTTTTGCAGGGCATGTTGTGATGTGATATGGTCAAGACATGATGAGTTATACGGTTTTGTATGAAATGATCATGTTTTGTAAAGTTATCGGCAACTGGCAGGAGCCATATGGTTGTCGCTTTATTGTATGAAATGCAATCGCCATGTAATTGCTTTACTTTATCACTAAGCGGTGGCGATAGTCGTAGAAGCAATAGTTGGCGAGACGACAACGATGCTACGATGGAGATCAAGGTGTCGCGCCGGAGACGAAGGTGATCATGACGGTGCTTTGGAGATGGAGATCAAAAGCACAAGATGATGATGGCCATATCATGTCACATATTTTGATTGCATGTGATGTTTATCTTATTATGCTTCTTATTTTGCTTAGTTCGACGGTAGCATTATAAGATGATCCCTTACTAAATTTCAAGGTATAAGTGTTCTCCCTGAGTATGCACCGTTGCGAAAGTTCGTCGTGCCGAGACACCACGTGATGATCGGGTGTGATAAGCTCTACGTTCAAATACAACGGGTGTAAGCCAGTTTTGCACACGCAGAATACTCGGGTTAAACTTGACGAGCCTAGCATATGCAGATATGGCCTCGGAACACTGGAGACCGAAAGGTCGAGCGTGAATCATATAGTAGATATGATCAACATAAGATGTTCATCATTGAAACTACTCCATCTCACGTGATGATCGGACATGGTTTAGTTGATTTGGATCACGTGATCATTTAGATGACTAGAGGGATGTCTATCTAAGTGGGAGTTCTTAAGTAATATGATTAAATTGAACTTTCATTTATCATGAACTTAGTCCTCGTAGTATTAGCATATCTATGTTGTAGATCAATAGCTCGCGATGTTGCTCCCCGTTTATTTTTTATATGTTCCTAGAGAAAGCTAAGTTGAAAGATGTTAGTAGCAATGATGCGGAATTGTTCCGTGATCTGAGGATTATCCTCATTGCTGCACAGAGAATTATGTCCTTGATGCACCGCTAGGTGACATACCTATTGCAGGAGCAGATGTAGACGTTATGAACATTTTGACAAAAGCTCGGTATGATGACTACTTGATAGTTTAAGTGCACCATGCTTTATGGCTTAGAACCGGGACTTCAAAAATGTTTTGAACGCCACAGAGCATATAAGATGTTCCAAGAGTTGAAATTAGTATTTCATACTCATGCCCGTGTCGAGAGGTATAAGACTTCTGACAGTACTTTGCCTACAAGATGGAGGAGAATAGCTCAACCAGTGAGCATGTGCTCTGATTGTCTGGGTACTACAATTACTTGAATCAAGTGGGAGTTAATCTTCCAGATAAGATAGTAATTGACAAAGTTCTCTAGTCACTATCACCAAGTTAGTAGAACTTCGTGATGAACTATAATATGCAAGGGATGACGAAAGGAATTCCCGAGCTCTTCGCAATGCTGAAGTCGGCGAAGGTAGAAATCATGAAAAAGCATCAAGTGTTGATGGTTAACAAGACCACTTGTTTCAAGTAAAGGGCAAAGGGATAGAAGGGGAACTTCAAGAAGAATGACAAGCAAGTTGTCACTCCCGTGAAGAAACCCAAAGCTAAAACTCAAGCCTGAAAATAAGTGCTTCTACTGCAAAGGAAATGGTCACTGGAAGTGGAACTGCCCTAGATACTTGGCGGATAAGAAGGATGGCAAAGTGAACAAAGGTATATTTTGATATACAGATTATTGATGTGTACTTTACTAGTGTTCATAGCAACCCCTGGGTATTTGATACCGGTTCAGTTGCTAAAATTAGTAACTCGAAACGAGAATTTCAGAATGAACAAAGACTAGTTAAAGGTGAAGTGACGATGTGTGTTGGAAGTGGTTCCAAGATTGATATGATCATCATCGCACACTCCCTATACTTTCGGGATTAGTGTAAAACCTAAATAAATGTTATTTGGCATTTGCGTTGAGCATGAATATGATTTGATCATATTTGTTGCAATACGGTTATTTATTTAAAGTCATAGAATAATTGTTATTCTGTTTAC
>LR738715.1:811383745-811402826 GCA_902687465.1 Secale cereale | reverse complement strand
GCACTGCTGTTTAGGTCATAATGGTGTAAAGCGCATGAAGAAACTCCATAGTGATGGACTTTTGGAATCACTTGATTATGAATCACTTGGTGCTTGCGAACCATGCCTCATGGGCAAGATGACTAAAACTCCGTTCTCCGGAACAATGGAGCGAGCAACAGATTTGTTGGAGATCATACATACAGATGTATGTGGACCAATGAGTGTTGAAGCTCGCGGCGGGTATCGTTATTTTCTGACCTTCACTGATGATTTGAGCAGATATGGGTATATCTACTTAATGAAGCACAAGTCTAAAACATTTGAAAAGTTCAAAGAATTTCAGAGTGAAGTGGAGAATCATCGTAACAAGAAAATAAGAGTTTCTACGATATGATCGTAGAGGTAAAATATTTGAGTTAGCGAGTTTGGCCTTCAGTAAAAACAATGTGAAATAGTTTCACTACTCATGCCACCTAGAACACCATAGTGTAATGGTGTGTCCGAACGTCATAACCTTACTTTACTAGATATGGTGCGATCGATGATGTCTCTTACCGATCTACCACTATCGCTTTTGGGGTTATGCATTGGAGACAGATACATTCACATTAAATAGGGCACCATCTAAATCCGTGGAGATGACACCGTATGAACTGTGGTTTGACGAGAAACCTAAGCTGTCATTTCTTTAAGTTTGGGACTGCGATGCTTATGTGAAAAAGTTTCAACATGATAAGCTCGAACCCAAATCGGAGAAGTAAATCTTCATAGGATACCCAAAAGAAACTGTTGGGTACACCTTTTATCACAGATCCGAAGGCAAGGTCTTTGTTGCTAAGAGTGGATCCTTTCTAGAGAAGGAGTTTCTCTCGAAAGAAGTGAGTGGGAGGAAAGTGGAAGTTGATGAGGTAATTGTACCTTCTCCCAAATTGGATAGTAGTACATCACAGAAACTGGTTCCAGTGATTCCTACACCAATTAGCGAGGAAGCTAATGATGATGATCATGAAACTTCGGATCAAGTTACTGCTGAACTTCGTAGATCAACTGTAATGCCCCGGATGTAATACTTTCCCTTTTGGGTATATAATATATCTCCGGCTTCATCTATTTCCATTCCGGGTTCTTTGTCCTTCGGGTTTTCGTCGTTTTGTTGTGTGAGTGTGTGGCATTCATTCATATAATGTAGACATGTGCATCGCATTGCATTTGTGTTGTCGGTTGCATCCGGTTCCACGCGTTTCTTCCCGTTGTCCGTTTCGCGTTCCGGAGCTCCCTCACGTGTCCGTGACGTTCCGTAGGCCTACTTTGTTGTTTGGGCGTGTAACGTTACCGGTGTGCCGCGAGGTTGTTGTGTGTGTTGTTGTTTTGTTGTGTGCAACCCGCCTCTCAAATCTCGTCTCGTTTGGACTCCGTGTGCTATCCCATCAGTTATTCGTGTGGGTCCAAAGTGCCTTCACTTCGTGTCCCAGAAACATCCCTACTGCAGTCTCTACCTTCTCCTAGGCCCATCTAGACTACCCCGCGATCGGATCCGTCGGATCGCGATCGGAGGGCTCCTAACACCCCCACAAACCTAACCCTAGCAGATCTGAGATATATAGACCCCTAGGTCTAATTTTGGGCATCCCTTTCTTCTTCCTCTCTTCCCCCTCATTTTTTTCTCAGATCCACCAGCTACTTGGCTCTTCCCTCGAGCTCCCCACCGAACCAGCCGACCACCACCACGTTTTTCGCTGGGTCGGGAAGTCCCTCGATCGGGGGATCAGATCCCGATCGGGTCCTTCGCTCGGTCAACACCGCACGCAGCCAGGCCGCTCGATCGCGTCGATCCTCTCCAGCCGCGCCAGCCGATCGGGCCTCGAGGAGGTCCACTTCGCCACCCCCCCTCTCTGCGACCGTCGCCTGGGCACTCCCTCCGATACAGCTTCGCCCCAAGGCCCGGGGACCACTTCGTCGCTGGCTCCCGTCGCCAGGGCCCGAAGGCCACCGCCCCGCATCGCTCTAGGCCGGCCCACTCCCTCCGCCGCCGCGTGAGGCCTTCCCTGCCTCAGTGGGCCGCCTCGCCGGGCCCGCACCAGCGCTCCCGCAGCGCCGATACAGTCGTCCACCGCTCACCTCCCTCCAGGCCTACTTCACCGCCGGGCCAGGCGCCTCCCAGGCAGGGCCGCCGCCCCTCTCCGCGCGTGCGGGCCAGTGCTCCCCTTCGTGGGCCGCGCCGCCGCCGAAGCCACTCAGCCACCGCGCCGGCCCGTCCCCGTCCGCCTGGGCCGAGCCGCCGCCCAGATCTGCTTCAGCCCCCGAGCCATCTCCACCTGTTCAGATCTAGGTTGACCTCAATTTTTCTCTAAGTCCCAGTTTTATTTAATGTCTGATGCATATTTCAAACTGCTGTAACTTTTAGTGTGGTGATCCGTTTCGCGCATATATCATGTCCAGACGTTCGTGGTGAATAGCACTACGTTTTATCTCTTGTTGTCATGCATGTTAGAGATCATCTAGGTGCTTGTTTTGCTGTTGCAAGAGTGCATCGTGAGATAAACTGCTGCTATGTGTTGTTTTTATGCCATCTTTGCCTTGTGATATCTTTTAGCTCGTTTGTCCGAATGATGCAAATAACATGTCCACGTGTTCGTCTTGCCGTGCTCTACATGTTGTATGTGCTAGGTAGCATGTTAGATTTATTCTTGCCATGTTTATCATCGTTGCAAAGTGCCATGTGGCTGTGATGTTGTTTCACTTGTTATGAAATGCCATCTTGTTGAGCTCGTTGCTATCGTTGTGTTTACCTCAATGATGCATGCTTGTGTGTTTCGGTACCACCTTCATGTGTACTTTGATGAGGTGCTTACCTCTTGCCATGTTTAGTTTCGATGTGACTTAAACATGCTCTTTTAGATGACATGATGAAATTGCTGTTTTAGGACTTAGTGGATTTTCACTAAGTCTGAAATCTGTAACGTTCCGATGCCATGTTCGTGTGATGTTCTAGGACAAACCATGATAGTTTTGGAGTGGATCTTGATTGTTCCTTGTAGTATATATTGTTGTCTTTCCATCCATGTTCTCACATGTCTATTTAAGTGGCTGTAGCATGTTTATCTTTTGCTCCAAAGTTTCAATAAAATTCTGCTGCCAGAATTTTATTGTCAAGTTCAATATGTCCAAGTTCATTGCTAATGAACCGTGACTCCGTTGGGGGTGCACCTTTGGACTTAGTTGCTGTAGTATATGTCTAGTTTGTATTCATGTCCTTTGCCATGATATTTGAATGCTGTAGCTCAATTATTTTGAGCTCCGAAGTTGCTATGATGCTGTAATTTTCAGTTTTTGCTCAATTCTTGTTTCGGGCATAACTTTTAGCCCGTAACTCCGTTTTCGGCGAATCTTACATGAAACTTGATTGATTTTATGTGTAGTTTAATAATATCAGATTGTTATCATGTTTTGAGGTGTTTTGCTTTGGTGATATTTTACGTGCTCCGTGTGCATCCTTAGTGCATCCATCATGCATCCATCATTCTCGAGTGCGCATTGCATCTTGTTGATTTGTGCTTGGTGTGATTGTTTTGTTTAGAGCCGGAAGCTGAGTCTGAGTTCGAGTACGAGCACGAGGTTTCCAACGAGGTTGAGCACGAGGACCCTTCTTACGATCCGAACGACTTCACTTCAGGCAAGATGACCGAACCCCGATAACATTACTATCTTTGCCTATTGCTAGTAGTTCCGATCTATAGTTTTGCCTCGATGCCCATGATCTTCTTGTCAGCCTCCTACTTGTAACCAATTGCCATGTTTAACCAACCTACCTATGCAAACCGTTGCTTGGCTAAGTACGCTTCGCTCAGCCCTTCTTATAGCATTGCTAGTTGCAGGTGAAGATCGAAGATGCTTGCTTCATGTTGAAGTTTGGTTGGGTTATATCACACCACATAAATGCTTAAAAATGAAATCATCTATATATTGGCAAGGGTGGAAGGCTAAGCCTTTTGCTTGGTGATTTGTTCCACTCATGCCGTTAGGAACCGTATAAACCGGTGTTATGTTCCTTGATTATGCGTTCCTAACACGGTTGGGGTGTATGGGACCCCGTCGATAAACCGCTAAGTGCTAAGTCTTTTCCAGCAAGTCCCAACATTGGTACTATTTGCCTAATAACAAACTAAACTTGCATAGGGAGTTATAAACCCTTTTCTTAATCAACAACCCCGGGCCAGTGCTCCACATGAGTGTTGGTCCGAAACGGGCAACCTACGGGGCCACCTCGAGGAAACTCAAGGTCTGGTAAAAACCCGTAGCTTGTCCCATCCGGTCGTGGCCTGAGACGAGATACGCGCGGCTACTATCAGGGTGTCGGCACGCCGGGAGGAATTGCTGGATTAGCCTTACCTTAGTTCGGTATATCTTGAGCACGGGATTCCGAGGATACTCGGGTCTTCCCACTTTGGAGTTGCGACTCCGCGGATCGTGGGCTTGTAATGGGTCAAGTTGGAACACCCCTGCAGGGTTTGAACTTTCGAAAGCCATGCCCGCGGTTATGTGGCAGATGGGAGCTTGTTAATATCCGGTTGTAGATAACTTGACACAATGTTTCTAATACACTACCAGCGTGTGTTCCGTGACCGTCAATTTCCGGATAGGGATTCGGGAGTTGAACACGGAGGGGTTATGCTTGTTGAGCTTGTAGCTAGGATCACTTCGTGATCACTTCCCGTCCGAGGCTTTCTCTTCTCGCTCTCATTCACGTAAGCTAGATGCTAGTTGCTGCTGCAGACACTTATTTCTTTTCTTCAGCCTTTATCCTCTCTCGAAGGCTTAAATAGTCTTGTTACCCGGAAACGGGATTGCTGAGTCCTCTGTGGCTCACAGTTACTTCACACACCAGATGCAGGTCCAGCTGTGAGCTATCCAGGTGATGGCACCGAGCTAGACTGGGAGTACGACGAGGAGCGTAGTCGGTACTATGTGCGATATCCGGATGATCAGTAGTGGAGACTCCTACTAGGATGCGATCCGCCTGTGGTTTATTTATCTAAGTTTGGTATCTTGACATTTGGATTTTGCCCTTAGAGGGTTGTGATATTCTTAATGTATGATGTTTGAGACTTGTTATGTAATTGTGTGACGTGGCGAGTGTAAGCCAACTATTTATGTTTACAATCCCCTCTTTTACATGAGATGTGCAAAGATTACCGAACTTGAGATCATTCTAGGATGGATTTATGCCTTTAAGTCGTGCCTCGACACGTAGGAGGTATAACTCCATCCTGGGCATTACAAGTTGGTAATCTGAGCCTTCTCCGACCTAGGAGCCCCCACTATTTGATCGAATCGTTGACGGTCGAGTCTAGGCACACACTGAAAACTTTTTGAGTCCTATATTATATCGGAGAGTAGGATTTCTTTGCTTCTCATCCCCTTTCTCTCTGGTGAGGACTCCTGACGACTACTCTTGTCTCTCCTATCTTCAAAAATTGCACCAAATTTTTTTAGGAATCCCGCGAGTATTCTAGGATTGTTTCGATGTTCTTGTGACAAGGATATTGTTCTCGATGCCTCCTGTTCCCGGGGAGTTGAGCTTCGGGGTATTGTTGTCACAAGCATATCCCGGCAGTACTAAATACTTAAGACGGCCGACATCGAAAATCTCTCCTATACGGCCAGTGGCAAGATAACCCCGACATCACCCAGTACTGGGGAGGTAGTTCGGGAGTATTGCCATAGCTTGTTATAGTGGATGCTTTTCGAAGGTCCGAGGTACACAGTTTCCGAGAAAGACTGGTTATGTGTTGAAGGATGGATACACCTGGATGTAGGTTTAGAGTTGATTGCGCGGTGCTTCCCGTGTATCCCCAACACCTGATTGCATAACTGGAATCTTTCGGAAATCTATAGGTGGGTTTTATCCAGTAGATCGTAGGCATTCTTCCAACGAATGCAGGTTTGTGAGTTCGAGGTTCTACATTGAGTGAAGGGGTTATATGACCGATGTTCCGATCAGGAGTTGCATCTTAAAGGGTCCTTGGCTATGCTGATCCGGGGATTGCAAAACCTTTTCGTAACGCGTTCATATGCTTTCAGCACAAAGATGTTAGAACGAAGCTCCTTTCTTGTGTCTGTTCCCGTCTGTACCTTGTTGTTTTTCTTATTTTTCCTTTTGTCCCCTATGTGGCTTCTCGTGAAGATTGATGTTATCATTTAACTGAGAATTTCATTCGTTCCTCTTGTTCGAATGATTTCATTTGTTCTTATTGTTCGAATGAATATTGTGAATATTTGTTGCAATTCATTCCATTGATTCAGCTTATACCTTTTGTCAATCAATTGCTGATTCGTGGTCATCTCTTTCAGGATGGCTCCGAAAAGGGTTCCCAACGCTAACCCAGAGGGTGAAGAGGTCCCAGATCGTCCTCCTTCCCCTCCTCCTCCGCCTGAGGCTTGGAGAGCAATTATGCAGACTACAACTCAGAACACCCAGTTGATGATGCAGCAGATGCAAGCTAATCAAGCTAATCAGGGTGTTCCAGGGAACCAAGGCAACTTCTTCAACCAGCAGCACCATGCTACTCTTAACAAGTTCTTGGCCAACAATCCTAAAGCTTTCAGTTACTGTGTCGACCCTCTTGATGCTGAAGATTGGTTAACCGACATAAAGAAGCATTTTGAGTGCAGTAACGTGAAGGAAGATGATTATGTGAAGTTTGCAGCCTTCCAACTGAAAGATCAAGCAGCTGATTGGTGGCAGCAGTACAAAGACTCCAGGCCAGGTCAAGTGATCTCTTGGGAGAATTTCTGCAAGGATTTCCGTTCGCACCACATTCCTACAAGTGTCATCGAGGGCATGCGTGAGCAATTCCGCAACCTGAAGCAGGGCTCCATGACAGTCTATCAGTATAATGTCAAGTTCCAAAACCTCGCTCGTTATGCTAAGCAAGACATTCCTGATGCCAAGAGTAAAATCTACCAGTTCCGTGGAGGTCTCAAAGATGAACTTCAGCTTGCTCTCACTTTGTTCGAGCCGGATGAATTCGACAAGTTCTATAACATGGCTTTGAAACAAGAAGCAGCTCAGCTTAAGATGGAGGCTTCTAAGAAGAGAATTCGAGATGCCGTTCACTCTTCCTCATCGTCTCAGATGGTCTCGAAGCATCAGAAATTCTGGCTTCCTCCTCCTCCAGTGATTCGAGCTCCATACAACAACTCCAACAACTCCAACAACTCCAACAACAAGAACTCTAGTGGTCGTGGTTTCTCCCACCCACCCAACCCGAGCAACCAGTTGAAGAAGCAGTTTCAGTCTCAAGGCTCCAAGTCAAGTGGTTCTCATTTCCGTCCTCTCTCAGAAGTGACTTGCAACAAATGCACTCAGAAAGGTCACTATGCCAACAGATGTCCAAATCCGAAGCATCTTCCACCTCCTCCACCTGTGAGTTCAGCTATTGTCAGGCATGATCCAAAGGCAGCAAGGGTCAATCTGATGAATGCAGCACAAGCGGAGAATTCTTCTGATGTCATTTTGGGTAACCTTCCAGTGAACTCTATCCCTGCTAATGTTTTGTTTGATTCGGGTGCTTCTTGCTCTTTCATGTCATATCCATTTGCATCCAAGAATAATGTTCACTCTGAAGCTTTGCCAAGACCTTTGAGTGTCATATCACCTGGCAAGAGATTGAGTTCTAGTATGGTGGCTCCGAATGTTTCTATTCGTATGGGTGATTATCGATTTTTGGCTTCTCCGGTGATTCTCGGCAATTCTGACATCGACCTCATCCTCGGAATGGATTGGCTTTCTCACATTGATTGTGCATAGAAGGAAGTCAAGATGACTCATTCTGATGAAGATGTGATTATCTTCGCCTCCAGGGATAATACTATCAGGCTTTTCTCTCTCAATGATAAGGGCGAAATTAATGCCATATCTCAAATTCCGGTGGTGAACGAATATCAAGACGTCTTTCTTGAAGAACTTCCAGGCATGCCTCCACACCGTCAGGTGGAATTTGTCATTGAACTCGAGCCAGGTACTGAGCCAGCATGCCGGCGTCCGTACAAGCTCTCTCCGGACGAATTGAAGGAATTGAAGAAGCAGCTTGATAAGCAGGAGAGTATGGGTCTCATCAGGCCTAGTACGTCTCCGTGGGGCTGTGGTGTCTTATTTGTCAAGAAGAAAGATGGCACGGAGCGTCTCTGTGTTGACTACCGGCCATTGAACAAGAAGACAATTAAGAACAAGTATCCGCTCCCCAACATCAACGAACTCTTTGAGCAGCTCAAAGGATCTAAAGTGTTCTCTAAGCTTGACCTCCGAATGGGCTATCATCAAATTCGCATTCGCGAGGAAGACATTCCCAAGACGGCCTTCAGAACGAGCTACGGTTCATACGAGTATACCGTCATGTCCTTCGGTCTCGCCAATGCTCCTCCTACCTTTTCAAGGATGATGCATTACATCTTCAACCCCTATACTGGCGAGTTTGTGCTTGTGTATCTGGATGATATTCTGGTGTTTTCCAAGAATGAAGAAGATCATGAAAAGCACTTACGTCTGGTTCTTGATCGACTCCGAGAGCATAAATTCTATGCCAAGTTCTCCAAGTGCGAGTTTTGGCTTGATAAGGTTTTGTACCTGGGCCACATCATCTCAGCTGACGGTATTGCGGTTAATCCCGAGAAAGTTGAAGCAATTGTCAACTGGGAAGCTCCTCAGAACGTCAAGCAGCTCCGCAGTTTTCTGGGTCTTGCCAGCTATTGCAGAAGGTTCGTTGAGAACTTCTCCAAGATTGCCAAGCCCCTTTCCAACTTGCTTCAGAAGAATGTCAAATACTTTTGGTCTCCAGAGTGTGAAGTGGCATTCAAAACTCTCAAAGAGAAGCTTGTCTCTGCTCCAGTTCTGACTCCTCCAGATGAATCCAAGCCCTATGAAGTATTCTGTGATGCTTCTCTTCAAGGCCTTGGTGGTGTGCTTATGCAAGATAAGAGAATTGTGGCATACACTTCTCGTCAGCTCAAGCCAAGTGAGAAGAACTATCCCACACATGATCTCGAGTTAGCAGCTGTGGTACATGCTCTGATTACGTGGAGACATCTGTTGTTGGGCAGAAAGGTCGACATCTTCACTGATCACAAGAGCTTGAAGTACATCTTCACACAGCCGCATCTGAACCTCCGTCAGACTCGTTGGGTTGAAATGATCCAAGAGTATAACCCCAGCATCGAATACACTCCTGGCAAGGCGAATGTGATTGCAGATGCTTTGAGCAGAAAGGCATATTGCAACAGCCTTCTTATCAAGCCGTGCCAGCCTGAGCTTTGTGAAGCATTCAGGAAACTCAACCTCCAAGTTGTTCCGCAGGGTTTTCTTGCAAATCTTCAAATTGCTCCTACCTTGGAAGATCAAGTCCGTGAGGCCCAACTCAGTGATACCATGGTGAAGAAGGTGAAACATGCTATTGCTAAGGGCATTCCGAAATACAAGTGCTTCCGTGTTGATGAGAGAGATACCTTTTTCTTCGAGGACAGACTCGTTGTTCCCAAAGGTGATCTCAGGAAGCTCATAATGGAAGAAGCTCATGATTCTCTCCTTTCCATTCATCCTGGCAGTTCCAAGATGTATCAAGATCTCAAGCAGTCTTACTGGTGGACACGCATGAAAAGGGAAATTGCCCAATTCGTGAATGAATGTGATGTTTGCAGAAGAGTGAAAGCAGAACATCAACGTCCAGCCGGTCTTCTCCAACCTCTTCCTATTCCCGAGTGGAAGTTCGACCACATTGAAATGGACTTCGTCACTGGCTTTCCTAAATCCAAGCGAGGAAATGATGCTATCTTTGTGGTGATTGACAAGCTTACCAAAGTCGCTCACTTTCTTCCAGTCAAAGAATCAATCAATGCAGCTCAATTGGCAGAGGTGTACACTTCCAGAATTGTGTCCCTACATGGCATTCCTCAAGTTATCTCCTCAGACAGTGGAAGCTTGTTCACATCAAGGTTCTGGGACTCCTTTCAGTCCGCCATGGGCACGAAGATCAGGTTCAGCACTGCTTTTCACCCTCAGACTAGTGGTCAAGTCGAGCGCGTGAATCAGATTCTAGAAGACATGCTCAGAGCCTGTGTCATCTCCTTCGGCATGAAATGGGAAGACTGCCTTCCATTTGCCGAGTTCTCTTACAACAACAGCTTTCAAGCAAGTGCAGGCAAAGCACCGTTTGAAATTCTCTATGGCAGAAAGTGCCGTACCCCTCTCAACTGGTCTGAAACAGGCGAACGTCAACTCCTTGGCAATGACTTGATCTCAGAAGCCGAAGAAATGTGCAAAGTCATACGTGAGAATCTCAAGGCCGCTCAGTCGCGTCAAAAGAGCTACTATGACGGCAAGCATCGTGAATTGGCATTCAACATTGATGATCATGTCTATCTCCGTGTGTCTCCGATGAAAGGCACCCAAAGATTCGGTATCAAAGGAAAGCTTGCTCCTAGATACGTCGGGCCTTTCAAGATTCTTGGCAAAAGAGGCGATCTAGCCTATCAACTTGAGCTCCCTTCAAACTTCGCCAATGTTCATGATGTCTTCCATGTGTCTCAACTTCGCAAATGCTTCAAGGCACCTGAGCGCATGATTCCGTTTGAAGAGATTGATCTTCAACAAGACCTGTCTTACCGAGAGCATCTAGTTGCCATTCTCGAAGAAACCGAACGCAAGACCCGCAACAAGTCCATCAAATTCTTGAAAGTCAAGTGGTCACATCACACCGACCGAGAGGCTACCTGGGAACGAGAAGATCATCTTCGTTCCGAGTACCCTTCCTTTTTCCAGTCCTAGATCTCGGGACGAGATCTTTTTGTAGTAGAGGAGAGTTTGTAATGCCCCGGATGTAATACTTTCCCTTTTGGGTATATAATATATCTCCGGCTTCATCTATTTCCATTCCGGGTTCTTTGTCTTTCGGGTTTTCGTCGTTTTGTTGTGTGAGTGTGTGGCATTCATTCATATCATGTAGACATGTGCATCGCATTGCATTTGTGTTGTCGGTTGCATCCGGTTCCACGCATTTCTTCCCGTTGTTCGTTTCGCGTTCTGGAGCTCCCTCACGTGTCCGTGACGTCCCGTAGGCCTACTTTGTTGTTTGGGCGTGTAACGTTACCGGTGTGCCGCGAGGTTGTTGTGTGTGTGTTGTTGTTTTGTTGTGTGCAACCCGCCTCTCAAATCTCGTCTCGTTTGGACTCCGTGTGCTATCCCAGCAGTTATTCGTGTGGGTCCAAAGTGCCTTCACTTCGTGTCCCAGAAACATCCCTACTGCAGTCTCTACCTTCTCCTAGGCCCATCTAGACTACCCCGCGATCGGATCCGTCGGATCGCGATCGGAGGGCTCCTAACACCCCCACAAACCTAACCCTAGCAGATCTGAGATATATAGACCCCTAGGTCTAATTTTGGGCATCCCTTTCTTCTTCCTCTCTTCCCCCTCATTTTTTTCTCAGATCCACCAGCTACTTGGCTCTTCCCTCGAGCTCCCCACCGAACCAGCCGACCACCACCGCGTTTTTCGTTGGGTCGGGAAGTCCCTCGATCGGGGGATCAGATCCCGATCGGGTCCTTCGCTTAGTCAACACCGCACGCAGCCAGGCCGCTCGATCGCTTCGATCCTCTCCAGCCGCGCCAGCCGATCGGGCCTCGAGGAGGTCCACTTCGCCACCCCCCCTCTCTGCGATCGTCGCCTGGGCACTCCCTCCGATCCAGCTTCGCCCCAAGGCCCGGGGACCACTTCGTCGCTGGCTCCCGTTGCCAGGGCCCGAAGGCCACCACCCCGCATCGCTCCAGGCCGGCCCACTCCCTCCGCCGCCGCGTGAGGCCTTCCCCGCCTCAGTGGGCCGCCTCGCCGGGCCCGCACCAGCGCTCCCGCAGCGCCGATCCAGGCGTCCACCGCTCGCCTCCCTCCAGGCCTACTTCACCGCCGGGCCAGGCGCCTCCCAGGCCGGGCCGCCGCTCCTCTCCGCGCGTGCGGGCCAGTGCTCCCCTTCGTGGGCCGCGCCGCCGCTGAAGCCACTCAGCCACCGCGCCGGCCCGTCCCCGTCCGCCTGGGCCGAGCCGCCGCCCAGATCTGCTTCAGCCCCCGAGCCCATCTCTCCACCTGTTCAGATCTAGGTTGACCTCAATTTTTCTCTAAGTCCCAGTTTTATTTAATGTCTGATGCATATTTCAAACTGCTGTAACTTTTAGTGTGGTGATCCGTTTCGCGCATATAGCATGTCCAGACGTTCGTGGTGAATAGCACTACGTTTTATCTCTTGTTGTCATGCATGTTAGAGATCATCTAGGTGCTTGTTTTGCTGTTGCAAGAGTGCATCGTGAGATAAACTGCTGCGATGTGTTGTTTTTATGCCATCTTTGCCTTGTGATATCTTTTAGCTCGTTTGTCCGAATGATGCAAATGACATGTCCACGTGTTCGTCTTGCCGTGCTCTACATGTTGTATGTGCTAGGTAGCATGTTAGATTTATTCTTGCCATGTTTATCATCGTTGCAAAGTGCCATGTGGCTGTGATGTTGTTTCACTTGTTATGAAATGCCATCTTGTTGAGCTCGTTGCTATCGTTGTGTTTACCTCAATGATGCATGCTTGTGTGTTTCGGTACCACCTTCATGTGTACTTTGATGAGGTGCTTACCTCTTGCCATGTTTAGTTTCGAGGTGACTTAAACATGCTCTTTTAGATGACATGATGAAATTGCTGTTTTAGGACTTAGTGGATTTTCACTAAGTCTGAAATCTGTAACGTTCCGATGCCATGTTCGTGTGATGTTCTAGGACAAACCATGATAGTTTTGGAGTGGATCTTGATTGTTCCTTGTAGTATATATTGTTGTCTTTCCATCCATGTTCTCACATGTCTATTTAAGTGGCTGTAGCATGTTTATCTTTTGACCCAAAGTTTCAATAAAATTCTGCTGCCAGAATTTTATTGTCAAGTTCAATATGTCCAAGTTCATTGCTAATGAACCGTGACTCCGTTGGGGGTGCACCTTTGGACTTAGTTGCTGTAGTATATGTCTAGTTTGTATTCATGTCCTTTGCCATGATATTTGAATGCTGTAGCTCAATTATTTTGAGCTCCGAAGTTGCTATGATGCTGTAATTTTCAGTTTTTGCTCAATTCTTGTTTCGGGCATAACTTTTAGCCCGTAACTCCGTTTTCGGCGAATCTTACATGAAACTTGATTGATTTTATGTGTAGTTTAATAATATCAGATTGTTATCATGTTTTGAGGTGTTTTGCTTGGGTGATATTTTACGTGCTCCGTGTGCATCCTTAGTGCATCCATCATGCATCCATCATTCTCGAGTGCGCATTGCATCTTGTTGATTTGTGCTTGGTGTGATTGTTTTGTTTAGAGCCGGAAGCTGAGTCTGAGTTCGAGTACGAGCACGAGGTTTCCAACGAGGTTGAGCACGAGGACCCTTCTTACGATCTGAACGACTTCACTTCAGGCAAGATGACCGAACCCCGATAACATTACTATCTTTGCCTATTGCTAGTAGTTCCGATCTATAGTTTTGCCTCGATGCCCATGATCTTCTTGTCAGCCTCCTACTTGTAACCAATTTCCATGTTTAACCAACCTACCTATGCAAACCGTTGCTTGGCTAAGTACGCTTCGCTCAGCCCTTCTTATAGCATTGCTAGTTGCAGGTGAAGATCGAAGATGCTTGCTTCATGTTGAAGTTTGGTTGGGTTATATCACACCATATAAATGCTTAAAAATGAAATCATCTATATATTGGCAAGGGTGGAAGGCTAAGCCTTTTGCTTGGTGATTTGTTCCACTCATGCCGTTAGGAACCGTATAAACCGGTGTTATGTTCCTTGATTATGCGTTCCTAACACGGTTGGGGTGTATGGGACCCCCTCGATAAACCGCTAAGTGCTAAGTCTTTTCCAGCAAGTCCCAACATTGATACTATTTGCCTAATAACAAACTAAACTTGCATAGGGAGTTATAAACCCTTTTCTTAATCAACAACCCCGGGCCAGTGCTCCACATGAGTGTTGGTCCGAAACGGGCAACCTGCGGGGCCACCTCGAGGAAACTCAAGGTCTGGTAAAAACCCGTAGCTTGTCCCATCCGGTCGTGGCCTGAGACGAGATACGCGCGGCTACTATCAGGGTGTCGGCACGCTGGGAGGAATTGCTGGATTAGCCTTACCTTAGTTCGGTATATCTTGAGCACGGGATTCCGAGGATACTCGGGTCTTCCCACTTTGGAGTTGCGACTCCGCGGATCGTGGGCTTGTAATGGGTCAAGTTGGAACACCCCTGCAGGGTTTGAACTTTCGAAAGCCGTGCCCGCGGTTATGTGGCAGATGGGAGCTTGTTAATATCCGGTTGTAGATAACTTGACACAATGTTTCTAATACACTACCAGCGTGTGTTCCGTGACCGTCAATTTCCGGATAGGGATTCGGGAGTTGAACACGGAGGGGTTATGCTTGTTGAGCTTGTAGCTAGGATCACTTCGTGATCACTTCCCGTCCGAGGCTTTCTCTTCTCGCTCTCATTCACGTAAGCTAGATGCTAGTTGCTGCTGCAGACACTTATTTCTTTTCTTCAGCCTTTATCCTCTCCCGAAGGCTTAAATAGTCTTGTTACCCGGAAACGGGATTGCTGAGTCCTCTATGGCTCACAGTTACTTCACACACCAGATGCAGGTCCAGCTGTGAGCTATCCAGGTGATGGCACCGAGCTAGACTGGGAGTACGACGAGGAGCGTAGTCGGTACTATGTGCGATATCTGGATGATCAGTAGTGGAGACTCCTACTAGGATTCGATCCGCCTGTGGTTTATTTATCTAAGTTTGGTATCTTGACATTTGGATTTTGCCCTTAGAGGGTTGTGATATTCTTAATGTATGATGTTTGAGACTTGTTATGTAATTGTGTGACGTGGCGAGTGTAAGCCAACTATTTATGTTTACAATCCCCTCTTTTACATGAGATGTGCAAAGATTACCGAAGTTGAGATCATTCTAGGATGGATTTATGCCTTTAAGTCGTGCCTCGACACGTAGGAGGTATAACTCCATACTGGGCATTACATCAACCAGAGTACGTTCCGCACCAGAGTGGTACGGCAACCCGGTTCTGGAAGTCATGTTACTGGACCATGATGAACCTACGTACTATGAGGAAGCGATGATGAGCCCAGATTCCGCAAAATGGCTTGAGACCATGAAACCTGAGATGGGATCCATGTATGAGAACAAAGTGTGGACTTTGGTTGACTTGCCCGATGGTCGGCAAGCCATCGAAAATAAATGGATCTTCAAGAGGAAGACTGACGCTGACAGTAATGTTACTGTTTACAAAGGTCGACTTGATGCGAAAGTTTTTCAACAAGTTCAAGGAGTTGACTACGATGAGACTTTCTCACCCGTAGCGATGCTTAAGTCTGTCCGAATCATGTTAGAAATTGCCGCATTTTATGAAATCTGGCAAATGGATAACAAAATTGCATTCTTCAATGGATTTATTAAAGAAGACTTGTATATGATACAACCAGAAGGTTTTGTCAATCCTAAAGGTGCTAACAAAAAGTGCAAGCTCCAGCGATCCATCTATGGACTTGTGCAAGCATCTCGGAGTTGGAATATACGCTTTGATAAGTTGATCAAAGCATATAGATTTATACAGACTTGCGGTGAAGCCTGTATTTACAAGAAGTGAGTGGGAGCACTACAACCTTTCTGATAAGTATATGTGAATGACATATTGTCGATCGGAAATGATGTAGAATTTTCTGGAAAGCATAAAGGAGTGTTTGAAAGGAGTTTTTCAAAGAAAGACCTTGGTGAAGCTGCTTACATATTGGGCATCAAGATCTATAGAGATAGATCAAGACGCTTGATAAGACTTTCGATGAGTACATACCTTGATATGATTTTGAAGTAGTTCAAAATGGATCAGTCAAAGAAGGAGTTCTTACCTGACTTGTAAGGTGTGAAGTTGAGTAAGACTCAACGCCAGACCACGGCAGAAAAATATAGAGAGAATGAAAGTCATTCCCTATGCCTCAGCCATAGGTTCTATAAAGTATGCCATGCTGTGTACCAAACATGTTGTGTACCTTGCCATGAGTTTGTCAAGAGGGTACAATAGTGATCCAGGAGTAGATCACTGTACAGCGGTCAAAATTATCCTTAGTAACTGGATGACTAAGGAAATGTTTCTCGATTATGGAGGTGATAAAGAGTTCGTCGTAAAGGGTTACGCCGATGCAAGCTTTGACACTAAATCCAGCTGACTCTAAGTATCAATCTGGATGCGTATTGAAAGTGGGAGCAATTAGCTAGAGTAGCTCCATGCAGAGCATTGTAGACACATAGACATTTGCGAAATACATACGGATCTGAATGTGACAGACCCGTTGACTAAACTTCTCTCACGAAGCAAAACATGATCACACCTTAGTACTCTTTGGGTGTTAATCGCATAGCGATGTGAACTAGATTATTGACTCTAGTAAACCCTTTGGGTGTTAATCACATGACGATGTGAACTATCGGTGTTAAATCACATGGTGATGTGAACTAGATTATTGACTCTAGTGCAAGTGGGAGGCTGAAGGAAATATGCCCTAGAGGCAATAATAAAGTTATTATTTATTTCCTTATATCATGATAAATGTTTATTATTCATGCTAGAATTGTATTAACCGGAAACTTAATACATGTGTGAATACATAGACAAAACAGAGTGTCCCTAGTATGCCTCTACTAGACTAGCTCATTGATCAAAGATGGTTATGTTTCCTAGCCATAGACATGAGTAGTCATTTGATCAACGGGGTCACATCATTAGGAGAATGATCTGATGGACAAGACCCATCCGTTAGCTTAGCACTATGATCGTTTAAGTTTTACTACTATTGCTTTCTTCATGACTTATACATGTTCCTATGACTATGAGATTATGCAACTCCCGAATACCGGAGGAACACTTTGTGTGCTACCAAACGTCACAACGTAACTGGGTGATTATAAAGGTACTCTACAGGTGTCTCCGAAGGTACTTGTTGGGTTGGCGTATTTCGAGATTAGGATTTGTCACTCCGATTGTCGGAGAGGTATCTCTGGGCCCACTCGGTAATGCACATCATTATAAGCCTTGCAAGCATTGCAGCTAATGAGTTGGTTGCGGGATGATGTATTACGGAACGAGTAAAGATACTTGTTGGTAACGAGATTGAACTAGGTATTGAGATACCGACGATCGAATCTCGGGCATGTAACATACCGATGACTAGGGATGAAAACGGAGCGGAAACGGACGGAACCGCGTGCTACCATATTTGCTTTGATATATTTTTGCAGAAGCGGAAATGAATACGGAAACCCCGGAAATGAATACGGAAACAGATATTGCCGAAAATGGACACGGAGCGAATACAAAGCAGACACGGGAACAAAAGTGGGCGTTGACCGGAACATAATAACCCCTTGAATCATAAGGAAAACACACAAAAAGAAACATTTTATGAATTCTTAACGTGGCTACAAGATCAAGATGAGTACATGTGTGGTAGTATAAGTTGGGTCTCAAATGATCCATTCTACTCATTGTGTCATTGTGTATTGTTTGGCGGTTGGACTACAAAGCAGCCATAAGTCTATAGTAAAAATGAAAATTCCGTATACACGAAAACGGAAAATTCCGTTTCCACGCCTATTCCACCGGAAAACACGGTTCCGTCTTTGTTTCCGTTTCTGCATAAAAAATTCCATTTCCACTTTCGTTTTGCAAATTTCCGTTTCCGTTTTCATATTTCCTCTCCGTTTCCATTTTTTCTCCGGAAAAGCGAAAAGTTTCCACTCCATTTTCATCCCTACCGATGACAAAGGGAACAATGTATGTTGTTATGCGGTTTGACCGATAAAGATCTTCGTAGAATATGTGGGAGCCAATATGAGCATCCAGGTTCCGCTATTGGTTATTGACCGGAGACGTGTCTCGGTCATGTCTACATAGTTCTCGAACCCGTAGGGTCCGCACGCTTAAGGTTTCGATGATAGTTTTATTATGAGTTTATGAGTTTTGATGTACCGAAGGAGTTCGGAGTCCCGGATGAGATCGGGGACATGACGAGGAGTCTCAAAATGGTCGAGACGTAAAAATCGATATATTGGACGACTATATTCGGACATCGGAAAGGTTCCGAGTGATTCGGGTATTTTCGGAGTACCGGGGAGTTACGGGAATAGAGGAGAGAGGCCAAAAGGAAGGAGGCGTGCACCCCCCTTCTGGTCCGAATTGGACAAGGGGTGCAGCCCCCTTTTCCTTCTCCCTCTCCCCCTCTTTCCTTCTCTCCTACTCCGAAAAGGAAAGGGGAATCCTACTAGGACTTGGGAGTCCTAGTAGGACTCCCCACACTTGGTGCGCCCCCTCTAGGGCCGGCCTCTCCCTCCCTCCTTTATATACGGGGGCAGGGGGGCACCTCTAGACACAACAATTGATCTCTTGATCTCTTAGCCGTGTGCGGTGCCCCCCTCCACCATAGTTCTCCTCGATAAATATTGTAGTGGTGCTTAGGCGAAGCCCTGCGACGGTAGAACATCAAGATCGTCACCACGCCGTCGTGCTGACGGAACTCTCCCTCGACACTCGGCTGGATCGGAGTTCGAGGGACGTCATCGAGCTGAACGTGTGCTAGAACTCGGAGGTGCCGTAGTTTCGGTGCTTGATCGGTCGGGCCATGAAGACGTACGACTACATCAACCGCGTTGTTCTAACGCTTCCGCTTTCGGTCTACGAGGGTACGTAGACTCACTCTCCCCTCTCGTTGCTATGCATCTGGTAGATAGATCTTGCGTGATCGTAGGAAAATTTTAAAATACTACGTTCCCCAACACATAGTGGGCCAATATCGGCGCCTGGGGGCGAGCTGGGGGCGACGACTGGGCGCAATACCGCCCCCAGCGCCGATTGTATCGCCGGCTCGCCCCCAGGGGGCGATTTTTTTGCGTCCTGGGGTGGGGGGGGGGGGTGGCAACGGCTGGAGATGCTCTTAGCTTTTGACAATATATCACTTTTGCCATTCCGTGGCAAAA
>LR738715.1:811342734-811374579 GCA_902687465.1 Secale cereale | reverse complement strand
CCGGCCCCATCTTACCGATGCATTCGGGCAGGGCACCGCCAGCCACTCGCCCCCCCAATCCCATCTCAAACTCCACCGCGGCCGCCACCTCCCGCCCCGCCCCATCTTACCGATGCGTTCGAGCAGGGCGCCGCCGCGCGTGGCCGCGCGGCCAGTTTTCTTCTTTGTCCATTCGTTCTGGGGGAGTTCGACATCGCCGTGCCGCCGTTCTGCCGGCTTCGGCGGAACTCCGTTTGTCAACATCTTCTCCACCCCTTGGTGATGAGTGGCTGAGCCAAGGAGCGGAGTCAGGCGCCGCCGCACGTACATGCCGCGTTCGTGCGAGAGTGGGGACGGGCTGACAGGGGATGCAGACTTGGTTGGGGAACAAGAGCACGCGAAGCTAGGAGCAGGGGCCGATCGATGGGCAGCGCGAGGGCCTAGACAGTGCGGCGGTGCCTACTGGTTCTGCATGTTCCTCTCTCTGCCTATCCATGACAAGCATAGAGGTGAATTCATGGTTGTTTGCTTCCTGGCCTAGCTGTTGTATTGATAGGTGATTTAAAGTGCATGGTTGTGAGGAAATCGGGATAAAATCTTGGTTGTCGGAGTTCCCTTGGAACTGCGCAGAAGATGGGGTGATGGATTCAGTGTCAAGATTCAATGAAGATCCATCTGTTCGTGGCCTGCTTGTTCACCAACCACCACAAGCAATATATTTTACTTTTCTGGATGCAGCCATAGAAAGGAATTATGTTTGGTTTAGTTCATAGAAAGATATCATAAAATCCTTTTTGTTTACATACTAACTGAATAATATGAAGTATTTTAGTTCTCATGGTAATAGAAAAGCAACTTCAGCAGTATTTGATTTGAGTTTTTGTTTTTAAGTATATGTTTAGTCAAGATTCAACTTTCTTTATGTCCATGTTTTGCTGGTATAATGCATCATCAAGCTTTGTTTTTATATGATGACATTGTGTAAATCAACATATGGATGAGGAAAGTATTCTGAGCGCAGATGCTCGCTGCCGCCGCCGCTACCGACAACGTGTGAGCCGCCTAATCGAGCGAGGACTCGCCGCTCTTCCATGACACCGCCGCTGCAGCGCGGCGTTGTTCTAGCGCCAAATCGCATGTTTTTGCCAGTGCCTATTTACTTGCCCTTCGTCTGAGCGCAAGCTTCTGGCCTTAATATTGACTTTTGAAAACATTATATTTCATGCCTGCACATTACTAGAAACATAGTTACACTGCATAGATTTAGCGGATTTACATAATACTATTGTCTCAGTAAAAATATATTTTTCGACTTCAAATTATATGCTGGCTTGAGATTATTTTCATAAAAACCAAGAGCTCTTTTGGGGTTTGCAGTAGTGTGGTTTACAAGAGGTAGCCATGGTTCTTAAAAAATTTGAAGTGTTAGCAAAAGGAGTGGAACAGATCGAACTGAAGCTATTTTATTTAATATTATCTACTTCTACTTGAACTTTGATGGGAATCTGATGTAATCATCCCGCAATCTGAAAATATTGTATGATGCGCAGAGAAGATTTCTGATTACATGTAACTGCGCTTAACTCTGCTTACATTTCTCTATGGCCGCAAAGTTCGAGCACTTGTAAGTAGTATACAAACATACTTTGCTCACAGTATAATCATCTGATGCAATGTGATAGTTCCAGCAAAATTTCTTCACCTATAAATCAAATTATGTTACTTCTCGTTGTGTAAATCTTGGATTTCTAGAACTTATGAAAATGACTTTTTATTTTAGCAAGTGTAATTTGAATTTGTAATCTTTTTAAATATAGATTCATCTTTGCAAATCCAACAATGTGGTGGGAATATCAACAACGTGAAGTTTCTCAAGCTGATAGGGCATTCTTCTGCATTTGTGACATGATCATAGTGAAGGTCTTCTGCCATCACTAGGAATGGTTCTGCTATTGTGTAAGTGATTTCTTAAGTGTTGTGTTGTAACACATTAGAGTAAAAGATTAATTGTGTATGAAGAATAATATTACGGAGTCAGGCAGAATTTGACCTTCTGACCAAATTAATCTTTATTTGTTTGCCAGGTTGTGTGTCATACATAACTTCATGTTGTAGTGCATTTTTTCCTTTCAAAAGCCACATTATGCAATTTGGCTTTATAGGAAGTTTCACTTTATTATTAGTGGAGAACGGAAGATAAGGAAAGGGAAGGGAAAAACAGTAATTCTAGCAACTATCCATTGTTCCGTGGCAAAACACAGGTGTTTGTTCTATTATGTTCATCGGAAGTCTTTACGGAGGAGTTGGGACTGAGTGAGTGACATAGATTTGCTTGAGGTCACGAATTCTTTTCTGTTGTTACTTGCATCTTACTTGAATGTTTTTCTGCAAGTTCTTCCTGTTTTCCCATATCGTCTGCTCTATAGAAGCTGCTACATCAAATTAAGTAAGTGCATCCTTCTTTTTTGTCCATGTTTGTTCTATTCTATTACTCGGAAGTCTGTACAAGACTGAGAGAGTGAAGCATATTTGCTTGAGATTTGAATTATTTTTTGATGCCGGGTTTGTACTTTGTACGCTATACTATTTGATTAATGAAAACTGATAAAAGTAGTGTCAAACACTTGATTGAGTAAGCTACTGGATTTTACCAGTAATACACAATAGTTTCTTGCAATATTATCTGCATGACAAGAAACACCCATATTTGATTTTGCTCTGTGATTGGTTCAAATATCAGTTTTTGGGCTAAAGTTGATTGGATACAAGTAGTAGTGTCAACAGTAATAACTTAAAATATGATATTATCATGGTTCTAGATTTTATTGCCGATGATTTGTTTCAGGATATTTGGAGAGGCTATTTGCACTATAGTTCAAGGCAGATGATAAAATACAGGCTAGGCAACTCACTTATATTGGTACTCGTTTAAATGGTTATCTATTCTGCCGGCATAGTCACATGCCATATTAATTTCAGAAGAACAATTTCTAATTTAGTGTTGTGTTTGCATGCATTGTTATGTTTAAAAAGAATATTCCAAACAAAAACAAATATAAAGTCACAGTTTGTATTTACACATTGGACAATGAATGTTTCAATCACGCTAAATTAAACTAAGGCCTTTAGAATAAATTGTGGCCACTAAGCTTGTGTGTATTCAATTACTAAACATGTAATATTAGCTCATATTAGCACGACTATTTCTTAAGTGCAGCCAGCCGCCAATTTCATTTGATTTTAATTAATATATTACTTATATACTCATTTAGATATTTATTTATGTCCTCGATGGATTGATTTGAACGCCGTAATTTTATTACCCCGTTGCAACGCACGGGCCCTTTTGCTATCTAATAATAAAGAAAATAGGGTTTCAGCCCGTCCGTCAAAAAAAATACCCCCGAAGTTGCTACAAATTACCCACCATGCCACCCATAAGTAAAGAAAACGATTCGATTTTTCGGATTAAAAGCCACCGCGCGATTGGTTGTTTTATAGCAGCGAGTCGCGTAGAAAACCGAGATCGACAAGTAGCGTAGTGGTTCACGTGTCGCTCTTGAAGCGAGGAGACATCCCCGTTTCCCACAATTTTTATCTCTCTTTCTCACGCAGGTCTTCTCCACGTATCCTTTCATGGGCCGGCCCATGTTCAATGCGTCACTCCCCTGTTTGTTTTTATTTTATATTTTTGTCTTCTCTTTTCTCATTCTGTTTTCTTTCTTCTTTAAATAAATTTGGATTCCTTAAATTTTAAAAGTTGCGAGTTTCCAAAAAATATGTTTGAGAAATCATAGAAAATATGTGTATTCAAAAATGTTAGAAAATCATAATAAATTTGCAGATTCAAAAAATGTTGGTGGCTTTGCAAAACTGTTCGTAAATTATAAAATAAATTCACAGTTTGGAAAAAAAATGGTTTGGAAATAAAACCATGTTCATGATTTTGAAAGCAGATTGTGTATTCAAAACATATTCGAGAATATAAAAATAAAATGTCTGTGATATTTTAGAAAATGTTCACATAAATAAAAATAAATATTTTTTGAAAACTTTCTTCACCAATTTTTAAAAAAGTTAATCGATTCAAAAAATATTTGTTGAGTCAAAAAATGTTAATGAATTTGGAAACTGTTCATACATTTTTAAGAAATTTGTAAACAAAACTAATGTTCGTGTTTTTTTGAGAAAATTCAAAAATTCAAAACAAAATTGTTTGTCCATTCAAAAAACTGTTCACCTATTCAAAAGCATTTTATGTCTAGAATTTGATTAGTTTTTCGAATGTCTTTATATGTCTTGGCATTGGGAGTAGTTCGTGGTCGATGAGATTTGTTTTTAAAGTTTTAGGCGTTCCCTTACGCAACATAATGACAAGTGTGTCATGCACTGGCAAACTCATAGCCTTGGGATTTACCACGTCGAATGCAGTGTGATCACGTGGACATCGCGACCATCATCGACGAGGGTGAGAAAAAAAGTAAATGACGACTTGGTGAGACATTGCGCTAAAATAGAGTACACTTATATATCACATATTGAGTCATACTTAATTGGTTAGCGCATAATTTTTTTGTCCCCCGTTGCAACGCACGGGCATATTTGCTAGTATTTCTTAAAGCATTTTGTAAAACAAAGGAAGTGAGAGGATGACAGCAACATGTGACATGAATAGTGTGTCTAGATGCAGAGACAAGAAGAGATAGAGTATATTTCATTATCTGAAATGTTTTTTCTGACAAGAAAAGTTATGTCCTGCACCCCTGCACACCAGCCTATATTGGATAAAAGCAATGTATCTTCACTTGCTCTAGGTACGGACATGCAACACGCCAACCGTGAGTTCAATCGTGTGCACTCTCTATAGAAAATTCTATTGTCCTTGGCACCTTATATACTCACTTCTAATCCTACCTTTTTGTTTAAATACACATTTTACCTTTATTTATAAACTAGGATCCTCGCTCTATGACCTTGCTAGGTTATTACTAATAGATCCCTTCACTAGTAGAAAACAGGGCATTGGTCCAGCCCATTAGCCCCGGTTCAATCTAGAACCGGGACCAATGGGGGTACTGTACCCGGTTCGTTAGCCCAGGGGGCCGGCCGGGCCACGTGGGCCATTGGTCCCGGTTCGTCTGGACCTATTGGTACCGGTTGGAGCTAAAAACCGGGACCAATGGCTCTTGCTCCTGGCCCACCACTATTGGTCCCGGTTGGTGTTATGAACCGGGACCAAAGGCACCCCTTTAGTCCCGGTTTGTAGCACCAACCGGGACCAGTGAGTTGCCTATATAAACCCCCTCACTCAAGAGCAGAGCTCACTGCTCTGTTTTTTTTCTGGCCGAGGGGGAGAGGGGTTAGTGGTGCTCTAGCTCACCTTCTATGCACATAACGTGTTCGGTGGAATGCCCGAGCCACACTAGTTAAGCTTTTCTCCTCTCGAAGCTCTATTTTCTCCGAGATTTGTCTAGGTTTAGCGGTCCGTCACGTCCCGTCCCCGTCTTCGCCGCCGTCGATCGCCCCCGCCGATCTCGTCACCGGCACCACCGTGGTGAGCCTCTTGTTATGTCCATGCTTTTCTTACTTTTATTATTGCTTTAGATAGATATTTGTCTAATTTTCTTACGTTTATTATTGCTTGTTATTATATAGTGCGATGGTTTTGATATCCGCCCACGTGGGCCCTCGTCCGGTCTACGATTCAGATGTGGTATATTATCTTTAATTTATAACTATTTGTTTTAGTGCTTATGATAGTTACGCCGACCAACCTGACATGCATAGATGTTTTATTATGTCTAGGAGGTAGTTGAACCGGAAATTCCAACCGACCCTCTTGTGGAGAGGTTAAATTTAGTTGAAGAGGAAAACATTTCGTTAAAGAAAAAATTGGAAAAAATGGAGGAGGAGAAGATGGAATTGGAGTTGCATATTGCGGAAGTTATCGATGATCACAAGATCAAGATGGACCCTATTGTCGAGAGGTTAAATTTAGTTGAAGAAGAAAACAAATTCTTGAAGGAAAAAATAAAAAAAATTGTGGACGAGAAGATGATATTGGAGTTGCATGTTGCGGATGTCGTCGATGATCACAAGATCAAGATGGATGCAATGCGGTTGAAGATTAAAAAGATTAGAAAATATGCCATTCATGCCGAGGCTTGGTATCATTATGCCGTTGGATCAATTGTTACCTTGGTTGCGATTATGATAGCATTTGTTTTCGCGTTGAAATGTTTTACATAGTTTCGATGTGTATGGAGAGCTATATGTTGTTAGATGAGAACTATATATGTATGTACTTTGGTTTTAATGTGATGATGAACTTTTATCCATTTGGTCACTTAATTATCTATTTATGATGTTCGGTAATGATTTTTGACACACTTAATTATATATAAATGCACGCAGATGAACCGGCAATGAATGTACGGTGACAGACACACCTCCGAGTACATTAAGGGCGTGCGTGAGTTTCTAAATGCGGCTGAGGCAAACAAGCAGAATGGTTTTATGTGTTGTCCATGCACTAAATGTGTGAATACGATGTCTTACTCTAACCGGAAAATCCTTCACTCCCACCTGCTTTACAAGAGTTTCATGCCACACTATAATGTTTGGACGAGGCACGGAGAAATAGGGGTTATGATGGAAGACGGCAAAGAAGAAGAGTACGATGACAACTATGTGCCCCCTAAATACGGTGATGCTGCAATGGGGGGAGCTGGTGAAGATCAAGAGGAACCAGACGATGTGCCCAATGATGCTGCAACGGGTGAAGCTGCTGAAGATCAAGAGGAACCAAATGATGATCTTCGCCGGGTCATTGTCGATGCAAGGACACAATGCGAAAGTCAAAACGAGAAGCTGAAGTTCGATCGCATGTTAGAGGATCACAAAAAAGGGTTGTACCCCAATTGCGAAGATGGCAACACAAAGCTCGGTACCGTACTGGAATTGCTGCAGTGGAAGGCAGAGAATGCTGTGGCTGACAAAGGATTTGAGAAGCTACTGAAAATATTGAAGAAGAAGCTTCCGAAGGATAACGAATTGCCCGATAGTACATACGCAGCAAAGAAGGTCGTATGCCCTCTAGGATTGGAGGTGCAGAAGATACATGCATGCCCTAATGACTGCATCCTCTACCGCGGTGCATACAACGATCTGAACACATGCCCGGTATGCGGTGCATTGCGGTATAAGATCAGACGAGATGACCCTGGTGATGTTGATGGCGAGCCCGCCAGGAAGAGGGTTCCTGCGAAGGTGATGTGGCATGCTCCTATAATGCCACGGTTGAAACATTTGTTTAGAAACAGAGAGCATGCCAAGTTGATGCGATGGCACAGTGAGGACCGTAAGAAAGACGGGAAGTTGAGAGCACCCGCTGACGGGTCGCAATGGAGAAAAATCGAGAGAAAGTACTGGGAGGAGTTTGTAAAGGACGCAAGGAATGTATGGTTTGCTTTAAGCGCGGATGGCATTAATCCTTTCGGGGAGCAGAGCAGCAATCACAGCACCTGGCCCGTGACTCTATGTATGTATAACCTTCCTCCTTGGATGTGCATGAAGCGGAAGTTCATTATGATGCCAGTTCTTATCCAAGGCCCTAAGCAACCGGGCAACGACATTGATGTGTACCTAAGGCCATTAGTTGAAGAACTTTTACAGCTGTGGAATGGAAACGGTGTACGTGCGTGGGATGAGCACAAACAGAAGGAATTTGACCTAAAGGCATTGCTGTTCGTGACCATCAACGATTGGCCCGCTCTCAGTAACCTTTCAGGACAGACAAACAAAGGATACCACGCATGCACGCACTGTTTAGATGACACTGAAAGTATATACCTGGACAAGTGCAGGAAGAATGTGTACCTGGGCCATCGTCGATTTCTTCCGACCAACCATCAATGTCGAAAGAAAGGCAAGCATTTCAAAGGCGAGGCAGATCACCGGAAGAAGCCCGCCATGCGTACCGGTGATCACGTACTTGCTATGGTCAATGATTTACACGTAATCTTTGGAAAGGGCCCCGACGCACTAGCTGTTCCGAATGACGATGAGGGACACGCACCCATGTGGAAGAAGAAATCTATATTTTGGGACCTACCCTACTGGAAAGACCTAGAGGTCCGCTCTTCAATCGACGTGATGCACGTGATGAAGAACCTTTGCGTGAACCTGCTAGGCTTCTTGGGCGTGTATGGAAAGACAAAAGATACAGCTGAGGCACGGGAGGACCTGCAATGTTTGCACGAAAAAGACGGCATCCCTCTGAAGCAGTATGAAGGTCCTGCCAGCTATGCTCTTACGAAAGAAGAGAAAGAAATCTTCTTTGAATGCCTTCTCAGTATGAAGGTCCCGACTGGCTTCTCGTCGAATATAAAGGGAATAATAAATATGGCAGAGAAAAAGTTCCAGAACCTAAAGTCTCATGACTGCCATGTGATTATGACGCAACTGCTTCCGGTTGCATTGAGGGGGCTTCTACCGGAAAACGTCCGATTAGCCATTGTGAAGCTATGTGCATTCCTCAATGCAATCTCTCAGAAGGTGATCGATCCAGAAATCGTACCAAGGCTAAGGAGTGATGTGGCGCAATGGCTTGTGTTCCCACCATCCTTCTTCAATATCATGACACACGTCCTAGTTCATCTAGTCGACGAGATTGTCATTCTGGGGCCCGTATTTCTACACAATATGTTCCCCTTTGAGAGGTTCATGGGAGTCCTAAAGAAATATGTCCGTAACCGCGCAAGGCCAGAAGGAAGCATCTCCATGGGCCGTCAAACAGAGGATGTCATCGGGTTTTGTGTTGACTTCATTCCTGGCCTTAATAAGATAGGTCTCCCTAAATCGCGGTACGAGGGGAGACTGACTGGAAAAGGCACGCTTGGAAGGGACTCAATAATATGCAGGGACGGATATTCTTGGTCTCAAGCACACTACACAGTTCTACAGAACTCTACATTGGTGACCCCGTATGTCGATGAACACAAGAACAGTCTGCGCTCCAAACACCCGGAGCAGTGCGACGACTGGATTACACGTGAACACATCAGGACTTTCAGCAGTTGGTTGGAAACACGTCTCAGAGGTGACAACACTGTTTGTGATGAGTTGTACTTGTTGTCCAGGGGACCATCTTCGACTGTATTGATTTACAAAGGATACGAGATAAATGGGAATACATTTTACACGATTGTCCAAGATCAAAAGAGCACCAACCAAAATAGCGGTGTCCGCTTTGATGCAACAACCGAGAGGGGAAAGGACACATATTATGGTTACATAGTGGACATATGGGAACTTGACTTCGGACATGATTTTAAGGTCCCTTTGTTTAAGTGCAAATGGGTCAACCTGTCAGGAGGCGGGGTACAGGTAGACCCACAGTACGGAATGACAACAGTGGATCTGAAAAATCTTGGATACACTAACGAACCGTTCGTCCTAGCCAATGATGTGGCACAGGTTATCTATGTGAAGGACATGTCTACCAGACCGAGAAAAAGAAAAGATAAGGAAGCGAATACATCATACGATGAGCCAAAGCGCCACATAGTTTTTTCAGGAAAAAGGGACATCCTGGGAGTGGAGGGCAAGACAGACATGTCTGAAGATTATGAAAAGTTTCATGAAATTCCTCCCTTCAAAGTCAAGGCTGACCCAAGCATCCTGATAAACGATGAAGATTATCCATGGTTACGGCGCAATAAGCAAATGACACAAGCGAAGAAAAAGTGAAGAGTTTTTTCCGCAACTATTATGATGATACCATGCCAACTTTGTAACAAACGAGTATGATACCATTGTCCGTTTGTACTATTCAAATTTGCACTAACAGAAAGTTTGTAATTGGTTTTACCAGAAAGAATTAAAAAATAAAACAAAAAACAAAAGAAAATAAATAATGCAGAAAACAAAAAAACTTGCAAAAAAATAAAAAATAGCAACAATAAGTATTTCATTGTAAGTAGAAACAAAATAAAATAAATAAAGCAACAAAGAAAACAAATAATTTCAAATTTAAACTATTCAAATTTGAATACTACTTGCACTAACAGAAAGTTTGTAATTGGTTTTACCAGAAAGAATTAAAAAATAAAGCAAAAAACAAAAGAAAATAAATAATGCAGAAAACAAAACAAAAAAACTTGAAAAAAAATAGCAACAATAAGTATTTTTCTGTAAGTAGAAACAAAATCAAATAAATAAAGCAACAAAGAAAACAAATAAATAAAAATAGCAACAGTAAGTATTTTGTTGAAAGTAGAAACAAAACTAAAAAATAAAGCAACAAAGAAAAAAAATAAAAAAAATGCCACCTACTGGGCCCACACGGCCTGAATACGACTAGAAACCCAACCATGGGCCAGGATTCAGGCCCGTAGTAAGCCCAGCAAGCCCACAGGCAAAGCAGTGTCAGTTTAGGCCCATAGCCTGCAGTTTAGAGGAGTTCGAGAGGAGAGAGGCAGCGGGGCTTATAAACTGGTGCAGGCCTCTCTCAACTAGCGAGGTGGGACTAAACTTCCCACCGCACCGCAGCAAGGCCTTTAGTCCCGGTTGGTGGCAGCAACCGGGACTAAAGGGTGGCATTAGTCCCGGTTGGTGGTTGAAACCGGGACTAATACCCCCCTTTAGTCCCGGTTTCAGCCACCAATCGGGACTAATACAGCTCCTATATAACGAGGACTTGCGAAATTTTGGGCAGTTTCCTTCTTCCTCTCCTTCCCCGCCCTCGACGCCTCCCTCTCCTTCCCCGCCCCCGTCGCCCCGTCGCCCCGTCGCCGTCGCCGTCGCCCCCGACGCCGCCCCGACGCCGCCTCGTCGCCGTCGCCCCGCCCCGCGACCCCGTTCTGCCCCGCCCCGCGCCGTCGCCGCGCCCCGGCCGGCCCGTCGCCGTCGCGCCGCGCGCCCCGCCCCGACGCCGCCTCGTCGCCGCCCCGCCGCGCGATGTGAGGGGCTCCCTTTTTTTTATGTTTAATATTGCTGTATATATATATAGTTGCTGTGTATATATGTATATATGTGTATATTTTTTTTATGTTTATATAAATTGCAGTATATATAGTTGCTGTATATATAGTTGCTGTATTTATATGTATGTGTATATATTTTTTTTCTTAGGAATTTGCTAAATATATATGTTAAATATATATGTATGTGTATATAAATATATTTTTTCTTAGGAAGTTGTTGTATATATGTGATGTGTGTATGTGATGTATATATATGTGTATGTGGCTATATAGTTTTTTGTTTATATATGCTAAATATATATAGAAAGTTTTATATATGCAAAAGTTACAAATTTAGAAAAAGAAGGATAGGAAAGAAGAAAATAAGAAAGAGGAAAGAAAGAAGAAGAGGAGAGGAAGAAGAGGAGAAATAAATAAGAAGAAGAAAAAAAAGAAAAAAAGAGGAGAAGAAGAAAGGAATAGAGGAGAAGAAGAGAAATTTTCTCTTCTTCTCCTCTATTCCTTTCTTCTTCTCCTTTTTTTTCTTTTTTTTTCTTCGATCTTCTCCTCTAGCGGTTCCTTTTTTCTTCTTCTTCCTCTTTTTTTTATCGGATATGTCTATGTCGATATACACCCTCCCCGATAACTTCGACATTAGGGGGGGCCGGGGTCGAGGGTCGTCGAGGGATCGAGGGACTGGTCGAGAGATCGCCGAGGGGCCGAGGGTCGTCGAGGGGTCGAGAGGCCGAAGGTCGAGGGGTCGAGAGGTTGCCTAGCAGTCGGGGGTCTAGGGTTGTGGATCGCCGAGCAGTCGGGGGTCAAAGTATTGAAGAATTCCATGACTTCATCATTTGCCAGAAGTAACCGGGGCATTTTGGTACAAAGTTATGCAAAGTTATTCTGGAACGGAGTTCCTGATAGGATAATCCGTCTTTTGTTACGAATTATCCTATCTGGGACTCCGTTCCAAAATAACTTTGGAGAGCTTCATACCATCATGCTACTGTTACTTTCGCCTAATGATGAAGTATTGGTTTTGTTGAATCCTTTGACACTCGACAAAATGTGACATGAGGGGGTCTAGGGTTGTGGATCGCCGAGCAGTCGGGGGTCGAGGGGTCGAGAGAGGTTGCCTAGCTAGTGTCAAAGTATTGAAGAATTCCATGACTTCATCATTTGCCAGAAGTAACCGGGGCATTTTGGTACAAAGTTATGCAAAGATATTTTGGAACGGAGTTCCTGATAGAATAATCCGTCTTTTGTTACGAATTATCCTATCTGGGACTCCGTTCCAAAATAACTTTGGAGAGCTTCGTACCATCATGCTACTGTTACTTTCGCCTAATGATGAAGTATTGGTTTTGTTGAATCCTTTGACACTCGACAAAATGTGACATGAGGGGGTCTAGGGTTGTGGATCGCCGAGTAGTCGGGGGTCGAGGGGTCGAGAGAGGTTGCCTAGCTAGTGTCAAAGTATTGAAGAATTCCATGACTTCATCATTTGCCAGAAGTAACCGGGGCATGTTGGTACGAAGTTATGCAAAGATGTTTTGGAACGGAGTTCCTGATAGGATAATCCGTCTTTTGTTACGGATTATCTTATCTGGGACTCCGTTCCAAAACAACTTTGGAGAGCTTCGTACCATCATTCTACTGTTACTTTCGCCTAATGATGAAGTATTGGTTTGTTGAATCCTTTGACACTAGACAAAATGTGACATGAGGGGGTCTAGGGTTGTGGATCGCCGAGAAGTCGGGGGGGTCGAGAGGTTGCCTAGCTAGTGTCAAAGTATTGAAGAATTCCATGACTTCATCATTTGCCAGAAGTAACCGGGGCATGTTGGTACGAAGTTATGCAAAGATGTTCTGGAACGGAGTTCCTGATAAGTTAATCCGTCTTTTGTTACGGATTATCTTATCTGGGACTTCGTTCCAAAACAACTTTGGAGAGCTTCGTACCATCATGCTACTGTTACTTTCGCCTAATGATGAAGTATTGGTTTTGTTGAATCCTTTGACACTAGCTAGACAAAATGTGACATGAGGGGGTCTAGGGTTTGTGGATCGCCGAGCAGTCGGGGGTCGAAGGGTCGAGAGAGGTTGCCTAGCTAGTGTCAAAGTATTGAAAAATTCCATGACTTCATCATTTGCCAGAAGTAACTGGGGCATGTTGGTACGAAGTTATGCAAAGATGTTTTGGAACGGAGTTCCTGATAGGATAATCCGTCTTTTGTTACGGATTATCTTATCTGGGACTCCGTTCCAAAACAACTTTGGAGAGCTTCGTACCATCATGCTACTGTTACTTTCGCCTAATGATGAAGTATTGGTTTTGTTGAATCATTTGACACTAGACAAAAGGTGACATGAGGGGGACTAGGGTTTGTGGATCGCCGAGAAGTCGGGGGTCGAGGGGTCGAGAGAGGTTGCCTAGCTAGTGTCGAAGTATTGAAGAATTCCATGACTTCATCATTTGCCAGAAGTAACCGGGGCATTTTGGTACAAAGTTATGCAAAGTTGTTCTGGAACGAAGTCCCTGATAGGATAATCCATCTTTTGTTACGAATTATCTTATCCGGGGACTCCGTTCCAAAACAACTTTGGAGAGCTTCGTACCATCATGCTACTGTTACTTTCGCCTAATGATGAAGTATTGGTTTTGTTGAATCCTTTGACACTAGACAAAATGTGACATGAGGGGGTCTAGGGTTTGTGGATCGCCGAGCAGTCAAGGGTTGAAGCTAGTTCTACGTTTGCCATTAATATATCCATCTGTCATGTTTGAATAATAATTGGCATGTTGTAAATATTTGTAGAAACAATGGACGACAGCACCCGAGACCTAGCACAAGAAGCGATGTTGATGGACATAATCGCACACGGACAAAATGCCGTCTTGTCGTTTCTCAACGACACCGATGAGCAGGTCGAAAAAGAGCTGCAGCTGGAAGATCTAGGCTATGATATTGATGGATCCGGTGACCCAATGCACATGGAAGAAGTAGACCGTGAGGACGGCTCCGGTGACCCAATGCCGGTGCAAGAAGGAGACCGTGATGCTAGCTCCGGTGACCGAACCGAGTCCGGCCAGGAGGTATATATGTTAGTTAAGCATGTGCTGACTAGTTAATTGATTCATTCATTAACTCTCGTCTTTGTTCCTTTTTCTAGCCCTCCAGATCGAGCAAATCTTCGGTAAAGAGACGAGGAGCGAAGAAAAAGTTGAGGCCGGATGAAAAGTTTGAGATCTCAGAAATCTCGCGCTCCGGCGAGCCGATTGCACCCATCCGGACAAAGAACACATTTGTTTATCAGTGCGGGGTTCTGGTTAGGGACAAGATCCCGATCAGCATCCATCAATGGTTAAAGCCAGCTGCAAACGACGCTCAGGTGACTTATGTCACAGATATGCAGAAAGAGGATCTTTGGACTGAGCTGAAGTCAAATTTTGTCCTACCGCGAGAGGTTGATCCGGCGAACCCAGTTAAAGAGGAGTTAATCAAGTCTGCTGCACTTTCGAAGATGGCAGACCAATTCAGGGCATGGAAGAAAAAACTGAATACGTTTGTCAAAGATAAAAAGACTCCAGAATTCATGGGCATATATGAGAAGATCAAAGATGACTGGCCCGCATTTGTGGCCCATAAGAAGTCGGAAAAGAGTCAGAAGATGTCGGAGACAAACCGGATAAATGCTGCGAAGAAGATGCATCACCATCGCACGGGGTCGGGCGGCTACCTCGTAGCCCGGCCTAAGTGGGCCAAGGCTGAGAATGATCTGCTTCAGAAAGGGATCGAACCAGAGACAATGCACTGGCCAGAACGTTGCCGGACTTGGTTCTTCGGGGCTGGCGGAACCTTGGACCCTGTAACAGGGTGGTGCATTTGGACGGACAAGCAATTGGAAACACCACTCAGGAAGATGCGACAGTATATCAAAGCAGCGCATGAAGGGACGTTCATCCCCGACAGAGAGAACGACGAGCTGACAATGGCCCTCGGGAATCCTGAGCACCCTGGACGGACACGAGGCACGCCAGGCTCCCTTCCGTGGCGTGCTGGGTTTCCGGACGCAGGAGGCTACAAATGCCACGACAGGAGGAAGAAAATGGAGCAGACCGAAATCCAGGCGCTGCGGGCCAGAATACAAGCGATAGAGGAACGGGAAGCAAATCGGGAGAAAAGAATTGCCGAAGCTTCCCCCAAAGCTACCCCGCCATCTCAGCGGAGAAGCAGCGTGGATTCCACCGAGCTGCTTCAGCCAGAGCCTGCCTTGACGGCTACTGCCAGGAATCCTGTGGATGCTATCACGCAGGCACAAAATTGCCACCTTATGGTGCAGTGGATGAATCTGAAGGTCAAGGCGGCTGCTGGCTCTGTTTATCCTTCTGGACCCGACGACACTTTTCACTGCCGGCCGATTCCAGAAGGATATGCTAGGGTGATGGTCGACGAAATAACTGAGGGATTTGAGGAGCTCCAGCTTGACCACCCTACCGGTGAAGGGGAGTCTCGGCTGGGTTCTTCACTGAAGACTCCATGCCTATGGCGGAAGGACCTAATCAACATTCTCAACTGGACGCCTCCGCCTCCTCCTCCTCCTCCGGCGAGTCAGGGCACTCCGCCTCCTCCACCGCCTCCTCCTCCGGCGAGTGACCATCAGGGCACTCCGGCTCCTTCTCCGGCGCGTGGCGGCACTCCGCCTCCTTCGCCGCCGGCGCGTGGCGGCACTCCGCCTCCTTCTCCGCCTAATCAGCAAGGGCGGAAGAGACCTGCCGCCGCTCCGGCTGCTCCTGCTCCGGCGCGTAAGCAAGTAAAAAAGACAGCCGCTTCGTCTGGTCCGGCAACGCCTACCAGTACAGCCAGAGGCGGGAGGCGATGCAGATTCGGTCATTCTCTCACGCCTCTAGAGAAGTTACCGTACGAGAGGTCCGACGAGGAAAACACGAAGATCGCTCAAGGCCAAGTGAAGGACTTTTTTGAAGGGTTGAAAGCACAGAGACATCCACCTCCGGAGGAGAAGATAGATGCGATGAAAGCAAAGCGCACTCTTGCTGCCCTGAAGCAACCAACGCAAAGTAAGCCGCAGGACAACTATGACCGCATGATCCAAAAGACATATCAAGCAGCGAAGCGGTCGGGAAGTACTAAAAGTGATCAGAGGTTAGCAGAAGGGCGAGCTGGGAAACAAATTGCCCAACTCGGCGAACAAGCTGACCAATCATGCCCCCCGCTCAAGGTGTCTAGCGACATGGTCGCTAATGATCCGAGGATGGTGCCCGGTTATACCAATCTTGCAGATTACGCGTCCGACGATGTACACTATGATTTCTTGGAAGTGCAGATAGAAAGATACGAGTACAAAAAGCCTCTCGTCAAAAATGAAAGATCTCTATCAACGAATATGCGAAGATTGCATGATTGGTACTTGAAAATCTGCAGAGAGTCTGGGGGGAGGGATAACTTGTATTTGAGAGTTAAACCGGAGCATGACCTCGTTGGAATTGACCTGTTGCCTGTTCCATTTGAGGAGTTCTATTAGTTTTTCAATCAATTGGCCCTCGATAAAGCAACGGTCACCTGCTACTGTCTGTAAGTAGTACTACTTCTGTCATTAAGTCTCTCTATATAGCTGATCTTCATTGCATGTATTTATAATTATCCTCACTATATTATGTAGATTGAAGATCGTCGAATTGAAGAAAAGACAAGTAGGTGATATTGGGTTTATTAACACATACCTCATAGATGCAACCGAGGTTAAATTGCGTCCCGACGATACCGAGACCTACTTGCTACGATCGTTGGTGGTAAATGAAAACAAAGATATAATACTCTTTCCTTACAACTTCAAGTGAGTGTTACTGTCTTGTGCATATTTGGTTTCCCTTATATATCAGTCAAGGTTATAGTGATGTAATTGATGATCTCATGCATTCGTGCGCAGCTTCCACTATATTCTCTTAGAGATTAAGCTTGAGAAGGGAGTAGTAACTGTCTTGGACTCTAAACGTAAAGATCCTGAGGAGTATGCGGACATGACTCAAATGCTAGCCAGGTAAGTTAAATCGATCAATATTATCCACCATGCATATATATATCAGCAACTTCATTTCTGATATCAACTAATTGTTTTCTTTGTCTGGCAGGGCTTGGAAAAAATTCACCAAAAAAGCTCCGGGACTGCCGAAGAAGCTACAATTTAGATACCCGAAAGTAAGTACTATATAGTAGCATGTTCCGCGCGCGCATCTCCTATATCTTGATTCAAGCGCTAGTTTCATCAATACCAATTTGGCATTCTTGCTTATCAGTTTGATTGACCCCTATTTCTTGTAAAGTGGTTGTGGCAGGAACCCGGGAATGATTATTGTGGATACTACATTTGCGAGTCCATCCGCCACACGACCTGTGAGCGGGGCTACACTGATGAACAATTTGAAGTGCGTAAGCAATCAATAATATTCACAAATTTATAGCATCATTTCAAGTATTGACCCCCTACTTCAAATTAGATGTTTCGGATGCGGGATGAACTCCTAACACCAGATCGTCTGCGAGCAATTCAAGAGGAATTGGCGGCATTCTTCCTTGAACACGTGATCGCTGAAGACGGAGAATACTATGTGGACCATGCATCCATATGATAGGAGATTATTTTTGTAAGAGATAATTATTGTATATATGTGCCCGGTAGTGTCGGATAGATATACGAGAACTTGTTGTTCGACCAATCTCTCGGAGAAGGAGAGGTGGTCGATATTACTTCTCTCTGTATGCATATATATATATGTTGATTATACGATCTTCTGTTTCCTTCGTTTGCTTAGTAGCTAGCAGCTAGCTTGCGTGACTCTAGTCCTCTCTATATACGTATGTGTAGTATGTAGCGTCGACCAAGCACGGACATAAGAGAGGACACTTCTCTCTATTAATTAGCTAGCTAACACAATATATGAAACACCTAAATTAACCCCCCAAAACCTAAAACCCCCCTCCCCTTTCAAAAAGAAAAAACAAAAACCACAGCCACAGAAATGCTGACGCGTGGATGCCTTTTGGTCCCGGTTGGTACCACCAACCGGGACTAAAGCCCCTCCTGCCTGGACTCGGTGCACAGGCCACGTGGACACCCTTCTGCCCCGGTTCTGGATTGAACCGGGACTAAAGGGTCAGAGCATTAGTACCGACCCTCTTGTCCCGGTTATGGAACCGGGGCTAAAGGCCCAAATGAACCGGGTCTGATGACCCTTTATCTACTAGTGCTTGGATCGAGTAGGCTAGATGGATCCGGTAGTCCTACCTTCCTGATGAACGGAAGAGCTCGATCCAGCGCCGGCCATGGCGAAGTAGGGGCCGGAGGTGGAAGTGCGATGACGGCGGCGGCGGTGCTTCCCGTGAGCACCGCGCTAACCCTAGATCGGTAGGGTTTGTAGGTAGGGTTTGTGGCAGCGTTCAACCTCGTGAGAAGTGCCCCGACCCCTACCTCTGTTAATATAGCGCGGGTCACAGGGGCCCACCAACCATAATGGGTTGGGCGCCCCCGATCAGGGCGCGGATCTAAGGGCCCGGTGGGCCGTTGGGCCCACGCGGAGGAGATCAATCCTAACATTCTCCCCCTTGATCTCATCTTTACTTTTAACCTTATACTTTCTAGTTTATTTGTTTCATATCATATTGGTACATAGAGCATGTTTCATCGTCACGGCTTAATTGCCGATAGAATCATACAGCTACAACATACGTTTTGTTCAGAAGCAAATTCCGTTCCTTTTGGGCCTATCCAGGAATCATAGGCTTTCCCTTAAACCCATGCCGACTAAGTGTTCCTTGAACACATTGGGTGGTAAGCCTTTCGTTAGCGGATCCGCAAGCATATCTTTTGTCCTTATATGCTTGAGACTTATAGTGTGATCCTGGATTTTATCCTTCACAACATAATACTTTATCTCTATCGTTTTTGCAGCATTACTCGACTTTTTGTTGTGAGCATAAAATATTGCGGGCTCGTTGTCACAGTACATCTTTAGTGGTTTGTCAATACAATCTACCACTTTCAAGTCGGGTATAAATTTCTTTAGCCATATCGCCTGCCCTGTTGCTTCGAAGCATGCTATGAATTCTGCATACATCGTAGATGATGCAACTATTGACTGTTTGGAGCTTTTCCATGAAATAGCTCCCCCAGCGAGAGTGAATACGTATCCGGACGTGGATTTTCTATCATCCCTGTCCCCCGCAAAATCTGCGTCTGAATACCCCTTTATCTCTAGGGATTCACATCTCCTGTATGTTAGCATGCATTCCTTCGTGCCTTGCGCATAACGCAATGCTTTCTTTACCATCTTCCAGTGCTCTATGCCTGGATTGGATTGATATCTACCGAGTACACCGGTGATAAAAGCTAAGTCCGGGCGAGTGCACACTTGTGCATACTGTAAGCTTCCAACGGCCGAAGCATATGGTACTCCTTTCATTTGATCGATCTCATACTGATTCTTGGGACATTGGAATTTCCCAAAACTAGCCCTTGACTATAGGAGCAGGTGTGGCTTTACTCGCATGCATATTATACTTTTTAAGAACCTTTTCTAAATATGCATTCTGCGATAGTCCTAAGACTTCATTGTTCCTATCTCGGTGAATTTCTATGCCCAAAACATATGATGCTTCACCAAGATCTGTTATGTCAAAATTTGAGGATAAAAACTTCTTTGTTTCTTGTAGTAGAGTAACATCACTGCTAGCAAGCAGGATATCATCCACATACAAGATTAGGAAAATATATTTCCCATTTATAAACCTTGCATAAATGCAATGATCCTCAACATTTTCTTTAAATCCAAAACTTTTAATTGTCTCATTAAACTTTAGATACCACTGTCTAGAGGCTTGCTTTAATCCATAAATGGATTTCTTTAGGCGGCATCCCATATCTTCCTTGCCTTCCATGATAAAACCCTTGGGTTGTTTCATGTAGACATTTTCTTTTAAATCTCCGTTGAGAAATGCCGTCTTTACATCCATTTGATGTAACTCTAAATCAAAATGAGCAACTAATGCCATTATGATTCTGAAGGAATCCTTACATGAGACCGGAGAAAATGTCTCATTGTAATCTATCCCTTCTCTTTGTGTAAATCCTTTTGCCACGAGTCGAGCTTTATACTTTTCTATATTTCCTTTAGAGTCATACTTAATTTTGTAGACCCATTTACAGCCTACTGTTTTGGCTCCTTTAGGAATTTCCTCTAAGTCCCAAACATCTTTGGAACTCCTCGATTTCATTTCATCTTCCATTGCCTTCATCCACTCCAATGAATGAGGGCTTCTCATGGCTTCTTCATATGAGGTGGGATCTTTTTCCAAATGAACCATTTCTGTGTTATAAACTTTAAAGTCAGTAAAAATAGCTGACTTTCTTGGTCTTGTAGACCTTCTAAGGGCCTTAGTTTCTGGCACATTCTGTGCCTCAACGTCTGGCACTTCTTCTAAAATTTGTTGTTGCACCTCCCTTTCATGCTCAACAACGGGTTTAGTCGGCTCCTGACGGACAGGTTCCGGGTCTTCTCCCATAGTTGTCATGGGTGGAGTTGCAACTGGTAGTGAGAAAAATGGCTCCTGAATCATCGGATTAGGTGCATGCACCCTCTTCTCCTCAAGATCAATTTTCCGAGCTACCAAGCTCCCCCTCATCATTTCGTCCTCTAAGAAGACTGCATGTCTTGTTTCTACAAACTTTGTATATTTGTCTGGACAGTAGAAACGAAAACCTTTTGATATGTCTTGGTAGCCAATGAAGTGGCAACTTACTGTTTTGGGATCTAACTTTGCAATGTTTGGATTAAACATTTTGGCCTCTGCTGGGCACCCCCACACCCTGAAGTGTTGAAGGGAGGGCACTTTTCCTGTCCATAGCTCGTACGGTGTTTTGGGCACCGACTTGCTTGGTACTCTATTGAGAATGTGAATGGCGGTTTTAAGCGCCTCCATCCATAATCCCAATGGCAAGGTGGAGTAACTCATCATGCTGCGCACCATATCCATAAGGGTACGGTTACGCCTTTCAGCTACCCCATTTTGCTGAGGCTCGCCCGGCATTGAATACTGGGTGACTATGCCAGTCTCCTGCAAGAACTTTGCAAAAGGTCCAGGGACTTGGCCATATGGAGTGTGTCGACCGTAGTACTCTCCCCCTGGTCGGACCTTACTATCTTTATTCTTTTGTCATGCTGATTTTCAACTTTAGCTTTGAATATTTTAAATTTATCCAACGCTTCTGATCTTTCTTTGATTGGATAAATATAACCATAGCGAGAGTAATCATCTGTGAATGTTATGAACGAGTCATAGCCATCCACACTTTTCACCGGAAAAGGTCCACAAATGTCAGTGTGGATGATTTCTAGTGTTGTTGTGCTACGGTTTGCACCCTTTTTGATTTGTTTTACATACTTTCCTTTAATGCAATCAATGCATTGTTCTAAGTCTGAGAACTCTAATGGAGGAAGAATTTCACTTTTAACGAGTATCTCTATTCTTCCCTTGGAAATATGGCCCAAACGATAGTGCCATAATTTCGATGAGTCGTGAGTTCTCTTTCTTTTCTTTTGTTCTTTATGCGACGCGGAAATATGCTCATTCACATTGCATACAGAATAAACTTTTTCACGAAGTGATAATAAATAAAGCTCATCGTGGAGGAAAGCATCACCCACATAAGCATTATTAAACCATATGGCACATTTGCCATGTCCAAAATAACATTCATAATGATCTTTGTCCAAGCAAGAAACACTAATCAAATTCCTATTACATGAAGGAACATATAAAACATCTCTAAGTAGAAGCTTGAATCCATCAGCTAACTCCAAGGAGATGTCGCCGACAGCTTCAACTTCCACTTTTATTCCATTTGCTACTTCAATTCCTCTTTCTCTTCTTTGCGTAATCCGGGTCGAATGGAATCCCTGTAAAGAATTTGCAACGTGAACAGTTGCTCCTGAGTCAATCCACCAAGTGGATTTCGAAAACTATGTATATAGGGACTCATTAACTAAGGAAACAACATTGTTATCTTGCTTTGCCATTATGTGTTTCAGCCATTCAGGGCAGTCCTTCTTGTAGTGACCAGACTGGTGACAGTGGAGACATGTGTCTTTGTCCACTTCAAAGTGCTTTGGCTGATGCTGACGCTGATAGGGAGCTTTCCCATTAGGCTTTGAGGGAGAACCCTTACTGTTGTCATTGAAATTCTTTTTCTTATCCTTCACATAGTTGATAGAACCACCATGTGAAGCTTTAAGCCGTTCTTCCTCTTGGACACACATGGCAATGGTCTTTTCTAGATCCCATGTTCCAGGTGACATATTGTAGTTCACCACAAATGTCTCAAACTCCTTTGGCAAAGAAGCCATGACCAGGTGGACCAAGAGAGTTGGTTTTATCTCCAGATCCTCATCCATGGGCTTGAGCTTCGCTGCCATATTGCTCATCCTAAGGATGTGCTCTCTTATGCCATGTCCACCCCCAGTGTAGTGCCGTGAAACCAGTTGCTTCAACAGCTGGGTGGCATATGTCTTTGAAGAACCAGTGAACTGGCTCTTTATCTTTGTCAGCAGCTCTCCAACAGCTGTGCACTCTGCAATTGAGCCCACGATTGCGTTCTCAATTGTGTTCTTTATAAAGGCCATGCACTTTTTATTCGCACTGACCCACTTTTGATTGTCTATGGAATATGACAATTCCAGAGGGGCATAATCCCTCCTCTTTTTGTCCCATGCAGCATCATCATCAGTTTCTTTAGGTCTGACCGGTTGTGGTTGATCCACTACCCAGTCTACATCGGCACAGATAAATGCCATGTCAACTTTCTTCCACCACTTAGTGTAGTTGTCACCTCTGAGTGTCGGAACATCTTTTAAGCAAGTCATGAGGAGGTACCCTCCTGAAATCACAATGAAGTGATGTCAATATATAACAATCATATGTATGAATCTAACGTTGGTTAAATTAAACACATAATTGTCTATGCATTTAAAAAACTATATTACCGTTGGGCAAATATGAGAATTAAATGCATCTTTATTTTTCAATAATGAAATATGGTCATGCTATTTACAACGTTGGTTATATATAATAACATAATCATATTCATAAAACATGCTCTTAAAGAAAACATAATACTTTTATTTTCTGTGTTAAAAAAGAGCACTATTACTTTTACGCAGCGGAAAACACGAATAAAAATTCGTGAACTTTTTAGAAAAATTCGTGAACTTTTTAGAAAAATTCTTTGCTTTTTTTATTTTTCTGTACTTTTGAATAAAACTGTATAATAAATAACAGAGAATGAATAAAAAAAATGGCAGCAGCACAGTGCTAGGCTTCTCGCCCCTCGTTGGTTACCCCAAGTGGAAGGTGTGAGATGTAGTGTTGCGGAAGTTTTTCCCTTGGCAAAGATACCAAGGATCGAATCCCCAGAGACTCCTAGGTTCAACAAGAAGGTGTCAACTGCTAACGGCGCCAGATATTAGCAATCAACGTGGACCTGCACACAGATACAAATAACTTTGCTCCCAATGAGTACAGAGAGGTTGTCAATCCCTCCGGCCTTGTAGTTCACAAAGGATTAAACGCAGATGATAGTAGTGATAGATAATGTTTGCAATAGTAAGTAAAAGCGAAAAGTAAATAGCGGATGTGATCAATGATGGTAATATGGACCGGAGTCTCATGATGTTCACTAGTGATGTCTCTCTCCCAAAAGACGATAAAACAGCTATGTGAGGTAAACGAATTACAGCTGGGCAATTGACAGGACCACGAAAGCAAACCAATGCTGACTACATTGCAAGAAAGGTTGAGGTTCAAAGCATGGGCGGTACGCCAAAGTAAGTAGACCGAAATCCATCAATATCTACTACTAATAATCCACCTTGAGATATCTATCCAGAACATCTCGCTGGTATTAAGTTGCGAGCCCCACCCATAGTGTAAACTCAAAGCAACAGACAACTGCATTAAAAGAACTTTGCGTAAAGTAAACAATCCTTGCACCCGCGGGCACAAGCACCGTTGTTTTCCCCCTTGTGGCAACAGCACATCCCCTAGACTCATTTTTCTGTCACTCAAACTAGTCATCGAGGGGCATGAACCCACAATCAAGCATAATGTTCCCTCTTGGAGTCACTACCTACTACTTGGCCAAAGCAATAAATAACAACGGAGAACATGCAAGAATTACTTACGAACATAAATATAAGGGAGGTGAATCAAATATATTACTCATACACAATCTGAACATAATCTCATAATCCATCGGATCCCAGCAAACTCATCATAGCAACAGCATAAGAATTACATAAGTGCCTCGATCATGTAGGGCAGCTCACGAGGACTAATTAGTGAAGCACAAGAACGGGAGGAGAACATCACATAGCTACTGGTCATGGACTCATGGTCCAAAGGAGACTACTCACAACTCATCCGGGAGGCGTCCATGGTGGTGGAGAGGCTCCCGGTGGTGATCCTCCCCTCCGGCAGGGTGCCGGGAAGGGTTCTCCTGGTGCTCCCGATCTTGGAAGTGGCGGCGGCGGCGGAATAGAGATGAGATCGCGAAAAAGAGTTCCTGTCCCGAGGGTTTCTCGAGACGCTTTAAATATATGCCAAAGGGGGGCATCGGGGGAGCTTCGGGGGGCCCAGGCGCCCCCCCCCGGCGCGACCCAGGGGGGGCGCGCCGCCAGGGCGCCTGGAGCCCTGGTGGCCCCCCCCCCCGCTGTCCTTCGGACGCACGGTAGTTTCCGGAACGCTGATTTTTTATATAATTTTTCTGGATTTTTCCTGGTAGTTCTCGTAATGTGAAAACCTGAAATACAAAAACAGCCGAAAACAGAAACTGGCACTGGGGTGCACTGAGTTAATAGGTTAGTCCAAATATGATCAAAAGTGTATGGAAGTGTATAAATATTATAGCAATATCACCCAAAAGAGGCATGGAGCAAGCAGAAATTATAGATACGTTTTGGACGTATCAACATCCCCAAGCTTAATTCCTGCTCATCCTCGAGTAGGTAAATGATAACAAGAATAATTTCTGTGGTGACATGCTATTAATCATATAGGACTTTTTCATAGTCATATGACAAAAGTTTACTGAGATAATGAATCTGTAGTAATTAAGTTGCCTCATGAGAAAATCACAAAGAACTGAAAGTTTTACAATATGATACTGAAACATCAAATAGATTTGCAATGAATATGATGTGCAAATATGATAAAGTGATATCTAGCTTGCCCCCTTTAGTGATGCAAGACATAAATGTAGGGGCACCTTCAAGGTTTAAGTGATGACTAGATACAATGATTTCAAAATAAACGATATCACAATCATGCAAAAGACAATGCTACTTTGGAACAATGCACATTACACTCAGAATGACAATCATGCTCTCAGTAGTTGGTGCTTTGAAGAAGGTGGAGACTCAACATAAAAGTAAAAGGATGGCCCTTCGTAGAGGGAAGCAGGGATTTCTCATGTGCTAGAGCTTTTTATTTTGAAAACATAGAAGCAATTTTGTCAAAGGTAGTAGTACTTCATATGTGTTATGCATAAAACATCTTATAAGTTGCAAGCCTCATGCATCGAATACCAATAGTGCTCGCACCTTGTCCTAATTGGCTCGGATTTCCATGGATTATCATTGCATTACATATGTTTCAACCAAGTGTCACAAAGGGGTACCTCTATGTCACCTGTACAAAGGTCCAAGGAGATAGATCGCATTTGATTTCTCGTTTTTGATAGATCTCAACTTGTGGACATCCATACCGGGACAACATAGAAAATAGATAATGGACTCCTCTTTAATGCTTAAGCATATTCTCATAAGAGATTGAGGATTAATGTCCAAGCTAAAACTTCCACCATGATACATGGCTTTGGTTGGCGGCCCAATGTTCTTCTCTAACAATATGCATACTCAAACCATTTAACCCATGGCAAATCACCCTTACTTCAGACAAGACGAACATGCATAGCAACTCACATGATATTCAACAAAAGTGTAACAGTTGATGGCGTCCCCAGAAACATGGTTACCACTCAGCAAGCAACTTATAAGAAATAAGATACATAGCAACATATTCTTTACCACAATAGTTTTTAAGCTACTTTCCCATGAGCTATGTATTGCAAAAACTGAAGGTTTTAAAGGTAGCACATGTAAATTTACTTGGAGTGGCCGTGAAGTACCACATATAGGTAGGTATGGTGGACTCATATGGCATAACTGGTTTAAAAGGATGTGGATGCACAAGCAGTCAGTCCGCTTAGTAAAGGTGGAGGATAGCAAAAGACTGAGAGCGACCAACTTAGAGAGCAATGACGGTCATAATCATGCAGAGCGACAAAGCAACATTGAATCAGGCATGGAAGTTATATCGCTACTCAGAAACAAAAGATCATCAAGGCTTGACAGACTTTCTTTACAGTCTTAAATATGCGTGAGCATACGCCAAGTCAATCAAAATAAATTCTTGAGGGAAGATATTACTAAACCATACCACATCATTGGCAAACAAATCATGTTGGTATTCCAATAACACATTGGGAATCCCCCAGCTATTTGAGACTAACCATAAGAAAACCTGAACTACCAAGCGCCATTATGCACGTAGCATCTTTATCATAGACATATTAACCAATGCAACGGAAGCAAACTCTCTTAATAAGATAAGCATGGTAATTAAAGAGGGTTCAAGCAACCAACTAGACAAAAGCTCTTTGAAAAGATAAGCATGAATACTAAGAGCAGAGCATGATAATAGCTATTAAAAGACAAAGAACACACACAACAAAGATAGGCATGAAAATTCTATGTTATGTTCTAGGTATAAGTGGAGTGTGTTTCTCTCCCACATAAAGAACGCTGAGTTCCGACTCGTTATGGAAAACTAAAAAGGAAACTAAAAGCAAGACGCTCCAAGCATAGCACATAACACATGAAGTGATTAAAATATAGTGGAACGAAAGACGAACTGATAATGTTGATGGAGAAGGGGATGCACGGGGGCATCCCCAAGCTTAGACGCATGAGTCTCCTTGAATATTTCTTGGGGGTGCATGGGGGCATCCCCAAGCTTGAGCGCTTGACACTCCTGAATCTTTTTATCATCTTCCCTCGCACACTTGAAAACTCCCTTCATACATAACTCATCATAATCTGATTAGCGAGGTTAGTACCCATAATAAAATAATTATACCTTGCTGGAAATAAAGATATTCTTGAAGTTCTACTGTTTCTCAAGATTGCCAATAGGTTTTTGCAAAGAAAAAGCAAGCTCTAGGTTTGCAAAATGAAAGAAAGGCAAAACAGGACAGAATCTGTGAAGAACAGAACAGCAGGTAGTAATTGATTTGTTCGGGGCACTTCTGCAACTCAAATCAAAAAACTCAGAACAGATGCACGAAAGACAATTATATAGAGAACCCTGTCGAAAAAATTCAAACCAAAAAGATGATCTGGTGATTTTATACGAATTTTTCTATCCAAGGACAGAATCTGTTTCCTGGACAGCACCTCACAACTTTTGAACTTTCTAGCAATCAGAGGCTATACTTGGCACAAATATGAAAAGCAAAGATACAATGATGATGCTACTGTAGTAAACAACATCAAGACACAACAAAAGCAAAAAATTTATTCATGTGGGCTGCCTCCCAAAAGCGCTTTCTTTTATGCCTTTAAGCTAGGCATAATGCATATAGATCAAGTTTTATCAAGAGTAAAAGAATAGCTAGCCCGTACAACGGACTCAAAAGGTAACTTGATCTTCTTTCGAGGGAAGTGTTCCATCCCTTTCTTGAGAGGAAACTGAAATTTTATATTACCCTCTTTCATGTCAATGATAGCACCAACGGTGCGTAAAAAGGGATGTCCCAAAATAATTGGACACGAAGGATCACATTCAATATCCATAATAGTAAAATCAACGGGAACATAATTGTCATTGACAATGATAAGAACATCGTCGATCCTCCCCAAAGGTTTCTTTATGGAAGAATCAACGAGACGAACACCAAAAGAACAAGAATCAAAAGGTTTCAATTTAAGCATATCATATAGTCTTTTGGGCATAATGGAAGTACTAGCTACAATATCACATAAAGCATAACATGAGAAGTTGTTTATCTTAATTTTAATCATAGGATCCCAACCATCTTCTAGCTTTCTAGGTATGGAGGCTTCTACTCTAAGTTTCTCCTCCCTAGCTTTGATGAGAGCATTAGTGATATGCTCTGTGAAGGCAAGGTTAAGCATGCTAGTGCGGGGATCTCTAGACATCTTGTGAAGGAAATCAATAACTTCGGTAAGAGTGCAATTATCAAAATCAAGATCACTAGCATCAAGTAAAGTGGTAGTGGTGTCCTTTAGGTTCACTTGATTGGTAGTTTCTATAGTCATAGCATCACCATTAATAGGTCCAATGGGACCAGGAGTACATCGGGTGCTAAGAGTTTGGATATCCTCGACAACTTGGATAGTAGCAACAGTGTGGTGGGTAGGAAGGCTCTTAATTCTATTCTCTTCCTCCCTTTCTCTAGCCCATCTTTCTTTAAGTTTAGCCATCATCCTAATATTTTCATTAATTTGCACTTGAGTAGCATTAATAGGAGTGACCTTCCTCTCCTCAAGAGGAGAAGTTTTAATTTTAAGCAATTCTATCTCATTGGCTAAGTGGTCTACCTTCAAAGAGAGATCATCTAATTTATGTAGTTTTTCTTCTACACTCTTATTAAAGGCTTTTTGAGTAGTGATGAAATCTTTAAGCATAATCTCTAGTTCAGTATTGGAGTTCTTGGTGCTAGGATAAGCATTGTTGTTCCCATAGGAATTAGAGGGGAACGGTCTAGGATTGTTACCAAAATTACTCCTATAATCATTGTTATTAAAATTGTTTCTAGAGATAAAGTTCACATCTACTTGTTCTTGAGCAATCAAAGAATTTAAAGGAACATCACGAGGATCAACAGAAGATTGCTTCGAAAGTAGAGACATGATCAAGTCAACTTTTTCATTAAGGGAGGAAATCTCCTCGACAGAGTTTACCTTCCTACCTGTTGGAGCGCGTTCGGTGTGCCATTGGGAATAATTGGTCATCATCTCATCGAGAAGCTTCGTGGCAGCACCAAGTGTAGTTGACATAAAAGTTCCTCCCACGGCCGAATCTAACAAGTTCCGCGAGGTAAAGTTCAAGCCTGCATAAAAAGTTTGGATAACCATCCAAGTAGTCAAACCGTGAGTAGGGCAGTTCTTGATAAGAGATTTCATACGTTCCCAAGCTTGGGCAACGTGTTCATTATCCAATTGTTTAAAATTCATTATGTTACTTCTCAGTTGGATAATTTTAGCAGGTGGATAGTATTTTCCAATAAAAGCATCTTTGCACTTGTCCCATGAATCTATGCTATTTCTAGGCAAAGACTGAAACCAAATTTTAGCTCCTCCTCTCAAGGAGAAAGGAAAAAGCTTAAGCTTAAGAATATTACCATCTATTTCTTGGTACTTTTGCATATCACAAATTTCAACAAAGTTGTTCAAGTGTAAAGCAGCATCATCTCCAGCACTGGAGAATTGATCTTTCATGACTAAGTTCAGTAAAGCAGGTTTAATTTCATATGAAGGTGCTGAAGTGGCAGGTGTAGTGATAGGTGTGCTGATAAAGTCATCGTTGTTGTGACCAGTGAAGTCACACAACATGGTGTTCTCGGTGGAACCCATAGTAGCAAGCAAGCAAGGTAACTATTTTTGTGATTTTCGATAAAAAGGTACTAAAGCAAAAACTGAAAGGTAAACTAACAAGACTAAAAACAAAGGTAAAAGATAGCGTGCAACTCCCCTATCCTGAAGAGTGGAGTCCCCGGCAACGGCGCCAGAAAAACTCTTGCTAGGCTTCTCGCCCCTCGTTGGTTACCCCAAGTGGAAGGTGTGAGATGTAGTGTTGCGGAAGTTTTTCCCTTGGCAAAGATACCAAGGATTGAATCCCCAGAGACTCCTAGGTTCAACAAGAAGGTGTCAACTGCTAACGGCGCCAGATATTAGCAATCAATGTGGACCTACACACAGATACAAATAACTTTGCTCCCAACGAGTACAGAGAGGTTGTCAATCCCTCCGGCCTTGTAGTTCACAAAGGATTAAACGCAGATGATAGTAGTGATAGATAATGTTTGCAATAGTAAGTAAAAGCGAAAAGTAAATAGCGGATGTGATCAATGACGGTAATATGGACCGGAGTCTCATGATGTTCACTAGTGACGTCTCTCCCAAAAGACGATAAAATAGCTATGTGAGGTAAACGAATTACAGCTGGGCAATTGACAGGACCACGAACGCAAACCAATGCTGACTACATTGCAAGAAAGGTTGAGGTTCAAAGCATGGGCGGTACGCCAAAGTAAGTAGACCGAAATCCATCAATATCTACTACTAATCATCCACCTTGAGATATCTATCCAGAACATCTCGCTGGTATTAAGTTGCGAGCCCCAGCCATAGTGTAAACTCAAAGCAACAGACAACTGCATTAAAAGAACTTTGCGTAAAGTAAACAATCCTTGCACCAAGCACCGTTGTTTTCCCCCTTGTGGCAACAGCACATCCCCTAGACTCATGTTTCTGTCACTCAAACTAGTCATCGAGGGGCATGAACCCACAATCAAGCATAACGTTTCCTCTTGGAGTCACTACCTACTACTTGGCCAAAGCAATAAATAACACAGGAGAACATGCAAGAATTACTTACGAACATAAATATAAGAGAGGTGAATCAAATATATTACTCATACACAATCTGAACATAATCTCATAATCCATCGGATCCCAGCAAACTCATCATAGCAACAGCATAAGAATTACATATGTGCCTCGATCATGTAGGGCAGCTCACGAGGACTAATTAGTGAAGCACAAGAACGGGAGGAGAACATCACATAGCTACTGGTCATGGACTCATGGTCCAAGGGAGACTACTCACAACTCATCCGGGAGGCGTCCTTGGTGGTGGAGAGGCTCCCGGTGGTGATCCTCCCCTCCGGCAGGGTACCGGGAAGGGTTCTCCTGGTGCTCCCGATCTTGGAAGCGGCGGCGGCGGCGGAACAGAGATGAGATCGCGAAAAAGAGTTCCTGTCTCGAGGGTTTCTCGAGACGCTTTAAATATATGCCAAAGGGGGGCATCGAGGGAGCTTCGGGGGGCCCAGGCGCCCCCCCCCCCGGCGCGGCCCAGGGGGGGCGCCCCGCCAGGGCGCCTGGAGCCCTGGTGCCCCCCCGGCTGTCCTTCGGACGCACGGTAGTGTCCGGAACGCTGATTTTTTATATAATCTTTCTCGATTTTTCCTGGCAGTTCTCGTAATGTGAAAACCTGAAATACGAAAACAGTCGAAAACAGAAACTGGCACTGGGGTGCACTGTGTTAATAGGTTAGTCCAAATATGATCAAAAGTGTATGGAAGTGTATAAATATCATAGCAATATCACCCAAAAGAGGCATGGAGCAAGCAGAAATTATAGATACGTTTTGGACGTATCACACAGCTGGCCCAGCACCCGCGGCGGCTGGAGCCCAGCGCGCCCATGGCGGCTGGAGCCCAGCTCGCGCGCCCGCGGCGGCTGGAGCCCAGCTCGCGCGCCAGCTCAACGCGGCCCAGCGGCGGCTGGAGCCCAGCGCGCCCGCGGCTGCAGAAGCACAGCTCGCGCGGCTGGCGGCCCGCACTACTTTCGGCCCAGAAGGCCCGGCTCGCGCTAGGGTTTGCATCGTGGCCGTATGATTTCATCTGACGGTCCACCACGTAGATCGGGCGAAACAAAACTAGTGCCCGAAGCGGTCGAGGGGATCCCTCGGTC
>LR738715.1:811314994-811342591 GCA_902687465.1 Secale cereale | reverse complement strand
CCCCCCCCCCCCCGCGCCGCTCGCGTCTCCCTCTCGCTCTCTGTCCCGCACGGGACTTCGCCGGCAACGGCGTCGAGCACCACCGCGCGGGAGCGCCGGCCGTTGCCGTTCCCTTCGCCGGTGGTGCGTTCCCCTTGGGGTGAGCGCGCCGCCGTCGAGCGGTTGGGCCGCGGTGCGCCCCCTTTTTTTGTCTTTTTTATTTTCTCTTCCAGCGCTTTGTAGCTCCGGTGGTTCTTCGTCCGCGCACCTCGGCTTGCCGATGCGTGTGGCGATCGAGAGGAACAGGCGCGGCCGTTGCGGCGGCGCTCTTTGCCAATGAGGCCCGAGGCCAAATCCGGTGATTTACTTTGCCCTTCTAGGGTTCTTTTGGGGAGGGATGGGATTTCTTTTCTGTTTCACTTTTGTACCGAAAACATCTAGACCTAGATGGCCTGATACCATTGATAGATCCCTTGGATCGAGTAGGCTAGATGGATCCGGTAGTCCTACCTTCCTGATGAACGGAAGAGCTCGATCCAGCGCCGGCCATGGTGAAGTAGGGGCCGGAGGTGGAAGTGCGATGACGGCGATGGTGGTGCTTCCCGTGAGCACCGCGCTAACCCTAGATTGGTAGGGTTTGTGGCAGCGTTCAACCTCGTGAGAAGTGCCCCGACCCCTACCTCTGTTAATATAGCGCGGGTCACAGGGGCCCACCAACCATAATGGGTTGGGCGCCCCCGGTCAGGGCACGGATCTAAGGGCCCGGTGGGCCGTTGGGCCCACACGGAGGAGATCAATCCTAACAATTACGTGATTCATTCCACGGTAGGAGAATGTTGGCTCCCAGTGCTTGATGGGCCTCGAACCCCTCGTTGGTTACCCCAAGTGGAAGGTGTAAGATGCAGTAAGTAGAAGTGTTTTCCCCTAGCAAAGATGCCAAGGATCGATTCCCCAAAGACTCCTAGGTTCAACAAGTAGGTGTCAATTGCTACGGTGCCAGATTAGTAGCAATCAACGTGGACCTGCACACAGATACAAATAACTTTGCTCCCAACGGGTACAGAGAGGTTGTCAATCTCTCCGGCCTTGTAGTTCACAAAGGATTAAAAGCAATGATAGTAGTGATAGATAGTTTTTGCAATAGTAAATAATAACGGAAAGTAAATAGTGGATGTGATCAATGATGGTAATATGGACCGGAGTCTCATGATGTTCACTAGTGATGTCTCTCTCCCAAAAGACGATAAAACAGCTATGTGAGGTAAACAAATTACAGCTGGGCAATTGACAGGACCACGAACGCAAACCAATGCTGACTACATTGCAAGAAAGGTTGAGGTTCAAAGCATGGGCGGTACGCCAAAGTAAGTAGACCGAAATCCATCAATATCTACTACTAATCATCCACCTTGAGATATCTATCCAGAACATCTCGCTGGTATTAAGTTGCGAGTCCCACCCATAGTGTAAACTCAATGAAACAGACAACTGCATTAAAAGAACTTTGCGTAAAGTAAACAATCCTTGCACCCGCGGGCACAAGCACCGTTGTTTTCCCCCTTGTGGCAACAGCACATCCCCTAGACTCATGTTTCTATCACTCAAGCTAGTCATCGAGGGGCATGAACCCACAATCAAGCATAACGTTCCCTCTTGGAGTCACTACCTACTACTCGGCCAAAGCAATAAGTAACAACGGAGAAGATGCAAGAATTACTTATGAACTAAAATATAAAAGAGGTGAATCAAATATATTACTCAAGATCAATCTGAACATAATCTCATAATCCATCGGATCCCAGCAAACTCAACATAGCAACAGCATAAGGATTACATAGGTGCCTCGATCATGTAGGGCAGCTCACGAGGACTAATTAGTGAAGCACAAGAACGGGAGGAGAACATCACATAACTACTGGTCATGGACTCATGGTCCAAGGGAGACTACTCACGAGTCATCCGGGAGGCGTCCATGGTGGTGGAGAAGCTCCCGGTGGTGATCCTCCCCTCCGGCGGGGTGCCGGGAAGAGTTCTCCTGGTGCTCCCGATCTTGGAAGAGGCGGCGGCGGCGGAACAGAGATGGGATCACGAAAAGAGTTCCTGTTCTGAGGGTTTCGGAGGTCCCTCTAAATATATGCCAAAGGGGGGCACCGGACGGGCTTCGGGGGGCCCAGGGGGGGGGCGTGCCGCCAGCGCGCCTGGAGCCCTGGTGCCCCCCCCCAGGCTGCCCTTCGGATGTAGTGTTGTTTCCGGATCGCTGATTTTTTATATAATTTTTCTGGATTTTTCTGGACAGTTCTCGAAACGTGAAAACCTGAAATACAAGAACAGCCGAAAACAGAAACTGGCACTGGGGTGCACTGGATTAGTAAGTTAGTCCAAATATGATCTAAAGTGTATGGAAGTGTATGAATATCATAGCAATATCACCAAAAAGTGGCATGGAGCAAGCAGAAATTACAGATACGTTTTGGACGTATCAATATCCCCAAGCTTAATTCCTGCTCATCCTCGAGTAGGTAAATGATAACAAGAATAATTTCTGTGGTGACATGCTATTAACCATATAGGACTTTCTCATAGTCATATGACAAAAGCTTACTGAGACAATGATTCTAAAGTAATTAAGTTGCCTCAAGAGAAAATCACAAATGACTGAAAGTTTTACAACATGAAACTAAAACATCAAAAAGATTTGCAATGAACATGATGTGCAAATATGATAAAGTGATATCTAGCTTGCCCCCGTTAGTGATGCAAAACATAAATGCAGGGGCACCTTCAAGGTTTAAGTGATGACTAGACACAATCATTTCAGAATAAACGATATCACAATCATGCAAAAGACAATGCTACTTTGGGACAATGCACATTACACTCAGAATGACAATCATGCTCTCAGTAGTTGGTGCTTCAACATAATGGTAAAAGAAAGGTTAAGTGCTAGAGGTTTTTATTTTGAAAACATGGAAGCAATTGTGTCAACGGTAGTAGTACTTCATATGTGTCATGCATAAAACATCCTATAAGTTGCAAGCCTCATGCATCGGATACCAATAGTGCTCGCTCCTTGTCCTAATTAGCTCGGATCCCCATGGGTTATCATTGCATTACATATGTTTTAACCAAGTGTCACAAAGGGGTACCTCTATGCCACCTGTACAAAGGTCCAAGGAGATAAATCGCATTTGATTTCTCGTTTTTGATAGATCTCAACTTGAGGACATCCATACCGGGACAACATAGAAAATAGATGATGGACTCCTTTTTAATGCATAGGCATATTCTCATGAGAGATTGAGGATTAAGGTCCAAGCTAAAACTTCCACCATGATGTATGGCTTTGGTTGGCGGCCCAATGTTCTTCTCTAACAATATGCATATTAATTCAACCCACGGTAAATCACCCTTACTTCAGACAAGACGAACATGCATAGCAACTCACATGATATTCAACAAAAGTGTGACAGGTGATGGCGTCCCCAGAAACATGGTTACCGCTCAGCAAGCAACTTATAAGAAATAAGATACATAAGCAACATATTCTTTACCACAATAGTTTTTAGGCTACTTTCCCATGAGCTATGTATTGCATGGTTAGTTTGCTTAGTGCAGGTGGAGGTTAGCAAAAAGACTGGGTGCGACCAACTAAGAGAGCAATGACGGTCATAATCATGCAGAGCGACAAAGCAATATTGAATCAGGCATGGTAGTTATATCGCTACTTAGAAATAAAAGATCATCAAGGCTTGACAGACTTTCTTTACAGTCTTAAATATGCGTGAGCATATGCCAAGTCAATCAAAATAAATTCTCTAAGGAAGACATTACTAAACCATACCACATCATAGGCAAACAAACCAAGTTGGTACTCCAATAACACATTGGGAACCCCCCAGCTATTTGAGATTAACCATAAGAAAACCTGAACTACTAAGCACCATCATGCAAGTAGCATCTTTATCATAGACACATTAACCAATGCAACGGAAGCAAACTCTCTTAATAAGGTGAGCATGGTAATTAAAGAGATTTCAAGCAACCAACTAAACAAAAGCTCTTTGAAAAGGTAGGCATGAATACTAAGAGCGGAGCATGATAGTAGCTATTAAAAGACAAAGAACACACACATCATAGATAGACATGAAAATTCTATGTAATGTTCTAGGTAAAGGTGGAGCGTGTTTCTCTCCCACATAAATGAATGCTGAGTTCCGACTCGTTATGAAAAACTAAAAAGAAAACTAAAAGCAAGACGCTCCAAGCATAGCACATAACACATGAAGTGATAAAAATATAGCGGAACGAAAGACGAACTGATAATGTTGATGGAGAAGGGGATGCACGGGGGCATCCCCAAGCTTAGACGCTTGAGTCTCCTTGAATATTTCTTGGGGGTGCACGGGGGCATCCCCAAGCTTGAGCGCTTGACACTCCTGAATCTTTTTATCATCTTCCCTCGCACACTTGAAAACTCCCTTCATACACAACTCATCATAATCTGATTAGCGAGGTTAGTACCCTTAATAAAATAATTATACCTTGCTGTAAATAAGGATATTCTTGAAGTTCTACTGATTCTCAAGATTGCCAAAAGGTTTTTGCAAAGAAAAAGCAAGTTCTTAATTTGCAAAGTGAAGGTAAGGCAAAACAGGACAGAATCTGTGAAAAACAGAACAGCAGGCAGTAATTGACCTGTTCGGGATACTTCTGCAACTCAAATCAAAACACTCAGAACTGATGCACGAAAGACAATTATATAGAGAACGCTGTCGAAAAAATTCAGACCAAAAAGATGATCTGGTGATTTTATACGAATTTTTCTATCCAAGGACAGAATCTGTTTCCTGGACAGCACCTCAGAACTTTTTATAGAATTCAGCTAGAAACCCATCTGGTCCCGGTGCTTTATTCGATTTCATTTGAGAAATGGCATCCAGAATCTCTTTCTCAGTAAACGGTGCAGCTAAAATATCGTTCTCTTCTACCTGGAGCTGAGGAGTATCTCCAATTACAGATTCGTCTAGGGCCACCGTACTTGCTTCCGGATGGCCAAACAATTTCTTATAGTAATTAGAGATATAGGTTTTCAGGTTCTCATGCCCCAAAATTGTCCCCTCATCTTGTTCAAGCTGAATGACTTTCTTCTTCCTATGTTTGCCATTCGCAATCATATGGAAAAAATGTGTATTGTCATCCCCTTGGACAACCTTATGCACTTTGGCACGCAGTGCCCATTTGAGCTCCTCTTCTCTAAGAAGCGCTCGAAGGCTTAATTCAGCTTCAGACTTTGATCTTTGCTCATTCACCGTTAGCAGGTTACTTTCAACTTTTAAATCTAAAACTTCGATCAAACGAGTAAGTCTCTCTTTTTCTTGTTTGTAAAGCCCACTTTCGTTTCTAGCCCAACCTCGCAAAAACTTTCTCAAATGAAGGAACTTATTTTGCCATCTCTCAAGACTAGTGCTTCCACTAACCGGAATTGCCCATTCACATGCGATGATCTCCAAGAAGTTTTCCTTATCAAACCAACTAAGTTCGAAAGAAAAGGCATTCTTTTTCGCAATGTGCGTAGCCTCTCCCAAGTCTACCAGCAGTGGTGTATGATCTGAGATTGCTCTTTGCATCGCATGAACAGACACCAAAGGGTATTTTTGTTCCCATTCCACACTAGCCAGAACCCTATCCAACTTCTCATACGTTGGAGTGGGCAATGAATTGGCCCAATTAAATTGTCTACCGGTGAGTTCTATTTCTCTCATATTAAGACTCTCAATAATCATATTAAACATCATAGCCCACCGACCATCAAAATTGTTATTGTTCTTTTCATCTCTCCTCCGAATAATATTGAAATCACCGCCGACAAGGATCGGTAGAGGCTCATCTCCACAGATCCGCACCAAGTCGGCTAAGAAATCTGGTTTAAGTTCAGGTTGTGCTGCTCCATAAACAGCCACGAGAGACCATCGGAAACCATCCAATTTTTATCTCACCCGAAACTTGACCGCAAAATCTCCCGAACGACGTTAAGGACCTCAAGTGTTTCACACCGAACCCCTAGTAAGATCCCACCAGATCTTCCTCTAAGAGGTAAGACGTGCCAGTCGAACAATTCCTCCAGCTAGAGTCCCAAGGAATTGTGAGGTAAAATTACCCCGTCGTGTTTCTAAAAGTGCAATAAACTCTAAGTGTTCATCTACCGTTGTTTCTGCCAAGAACCTTCGTTTAGCCAAGTCAGCTAGACCTCTGCTATTCCAGAAGATTCCTTTCATAGGTCATCATGGAATTTTTTCTTAAGCTTAACTCTAGTGCTTCTACGAATTGCCGAAGTAGGATAAATCTTTCGTTTCCAGGATCGCTTAGGCTTCTCCCCAGCACCCTCCGGAAACGTATGTTCAAGATAACACGAAGCAGTGCCCTCCGAGACTAGAGGCTCTATCGTGTCCATAATCTCCGACCCCTCCTCATCATCGGCGTCATCAGTAGGTAATAAATTATTACAAATGTTTTCTAGATCAACAATTCCTAAGTTGTTCGTGTCATCCTCATTCATGGGTTTAACTGATGCAAGGTTCTGAATTATTTCAGAGGCCCGTTCTGCTTCTAAATCCAAAAGATCATTAACAGATTTCGCTACCTCTTTTTCATTAGAACCCAAAGTAATACCTAAGTTGTTTGCCTTATCAATAATTTCATGCTCGAAAAAATGCATAATTGAACAACTTCTATCAAAAGACATACATGTAGTTGCCTCGAAATTTCGAAGCATGGCCGCCCTCTTGGCGCGCGCTAACTGCAAGTCATCAGCATCGGGCTGCTCCTGGATCCGGTCGCTGAAACGCCTGCCAGATGTAACCGGATCCGGGATCCCACCAAAGGTGACGAGCTCCTCCGTGGTCCTCTCCCGAGCTGAGTGCTCTCCACACAGACGCCCATCCCTAGTTGCCGCTGAAGAAGGGATAGGCGTGGACGAGCTAACAACCCCAGCCGCAATGGTGGGAGAAGCAGACCGAGGAGCCACCTGCTCCGTAGTTCCGCTCCCCCCTGATGGGCCTCGAACCCCTCGTTGGTTACCCCAAGTGGAAGGTGTAAGATGCAGTAAGTAGAAGTGTTTTCCCCTAGCAAAGATGCCAAGGATCGATTCCCCAGAGACTCCTAGGTTCAACAAGTAGGTGTCAATTGCTACGGCGCCAGATTAGTAGCAACCAACGTGGACCTGCACACAGATACAAATAACTTTGCTCCCAACGAGTACAGAGAGGTTGTCAATCTCTCCGGCCTTGTAGTTCACAAAGGGTTAAAAGCAATGATAGTAGTGATAGATAGTTTTTGCAATAGTAAATAAATAGCGAAAAGTAAATAGTGGATGTGATCAATGATGGTAATATGGACCGGAGTCTCATGATGTTCACTAGTGACGTCTCTCTGCCAAAAGACGATAAAACACCTATGTGAGGTAAACAAATTACAGCTGGGCAATTGACAGGACCACGAACGCAAACCAATGCCGACTACATTGCAAGAAAGGTTGAGGTTCAAAGCATGGGCGGTACGCCAAAGTAAGTAGACCGAAATCCATCAATATCTACTACTAATCATCCACCTTGAGATATCTATCCAGAACATCTCGCTGGTATTAAGTTGCGAGTCCCACCCATAGTATAAACTCAATGCAACAGACAACTACATTAAAAGAACTTTGCGTAAAGTAAACAATCCTTGCACCCGCGGGCACAAGCACCGTTGTTTTCCCCCTTGTGGCAACAGCACATCCCCTAGACTCATGTTTCTGTCACTCAAGCTAGTCATCGAGGGGCATGAACCCACAATCAAGCATAACGTTCCCTCTTGGAGTCACTACCTACTACTCGGCCAAAGCAATAAGTAACAACGGAGAACATGCAAGAATTACTTATGAACTAAAATAAAAAAGAGGTGAATCAAATATATTACTCAAGATCAATCTGAACATAATCTCATAATCCATCGGATCCCAGCAAACTCAACATAGCAACAGCATAAGGATTACATAGGTGCCTCGATCATGTAGGGCAGCTCACGAGGACTAATTAGTGAAGCACAAGAACGGGAGGAGAACATCACATAGCTACTGGTCATGGACTCATGGTCCAAGGGAGACTACTCACGAGTCATCCGGGAGGCGTCCATGGTGGTGGAGAAGCTCCCGGTGGTGATCCTCCCCTCCGGCAGGGTGCCGGGAAGAGTTCTCCTGGTGCTCCCGATCTTGGAAGCGGCGGCGGCGGCGGAACAGAGATGGGATCGCGAAAAGAGTTCCTGTTCTGAGGGTTTCGGAGGTCCCTCTAAATATATGCCAAAGGGGGGCACCGGACGGGCTTCGGGGGGGCCAGGGGGGGTCCTTTAAATATATGCCAAAGTAGGGCACCGGGGGAGTCTTGGGGGGCCGAGGCGCCCCCCGGCGCGGCCCGTGGGGGCGCCCACAGGGCGCCTGGAGCCCCTGTGCCCCCCCCAGGTTGCCCTTCGGACGCAGTGTTGTTTCCGGTTTGCTGATTTTTTATATAATTTTTCTGGATTTTTCTGGGCAGTTCTCGAAACGAGAAAACCTGAAATACAAAAACAGCCGAAAACAGAAACTGACACTGGGGTGCACTGGATTAGTAAGTTAGTCCAAATATGATCAAAAGTGTATGGAAGTGTATGAATATCATAGCAATATCACCCAAAAGTGGCATGGAGCAAGCAGAAATTATAGATACGTTTTGGACGTATCAACATCCCCAAGCTTAATTCCTGCTCGTCCTCGAGTAGGTAAATGATAACAAGAATAATTTCTGTGGTGACATGCTATTAACCATATAGGACTTTCTCATAGTCATATGACAAAAGCTTACTGAGACAATGATTCTAAAGTAATTAAGTTGTCTCAAGAGAAAATAACAAATGACTGAAAGTTTTACAACATGAAACTGAAACATCAAAAAGATTTGCAATGAACATGATGTGCAAATATGATAAAGTGATATCTAGCTTGCCCCCTTTAGTGATGCAAAACATAAGTGCAGGGGCACCTTCAAGGTTTAAGTGATGACTAGATACAATCATTTCAGAATAAACGATATCACAATCATGCAAAAGACAATGCTACTTTGGGACAATGCACATTACACTCAGAATGACAATCATGCTCTCAGTAGTTGGTGCTTCAACATAAAAGTAAAAGAAAGGTTAAGCGCTAAAGCTTTTTATTTTGAAAACATGGAAGCAATTGTGTCAACGGTAGTAGTACTTCATATGTGTCATGCATAAAACATCCTATAAGTTGCAAGCCTCATGCATCGAATACCAATAGTGCTTGCTCCTTGTCCTAATTAGCTCGGATCTCCATGGGTTATCATTGCATTGCATATGTTTTAACCAAGTGTCACAAAGGGGTACCTCTATGCCACCTGTACAAAGGTCCAAGGAGATAGATCGCATTTGATTTCTCGTTTTTGATAGATCTCAACTTGAGGACATCCATACCGGGACAACATAGAAAATAGATGATGGACTCCTCTTTAATGCATAAGCATATTCTCATGAGAGATTGAGGATTAAGGTCCAAGCTAAAACTTCCACCATGATGCATGGCTTTGGTTGGCGGCCCAATGTTCTTCTCTAACAATATGCACAGTTATTCAACCCACGGTAAATCACCCTTACTTCAGACAGGACGAACATGCATAGCAACTCACATGATATTCAACAAAAGTGTGATAGTTGATGGCGTCCCCAGAAACATGGTTACCGCTCAGCAAGCAATTCATAAGAAATAAGATACATAGGCAACATATTCTTTACCACAATAGTTTTTAGGCTACTTTCCCATGAGCTATGTATTGCATGGTTAGTTTGCTTAGTACAGGTGGAGGTTAGCAAAAGACTGGGAGCGACCAACTAAGAGAGCAATGACGGTCATAATCATGCAGAGCGACAAAGCAATATTGAATCAGGCATGGTAGTTATATCGCTACTTAGAAACAAAAGATCATCAAGGCTTGACAGACTTTCTTTACAGTCTTGAATATGCGTGAGCATACGCCAAGTCAATCAAAATAAATTCTCGAAGGAAGATATTACTAAACCATACCACATCATAGGCAAACAAACCAAGTTGGTACTCCAATGACACATTGGGAACCCCCCAGCTATTTGAGATTAACCATAAGAAAACCTGAACTACTAAGCACCATCATGAAAGTAGCATCTTTATCATAGACACATTAACCCATGCAACGGAAGCAAACTCTCTTAATAAGGTGAGCATGGTAATTAAAGAGAGTTCAAGCAACCAACTAAATAAAAGCTCTTTGAAAAGATAAGCATGAATACTAAGAGCAGAGCACGATAGTAGCTATTAAAAGACAAAGAACACACACACTATAGGTAGACATGAAAATTCTATGTAATGTTCTAGGTAAAGGTGGAGCGTGTTTCTCTCCCACATAAAGGAATGCTGGGTTCTGACTCGTTACGAAAAACTAAAAATAAAACTAAAAGCAAGACGCTCCAAGCATAGCACATAACACATGAAGTGATAAAAATATAGCGGAACGAAAGACGAACTGATAATGTTGATGGAGAAGGGGATGCACGGGGGCATCCCCAAGCTTAGACGCTTGAGTCTCCTTGAATATTTCTTGGGGGTGCACGGGGGCATCCCCAAGCTTGAGCGCTTGACACTCCTGAATCTTTTTATCATCTTCCCTCGCACACTTGAAAACTCCCTTCATACACAACTCATCATAATCTGATTAGCGAGGTTAGTACCCTTAATAAAATAATTATACCTTGCTGTAAATAAGGATATTCTTGAAGTTCTACTGATTCTCAAGATTGCCAAAAGGTTTTTGCAAAGAAAAAGCAAGTTCTTAATTTGCAAAGTGAAGGTAAGGCAAAACAGGACAGAATCTGTGAAAAACAGAACAGCAGGCAGTAATTGACCTGTTCGGGATACTTCTGCAACTCAAATCAAAACACTCAGAACTGATGCACGAAAGACAATTATATAGAGAACGCTGTCGAAAAAATTCAGACCAAAAAGATGATCTGGTGATTTTATACGAATTTTTCTATCCAAGGACAGAATCTGTTTCCTGGACAGCACCTCAGAACTTTTTATAGAATTCAGCTAGAAACCCATCTGGTCCCGGTGCTTTATTCGATTTCATTTGAGAAATGGCATCCAGAATCTCTTTCTCAGTAAACGGTGCAGCTAAAATATCGTTCTCTTCTACCTGGAGCTGAGGAGTATCTCCAATTACAGATTCGTCTAGGGCCACCGTACTTGCTTCCGGATGGCCAAACAATTTCTTATAGTAATTAGAGATATAGGTTTTCAGGTTCTCATGCCCCAAAATTGTCCCCTCATCTTGTTCAAGCTGAATGACTTTCTTCTTCCTATGTTTGCCATTCGCAATCATATGGAAAAAATGTGTATTGTCATCCCCTTGGACAACCTTATGCACTTTGGCACGCAGTGCCCATTTGAGCTCCTCTTCTCTATGAAGCGCTCGAAGGCTTAATTCAGCTTCAGACTTTGATCTTTGCTCATTCACCGTTAGCAGGTTACTTTCAACTTTTAAATCTAAAACTTCGATCAAACGAGTAAGTCTCTCTTTTTCTTGTTTGTAAAGCCCACTTTCGTTTCTAGCCCAACCTCGCAAAAACTTTCTCAAATGAAGGAACTTATTTTGCCATCTCTCAAGACTAGTGCTTCCACTAACCGGAATTGCCCATTCACATGCGATGATCTCCAAGAAGTTTTCCTTATCAAACCAACTAAGTTCGAAAGAAAAGGCATTCTTGTTCGCAATGTGCGTAGCCTCTCCCAAGTCTACCAGCAGTGGTGTATGATCTGAGATTGCTCTTTGCATCGCATGAACAGACACCAAAGGGTATTTTTGTTCCCATTACACACTAGCCAGAACCCTATCCAACTTCTCATACGTTGGAGTGGGCAATGAATTGGCCCAATTAAATTGTCTACCGGTGAGTTCTATTTCTCTCATATTAAGACTCTCAATAATCATATTAAACATCATAGCCCACCGACCATCAAAATTGTTATTGTTCTTTTCATCTCTCCTCCGAATAATATTGAAATCACCGCCGACAAGGATCGGTAGAGGCTCATCTCCACAGATCCGCACCAAGTCGGCTAAGAAATCAGGTTTAAGTTCAGGTTGTGCTGCTCCATAAACAGCCACGAGAGACCATCGGAAACCATCCAATTTTGATCTCACCCGAAACTTGACCGCAAAATCTCCCGAACGACGTTAAGGACCTCAAGTGTTTCACACCGAACCCCTAGTAAGATCCCACCAGATCTTCCTCTAGGAGGTAAGACGTGCCAGTCGAACAATTCCTCCAGCTAGAGTCCCAAGGAATTGTGAGGTAAAATTACCCCATCGTGTTTCTAAAAGTGCAATAAAATCTAAGTGTTCATCTACCGTTGTTTCTGCCAAGAACCTTCGTTTAGCCAAGTCAGCTAGACCTTTGCTATTCCAGAAGATTCCTTTCATAGGTCATCATGGAATTTTTTCTTAAGCTTAACTCTAGTGCTTCTACGAATTGCCGAAGTAGGATAAATCTTTCGTTTCCAGGATCGCTTAGGCTTCTCCCCAGCACCCTCCGGAAACGTATGTTCAAGATAACACGAAGCAGTGCCCTCCGAGACTAGAGGCTCTATCGTGTCCATAATCTCCGACCCCTCCTCATCATCGGCGTCATCAGTAGGTAATAAATTATTACAAATGTTTTCTAGATCAACAATTCCTAAGTTGTTCATGTCATCCTCATTCATGGGTTTAACTGATGCAAGGTTCTGAATTATTTCAGAGGCCCGTTCTGCTTCTAAATCCAAAAGATCATTAACAGATTTCGCTACCTCTTTTTCATTAGAACCCAAAGTAATACCTAAGTTTTTTGCCTTATCAATAATTTCATGCTCGAAAAAATGCATAATTGAACAACTTCTATCAAAAGACATACATGTAGTTGCCTCGAAATTTCGAAGCATGGCCGCCCTCTTGGCGCGCGCTAACTGCAAGTCATCAGCATCGGGCTGCTCCTGGATCCGGTCGCTGAAACGCCTGCCAGATGTAACCGGATCCGGGATCCCACCAAAGGTGACGAGCTCCTCCGTGGTCCTCTCCCGAGCTGAGTGCTCTCCACACAGACGCCCATCCCTAGTTGCCGCTGAAGAAGGGATAGGCGTGGACGAGCTAACAACCCCAGCCGCAATGGTGGGAGAAGCAGACCGAGGAGCCACCTGCTCCGTAGTTCCGCTCCCCCCTGATGGGCCTCGAACCGCTCGTTGGTTACCCCAAGTGGAAGGTGTAAGATGCAGTAAGTAGAAGTGTTTTCCCCTAGCAAAGATGCCAAGGATCGATTCCCCAGAGACTCCTAGGTTCAACAAGTAGGTGTCAATTGCTACGGCGCCAGATTAGTAGCAACCAACGTGGACCTGCACACAGATACAAATAACTTTGCTCCCAACGAGTACAGAGAGGTTGTCAATCTCTCCGGCCTTGTAGTTCACAAAGGGTTAAAAGCAATGATAGTAGTGATAGATAGTTTTTGCAATAGTAAATAAATAGCGAAAAGTAAATAGTGGATGTGATCAATGATGGTAATATGGACCGGAGTCTCATGATTTTCACTAGTGATGTCTCTCTCCCAAAAGACGATAAAACACCTATGTGAGGTAAACAAATTACAGCTGGGCAATTGACAGGACCATGAACGCAAACCAATGCCGACTACATTGCAAGAAAGGTTGAGGTTCAAAGCATGGGCGGTACGCCAAAGTAAGTAGACCGAAATCCATCAATATCTACTACTAATCATCCACCTTGAGATATCTATCCAGAACATCTCACTGGTATTAAGTTGCGAGTCCCACCCATAGTATAAACTCAATGCAACAGACAACTACATTAAAAGAACTTTGCGTAAAGTAAACAATCCTTGCACCCGCGGGCACAAGCACCGTTGTTTTCCCCCTTGTGGCAACAGCACATCCCCTAGACTCATGTTTCTGTCACTCAAGCTAGTCATCGAGGGGCATGAACCCACAATCAAGCATAACGTTCCCTCTTGGAGTCACTACCTACTACTCGGCCAAAGCAATAAGTAACAACGGAGAACATGCAAGAATTACTTATGAACTAAAATATAAAAGAGGTGAATCAAATATATTACTCAAGATCAATCTGAACATAATCTCATAATCCATCGGATCCCAGCAAACTCAACATAGCAACAGCATAAGGATTACATAGGTGCCTCGATCATGTAGGGCAGCTCACGAGGACTAATTAGTGAAGCACAAGAACGGGAGGAGAACATCACATAGCTACTGGTCATGGACTCATGGTCCAAGGGAGACTACTCACGAGTCATCCGGGAGGCGTCCATGGTGGTGGAGAAGCTCCCGGTGGTGATCCTCCCCTCCGGCAGGGTGCCGGGAAGAGTTCTCCTGGTGCTCCCGATCTTGGAAGCGGTGGCGGCGTCGGAACAGAGATGGGATCGCGAAAAGAGTTCCTGTTCTGAGGGTTTCGGAGGTCCCTCTAAATATATGCCAAAGGGGGGCACCGGACGGGCTTCGGGGGGGCCAGGGGGGTCCTTTAAATATATGCCAAAGTAGGGCACCGGGGGAGTCTCGGGGGGCCGAGGCACCCCCCCGGCGCGGCCCGGGGGGGGGGGCGCCCACAGGGCGCCTGGAGCCCCTGTGCCCCCCCCAGGTTGCCCTTCGGACGCAGTGTTGTTTCCGGTTTGCTGATTTTTTATATAATTTTTCTGGATTTTTCTGGGCAGTTCTCGAAACGAGAAAACCTGAAATACAAAAACAGCCGAAAACAGAAACTGGCACTGGGGTGCACTGGATTAGTAAGTTAGTCCAAATATGATCAAAAGTGTATGGAAGTGTATGAATATCATAGCAATATCACCCAAAAGTGGCATGGAGCAAGCAGAAATTATAGATACGTTTTGGACGTATCAACATCCCCAAGCTTAATTCCTGCTCGTCCTCGAGTAGGTAAATGATAACAAGAATAATTTCTGTGGTGACATGCTATTAACCATATAGGACTTTCTCATAGTCATATGACAAAAGCTTACTGAGACAATGATTCTAAAGTAATTAAGTTGTCTCAAGAGAAAATCACAAATGACTGAAAGTTTTACAACATGAAACTGAAAACATCAAAAAGATTTGCAATGAACATGATGTGCAAATATGATAAAGTGATATCTAGCTTGCCCCCTTTAGTGATGCAAAACATAAGTGCAGGGGCACCTTCAAGGTTTAAGTGATGACTAGATACAATCATTTCAGAATAAACGATATCACAATCATGCAAAAGACAATGCTACTTTGGGACAATGCACATTACACTCAGAATGACAATCATGCTCTCAGTAGTTGGTGCTTCAACATAAAAGTAAAAGAAAGGTTAAGCGCTAAAGCTTTTTATTTTGAAAACATGGAAGCAATTGTGTCAACGGTAGTAGTACTTCATATGTGTCATGCATAAAACATCCTATAAGTTGCAAGCCTCATGCATCGAATACCAATAGTGCTCGCTCCTTGTCCTAATTAGCTCGGATCTCCATGGGTTATCATTGCATTGCATATGTTTTAACCAAGTGTCACAAAGGGGTACCTCTATGCCACCTGTACAAAGGTCCAAGGAGATAGATCGCATTTGATTTCTCGTTTTTGATAGATCTCAACTTGAGGACATCCATACCGGGACAACATAGAAAATAGATGATGGACTCCTCTTTAATGCATAAGCATATTCTCATGAGAGATTGAGGATTAAGGTCCAAGCTAAAACTTCCACCATGATGCATGGCTTTGGTTGGCGGTCCAATGTTCTTCTCTAACAATATGCATAGTTATTCAACCCACGGTAAATCACCCTTACTTCAGACAAGACGAACATGCATAGCAACTCACATGATATTCAACAAAAGTGTGATAGTTGATGGCGTCCCCAGAAACATGGTTACCGCTCAGCAAGCAACTCATAAGAAATAAGATACATAGGCAACATATTCTTTACCACAATAGTTTTTAGGCTACTTTCCCATGAGCTATGTATTGCATGGTTAGTTTGCTTAGTACAGGTGGAGGTTAGCAAAAGACTGGGAGCGACCAACTAAGAGAGCAATGACGGTCATAATCATGCAGAGCGACAAAGCAATATTGAATCAGGCATGGTAGTTATATCGCTACTTAGAAACAAAAGATCATCAAGGCTTGACAGACTTTCTTTACAGTCTTGAATATGCGTGAGCATACGCCAAGTCAATCAAAATAAATTCTCGAAGGAAGATATTACTAAACCATACCACATCATAGGCAAACAAACCAAGTTGGTACTCCAATGACACATTGGGAACCCCCCAGCTATTTGGGATTAACCATAAGAAAACCTGAACTACTAAGCACCATCATGAAAGTAGCATCTTTATCATAGACACATTAACCCATGCAACGGAAGCAAACTCTCTTAATAAGGTGAGCATGGTAATTAAAGAGAGTTCAAGCAACCAACTAAATAAAAGCTCTTTGAAAAGATAAGCATGAATACTAAGAGCAGAGCACGATAGTAGCTATTAAAAGACAAAGAACACACACACTATAGATAGACATGAAAATTCTATGTAATGTTCTAGGTAAAGGTGGAGCGTGTTTCTCTCCCACATAAAGGAATGCTGGGTTCTGACTCGTTACGAAAAACTAAAAATAAAACTAAAAGCAAGACGCTCCAAGCATAGCACATAACACATGAAGTGATAAAAATATAGCGGAACGAAAGACGAACTGATAATGTTGATGGAGAAGGGGATGCACGGGGGCATCCCCAAGCTTAGACGCTTGAGTCTCCTTGAATATTTCTTGGGGGTGCACGGGGGCATCCCCAAGCTTGAGCGCTTGACACTCCTGAATCTTTTTATCATCTTCCCTCGCACACTTGAAAACTCCCTTCATACACAACTCATCATAATCTGATTAGCGAGGTTAGTACCCTTAATAAAATAATTATACCTTGCTGTAAATAAGGATATTCTTGAAGTTCTACTGATTCTCAAGATTGCCAAAAGGTTTTTGCAAAGAAAAAGCAAGTTCTTAATTTGCAAAGTGAAGGTAAGGCAAAACAGGACAGAATCTGTGAAAAACAGAACAGCAGGCAGTAATTGACTTGTTCGGGATACTTCTGCAACTCAAATCAAAACACTCAGAACTGATGCACGAAAGACAATTATATAGAGAACGCTGTCGAAAAAATTCAGACCAAAAAGATGATCTGGTGATTTTATACGAATTTTTCTATCCAAGGACAGAATCTGTTTCCTGGACAGCACCTCAGAACTTTTTATAGAATTCAGCTAGAAACCCATCTGGTCCCGGTGCTTTATTCGATTTCATTTGAGAAATGGCATCCAGAATCTCTTTCTCAGTAAACGGTGCAGCTAAAATATCGTCCTCTTCTACCTGGAGCTGAGGAGTATCTCCAATTACAGATTCATCTAGGGCCACCGTACTTGCTTCCGGATGGCCAAACAATTTCTTATAGTAATTAGAGATATAGGTTTTCAGGTTCTCATGCCCCAAAATTGTCCCCTCATCTTGTTCAAGCTGAATGACTTTCTTCTTCCTATGTTTGCCATTCGCAATCATATGGAAAAAATGTGTATTGTCATCCCCTTGGACAACCTTATGCACTTTGGCACGCAGTGCCCATTTGAGCTCCTCTTCTCTAAGAAGCGCTCGAAGGCTTAATTCAGCTTCAGACTTTGATCTTTGCTCATTCACCGTTAGCAGGTTACTTTCAACTTTTAAATCTAAAACTTCGATCAAACGAGTAAGTCTCTCTTTTTCTTGTTTGTAAAGCCCACTTTCGTTTCTAGCCCAACCTCGCAAAAACTTTCTCAAATGAAGGAACTTATTTTGCCATCTCTCAAGACTAGTGCTTCCACTAACCGGAATTGCCCATTCACATGCGATGATCTCCAAGAAGTTTTCCTTATCAAACCAACTAAGTTTGAAAGAAAAGGCATTCTTGTTCGCAATGTGCGTAGCCTCTCCCAAGTCTACCAGCAGTGGTGTATGATCTGAGATTGCTCTTTGCATCGCATGAACGGACACCAAAGGGTATTTTTGTTCCCATTCCACACTAGCCAGAACCCTATCCAACTTCTCATACGTTGGAGTGGGCAATGAATTGGCCCAATTAAATTGTCTACCGGTGAGTTCTATTTCTCTCATATTAAGACTCTCAATAATCATATTAAACATCATAGCCCACCGACCATCAAAATTGTTATTGTTCTTTTCATCTCTCCTCCGAATAATATTGAAATCACCGCCGACAAGGATCGGTAGAGGCTCATCTCCACAGATCTGCACCAAGTCGGCTAAGAAATCTGGTTTAAGTTCAGGTTGTGCTGCTCCATAAACAGCCACGAGAGACCATCGGAAACCATCCAATTTTGATCTCACCCGAAACTTGACCGCAAAATCTCCCGAACGACGTTAAGGACCTCAAGTGTTTCACACCGAACCCGTAGTAAGATCCCACCAGATCTTCCTCTAGGAGGTAAGACGTGCCAGTCGAACAATTCCTCCAGCTAGAGTCCCAAGGAATTGTGAGGTAAAATTACCCCGTCGTGTTTCTAAAAGTGCAATAAAATCTAAGTGTTCATCTACCGTTGTTTCTGCCAAGAACCTTCGTTTAGCCAAGTCAGCTAGACCTCTGCTATTCCAGAAGATTCCTTTCATAGGTCATCATGGAATTTTTTCTTAAGCTTAACTCTAGTGCTTCTACGAATTGCCGAAGTAGGATAAATCTTTCGTTTCCAGGATCGCTTAGGCTTCTCCCCAGCACCCTCCGGAAACGTATGTTCAAGATAACACGAAGCAGTGCCCTCCGAGACTAGAGGCTCTATCGTGTCCATAATCTCCGACCCCTCCTCATCATCGGCGTCATCAGTAGGTAATAAATTATTACAAATGTTTTCTAGATCAACAATTCCTAAGTTGTTCATGTCATCCTCATTCATGGGTTTAACTGATGCAAGGTTCTGAATTATTTCAGAGGCCCGTTCTGCTTCTAAATCCAAAAGATCATTAACAGATTTCGCTACCTCTTTTTCATTAGAACCCAAAGTAATACCTAAGTTGTTTGCCTTATCAATAATTTCATGCTCGAAAAAATGCATAATTGAACAACTTCTATCAAAAGACATACATGTAGTTGCCTCGAAATTTCGAAGCATGGCCGCCCTCTTGGCGCGCGCTAACTGCAAGTCATCAGCATCGGGCTGCTCCTGGATCCGGTCGCTGAAACGCCTGCCAGATGTAACCGGATCCGGGATCCCACCAAAGGTGACGAGCTCCTCCGTGGTCCTCTCCCGAGCTGAGTGCTCTCCACACAGACGCCCATCCCTAGTTGCCGCTGAAGAAGGGATAGGCGTGGACGAGCTAACAAGCCCAGCCGCAATGGTGGGAGAAGCAGACCGAGGAGCCACCTGCTCCGTAGTTCCGCTCCCCCCTGATGGGCCTCGAACCCCTCGTTGGTTACCCCAAGTGGAAGGTGTAAGATGCAGTAAGTAGAAGTGTTTTCCCCTAGCAAAGATGCCAAGGATCGATTCCCCAGAGACTCCTAGGTTCAACAAGTAGGTGTCAATTGCTACGGCGCCAGATTAGTAGCAACCAACGTGGACCTGCACACAGATACAAATAACTTTGCTCCCAACGAGTACAGAGAGGTTGTCAATCTCTCCGGCCTTGTAGTTCACAAAGGGTTAAAAGCAATGATAGTAGTGATAGATAGTTTTTGCAATAGTAAATAAATAGCGAAAAGTAAATTGTGGATGTGATCAATGATGGTAATATGGACCGGAGTCTCATGATGTTCACTAGTGACGTCTCTCTCCCAAAAGACGATAAAACACCTATGTGAGGTAAACAAATTACAGCTGGGCAATTGACAGGACCACGAACGCAAACCAATGCCGACTACATTGCAAGAAAGGTTGAGGTTCAAAGCATGGGCGGTACGCCAAAGTAAGTAGACCGAAATCCATCAATATCTACTACTAATCATCCACCTTGAGATATCTATCCAGAACATCTCGCTGGTATTAAGTTGCGAGTCCCACCCATAGTATAAACTCAATGCAACAGACAACTACATTAAAAGAACTTTGCGTAAAGTAAACAATCCTTGCACCCGCGGGCACAAGCACCGTTGTTTTCCCCCTTGTGGCAACAGCACATCCCCTAGACTCATGTTTCTGTCACTCAAGCTAGTCATCGAGGGGCATGAACCCACAATCAAGCATAACGTTCCCTCTTGGAGTCACTACCTACTACTCGGCCAAAGCAATAAGTAACAACGGAGAACATGCAAGAATTACTTATGAACTAAAATATAAATGAGGTGAATCAAATATATTACTCAAGATCAATCTGAACATAATCTCATAATCCATCGGATCCCAGCAAACTCAACATAGCAACAGCATAAGGATTACATAGGTGCCTCGATCATGTAGGGCAGCTCACGAGGACTAATTAGTGAAGCACAAGAACGGGAGGAGAACATCACATAGCTACTGGTCATGGACTCATGGTCCAAGGGAGACTACTCACGAGTCATCCGGGAGGCGTCCATGGTGGTGGAGAAGCTCCCGGTGGTGATCCTCCCCTCCGGCAGGGTGCCGGGAAGAGTTCTCCTGGTGCTCCCGATCTTGGAAGCGGCGGCGGCGGCGGAACAGAGATGGGATCGCGAAAAGAAGTCCTGTTCTGAGGGTTACGGGGAACCCTTTAAATATATGCCAAAGTAGGGCACCGGGGGAGCCTCGGGGGGCCCAGACGCCCCCCCGGCGCGGCCCGGGGGGGGGGGCGCCCACAGGGCGCCTGGAGCCCTTGTGCCCCCCCAGGCTGCCCTTCGGACGCAGTGTTGTTTCCGGTTCGCTGATTTTTTATATAATTTTTCTGGATTTTTCTGGGCAGTTCTCGAAACGTGAAAACCTGAAATACAAAAACAGTCGAAAACAGAAACTGGCACTGGGGTGCACTGGATTAGTAAGTTAGTCCAAATATGATCAAAAGTGTATGGAAGTGTATGAATATCATAGCAATATCACCCAAAAGTGGCATGGAGCAAGCAGAAATTATAGATACGTTTTGGACGTATCAACATCTCCAAGCTTAATTCCTGCTCGTCCTCGAGTAGGTAAATGATAACAAGAATAATTTCTGTGGTGACATGCTATTAACCATATAGGACTTTCTCATAGTCATATGACAAAAGCTTACTGAGACAATGATTCTAAAGTAATTAAGTTGCCTCAAGAGAAAATCACAAATGACTGAAAGTTTTACAACATGAAACTGAAACATCAAAAAGATTTGCAATGAACATGATGTGCAAATATGATAAAGTGATATCTAGCTTGCCCCCTTTAGTGATGCAAAACATAAGTGCAGGGGCACCTTCAAGGTTTAAGTGATGACTAGATACAATCATTTCAGAATAAACGATATCACAATCATGCAAAAGACAATGCTACTTTGGGACAATGCACATTACACTCAGAATGACAATCATGCTCTCAGTAGTTGATGCTTGAAGTGCTAGAGCTTTTTATTTTGAAACATGGAAGCAATTGTGTCAACGGTAGTAGTACTTCATATGTGTCATGCATAAAACATCTTATAAGTTGCAAGCCTCATGCATCGAATACCAATAGTGCTCGCTCCTTGTCCTAATTAGCTCGGATCCCCATGGGTTATCATTGCATTGCATATGTTTTAACCAAGTGTCACAAAGGGGTACCTCTATGCCACATGTACAAAGGTCCAAGGAGATAGATCGCATTTGATTTCTCGTTTTTGATAGATCTCAACTTGAGGACATCCATACCGGGACAACATAGAAAATAGATGATGGACTCCTCTTTAATGCATAAGCATATTCTCATGAGAGATTGAGGATTAAGGTCCAAGCTAAAACTTCCACCATGATGCATGGCTTTGGTTGGCGGCCCAATGTTCTTCTCTAACAATATGCATAGTTATTCAACCCACGGTAAATCACCCTTACTTCAGACAAGACGAACATGCATAGCAACTCACATGATATTCAACAAAAGTGTGATAGTTGATGGCGTCCCCAGAAACATGGTTACCGCTCAGCAAGCAACTCATAAGAAATAAGATACATAGGCAACATATTCTTTACCACAATAGTTTTTAGGCTACTTTCCCATGAGCTATGTATTGCATGGTTAGTTTGCTTAGTACAGGTGGAGGTTAGCAAAATACTGGGAGCGACCAACTAAGAGAGCAATGACGGTCATAATCATGCAGAGCGACAAAGCAATATTGAATCAGGCATGGTAGTTATATCGCTACTTAGAAACAAAAGATCATCAAGGCTTGACAGACTTTCTTTACAGTCTTGAATATGCGTGAGCATACGCCAAGTCAATCAAAATAAATTCTCGAAGGAAGATATTACTAAACCATACCACATCATAGGCAAACAAACCAAGTTGGTACTCCAATGACACATTGGGAACCCCCCAGCTATTTGAGATTAACCATAAGAAAACCTGAACTACTAAGCACCATCATGAAAGTAGCATCTTTATCATAGACACATTAACCCATGCAACGGAAGCAAACTCTCTTAATAAGGTGAGCATGGTAATTAAAGAGAGTTCAAGCAACCAACTAAATAAAAGCTCTTTGAAAAGATAAGCATGAATACTAAGAGCAGAGCACGATAGTAGCTATTAAAAGACAAAGAACACACACACTATAGATAGACATGAAAATTCTATGTAATGTTCTAGGTAAAGGTGGAGCGTGTTTCTCTCCCACATAAAGGAATGCTGGGTTCTGACTCGTTACGAAAAACTAAAAATAAAACTAAAAGCAAGACGCTCCAAGCATAGCACATAACACATGAAGTGATAAAAATATAGCGGAACGAAAGACGAACTGATAATGTTGATGGAGAAGGGGATGCACGGGGGCATCCCCAAGCTTAGACGCTTGAGTCTCCTTGAATATTTCTTGGGGGTGCACGGGGGCATCCCCAAGCTTGAGCGCTTGACACTCCTGAATCTTTTTATCATCTTCCCTCGCACACTTGAAAACTCCCTTCATACACAACTCATCATAATCTGATTAGCGAGGTTAGTACCCTTAATAAAATAATTATACCTTGCTGTAAATAAGGATATTCTTGAAGTTCTACTGATTCTCAAGATTGCCAAAAGGTTTTTGCAAAGAAAAAGCAAGTTCTTAATTTGCAAAGTGAAGGTAAGGCAAAACAGGACAGAATCTGTGAAAAACAGAACAGCAGGCAGTAATTGACCTGTTCGGGATACTTCTGCAACTCAAAACAAAAAACTCAGAACTGATGCACGAAAGACAATTATATAGAGAACGCTGTCGAAAAAATTCAGACCAAAAAGATGAACTGGTGATTTTATACGAATTTTTCTATCCAAGGACAGAATCTGTTTCCTGGACAGCACCTCACAACTTTTGAACTTTCTAGTAAGCAGAGGCTATACTTGGCACAAATAGGAAAAGCAAAGATACAATGATGATGCTACAGCGGTAAACAACATCAAGACACAACAAAAGCAGAAAAATTTATTCATGTGGGCTGCCTCCCAAAAGCGCTTTCTTTTATGCCTTTAAGCTAGGCATAATGCAAAGATCAAGTTTTATCAAAAGTAAAAGAATAGCTAGCCCGTACAACGGACTCAAAAGGTAACTTGACCTTCTTACGAGGGAAGTGTTCCATCCCTTTCTTGAGAGGAAACTGAAATTTTATATTGCCCTCTTTCATGTCAATGACAGCACCAACGGTGCGCAAAAAGGGACGTCCCAAAATAATTGGACAAGAAGGATCACATTCAACATCCATAATAGTAAAATCAACGGGCACATAATTATCATTGACAACGATAAGAACATCGTCGATCCTCCCCAAAGGTTTCTTTATGGAAGAATCAACGAGACGAATACCAAAAGAACAAGAATCATAAGGTTTCAATTTAAGCATATCATATATCCTTTTGGGCATAACAGAGGTACTAGCACCAACATCACATAATGCATAACAAGAGAAGTCATTCAAATTAATTTTTATCATAGGATCCCAACCATCTTCTAGCTTTCTAGGTATGGAGGCTTCTACTCTAAGTTTCTCCTCCCTAGATTTGATGAGAGCATTAGTGATATGCTCTGTGAAGGCAAGGTTAAGCGTGCTAGTGCGGGGATCTCTAGACATCTTGTGAAGGAAATCAATAACTTCGGTAAGAGTGCAATTATCAAAATCAAGGTCACGAGCATCAAGTAAAGTGGTAGTGGTGTCCTTAAGGTTCACTTGGCTGGTAGTTTCTATATCATCACCATTAATAGGTCCATTGGGACCAGGAGTACATTGGGTGCTAAGAGTGTGAACATCCTCAATAACTTGGATAGTAGCAACAGTGTGGTGGGTAGGAAGGCTCTTAATTCTTTCCTCTTCCTCCCTTTCTCTAGCCCATCTCTCTTTAAGCTTAGCCATCATCCTAATGTTTTCATTGATTTGTACTTGAGTAGCATTAATAGGGATGACTTCCCTCTCCTTAAGAGGAGAAGTTTCAATTTTTAGCAATTTTACCTCATTGGCTAAGTGGTCTACCTTAAAAGAAAGATCATCTAGTTTATGTAGTTTCTCTTCTACATTCTTATTAAAGGCTTTTTGGGTAGTGATGAAATCTCTAAGCATAGTCTCTAGTTCAGTATTGGAGTTCTTGGTACTAGGATAAGCATTGTTGTTCCCATAAGAGTTAGAGGGGAACGGTCTAGAATTGTTACCAAAGTTACTCCTATAAGCATTGTTGTTAAAATTATTTCTAGAGATGAAGTTAACATCTACTTGTTCTTGAGCAATCAAAGAATTTAAAGGAACATCACGAGGATCAACAGTAGATTGCTTCGAAAGTAGAGACATGATCAAGTCAACTTTTTCATTGAGGGAGGAAATCTCCTCGACAGAGTTTACCTTCCTACCTGTTGGAGCGCGTTCGGTGTGCCATTGGGAATAGTTGGTTATCATCTCATCGAGAAGCTTTGTGGCAGCACCAAGTGTAGTTGACATAAAAGTTCCTCCCGCGGCCGAGTCTAACAAGTTCCGCGAGGTAAAGTTCAAGCCTGCATAAAAAGTTTGGATAACCATCCAAGTAGTCAAACCGTGAGTAGGGCAGTTCTTGATAAGAGACTTCATACGTTCCCAAGCTTGGGCAACGTGTTCATTATCCAATTGTTTAAAATTCATGATGTTACTTCTAAGTTGGACAATTTTAGCAGGTGGATAGTATTTTCCGATAAAAGCATATTTGCACTTGTCCCATGAATCTATGCTATTTCTAGGCAAAGACTGAAACCAAATTTTAGCTCCTCCTCTCAACGAGAAAGGAAAAAGCTTAAGCTTAACAATATTACCATCTATTTCTTGGTACTTTTGCATATCACAAAGTTCAACAAAGTTGTTCAAGTTTAAAGCAGCATCATCTCCAGCACCGGAGAATTGTTCTCTCATGACTAAGTTAAGTAAAGCAGGTTTAATTTCATATGAAGGTGCTGAAGTGGCAGGTGTAGTGATAGGTGTGCTGATAAAGTCATCGTTGTTGTGACTAGGGAAGTCACACAACTTGGTGTTCTCGGTGGAACCCATAGTAGCAAGCAAGCAAGATAACTATTTTTGTGATTTTCGATAAAAAAGTACTAAAGCAAAAAATGAAAGGTAAACTAACAAGACTAAAAAGCAAAGGTAAAAGATAGCATGCAACTCCCCTATCCTGAAGAGTGGAGTCCCCGGCAACGGCGCCAGAAAATACTCCTTGATGGGCCTCGAACCCCTCGTTGGTTACCCCAAGTGGAAGGTGTAAGATGCAGTAAGTAGAAGTGTTTTCCCCTAGCAAAGATGCCAAGGATCGATTCCCCAGAGACTCCTAGGTTCAACAAGTAGGTGTCAATTGCTACGGCGCCAGATTAGTAGCAACCAACGTGGACCTGCACACAGATACAAATAACTTTGCTCCCAACGAGTACAGAGAGGTTGTCAATCTCTCATGCCTTGTAGTTCACAAAGGGTTAAAAGCAATGATAGTAGTGATAGATAGTTTTTGCAATAGTAAATAAATAGCGAAAAGTAAATAGTGGATGTGATCAATGATGGTAATATGGACCGGAGTCTCATGATGTTCACTAGTGATGTCTCTCTCCCAAAAGACGATAAAACAGCTATGTGAGGTAAACAAATTACAGCTGGGCAATTGACAGGACCACGAACGCAAACCAATGCCGACTACATTGCAAGAAAGGTTGAGGTTCAAAGCATGGGCGGTACGCCAAAGTAAGTAGACCGAAATCCATCAATATCTACTACTAATCATCCACCTTGATATATCTATCCAGAACATCTCGCTGGTATTAAGTTGCGAGTCCCACCCATAGTATAAACTCAATGCAACAGACAACTGCATTAAAAGAACTTTGCGTAAAGTAAACAATCCTTGCACCCGCGGGCACAAGCACCGTTGTTTTCCCCCTTGTGGCAACAGCACATCCCCTAGACTCATGTTTCTGTCACTCAAGCTAGTCGTCGAGGTGCATGAACCCACAATCAAGCATAACGTTCCCTCTTGGAGTCACTACCTACTACTCGGCCAAAGCAATAAGTAACAACGGAGAACATGCAAGAATTACTTATGAACTAAAATATAAAAGAGGTGAATCAAATATATTACTCAAGATCAATCTGAACATAATCTCATAATCCATCGGATCCTAGCAAACTCAACATAGCAACAGCATAAGGATTACATAGGTGCCTCGATCATGTAGGGCAGCTCACGAGGACTAATTAGTGAAGCACAAGAACGGGAGGAGAACATCACATAGCTACTGGTCATGGACTCATGGTCCAAGGGAGACTACTCACGAGTCATCCGGGAGGCGTCCATGGTGGTGGAGAAGCTCCCGGTGGTGATCCTCCCCTCCGGCAGGGTGCCGGGAAGAGTTCTCCTGGTGCTCCCGATCTTGGAAGCGGCGGCGGCGGCGGAACAGAGATGGGATCGCGAAAAGAAGTCCTGTTCTGAGGGTTACGGAGGGTCCTTTAAATATATGCCAAAGTAGGGCACCGGGGGAGTCTCGGGGGGCCGAGGCGCCCCCCCGGCGCGGCCCAGGGGGGGGCCCGCCCACAGGGCGCCTGGAGCCCCTGTGCCCCCCCGCCCCCCCGCAGGTTGCCCTTCAGACGCAGTGTTGTTTCCGGTTCGCTGATTTCTTATATAATTTTTCTGGATTTTTCTGGGCAGTTCTCGAAACGTGAAAACCTGAAATACAAAAACAGCCGAAAACAGAAACTGGCACTGGGGTGCACTGGATTAGTAAGTTAGTACAAATATGATCAAAAGTGTATGGAAGTGTATGAATATCATAGCAATATCACCCAAAAGTGGCATGGAGCAAGCAGAAATTATAGATACGTTTTGGACGTATCA